>OZ005659.1:212064352-212664352 GCA_963930645.1 Salticus scenicus
TCCTCTTTAAATTACCACTGGGCGTATTCAAAATATTTTTGATCGATCTCCTGAACGAAAATGAGAAGAAATAATAAATGGTGCAAACTACAGTAATATTTATCACATACATTACAATTTTTTGTATTTCTTAAAACTCATACTATTTTCATTCGTCCTTCCTTTTATTATTATTATTATTATTATTCATTCAAATAATTTGTTTTCTATGAAACAATATTTGTACAAATCTGTAAGTGCTAGATTCACCAAATTAGATACATCTCATGCGATATAGCGATCTATGATTTGAATATGAATTTTCAGTTTAATCGGATAAAGCATTTAAATATTATCTCACTTTAAAATAATTTAGTCCTTAATCCATAGCGATAAAGAATTGTAAGTTGTGTCCTTGTAAAGAACCTATAAAGGCTCGATCCTCTAAAATTCAAACAGTTCATGTGACGATAATCTGTAATATGTATATATTTTGTATTTCATTTAAATAAGGCGTTTAGAAGCTGTTGCTTTTTAAATAATTTAACACATAATCCAAAATGATAAAGAATTATTCCTTGTGTCCTGTAGAAAACTGTGAGTGTGCTAGATTCACGAAAATCTATACAATTCATGTGACGGTTAACTATAACATATTAATAAATTTTCAGTTTTACTTGAATCAGGTGTTTAGACATTGTCGCACTTTAAATAATTTGAACCCGTAGGCCTTAATGATAAATATTTTTATCTGCATTAAAAATTAAAAATTTGTTTTTGATTTAAATTTATAGAACGGAAATTTCTGGAGGAATTAAGAATATGGAAACGTAAACACGTGAAAATAATAAAAAAATATGTATATATGATTTAGATTAGTGCTGGACGATATCAGAAATTAAATATCGCGATATATCACCAAGTTAATATCGATATTAGTGATATATTGCGATATTTCTTTCAAGGCAGGAAAAAAAAAGACATTTGTTATTTTTTAAAGAAATATGCACACGAATTTTAAAGTATACAAGTATAGAGTGTTTTCCATGTATTTTCTGGTATATTACTACCATAACTTTATCATAAAAAAAATCATAAAAAGTGAATTAATGTTTTGTGTTTCTTATAACTTATACTATTGCTTTTTAGCATACCTCTGTATAGTTTATCCTCCTCTATTCTTCCCATTTTAAGCTTTAATTATTTTAAAATCATATTTTAACACAGCTAATATGTGATCTGTGTTTTATTTGTACCAAGTATATCAAAATTCATAATTCTACTAAAAATAATGCTTCACAAAACTTGTCTTAAGATGTAGCTATTAAATAAAAATGAAAATCATTTTAAATAGTTCAGAATTGCCATTATAAATAGTTCACAATTGTCATTATGAATAGTTCAGAATTGCCATCGAATACACCTTTTTTGGTCGTAGATAGTAATATTTTTTACTTAAAACTCTTATGTGCATCCTAAATGTCAGTTACTTGTCATTTTTATTTTTGTATCCTTTTACCAAATCATTACAATATCTTTTAAATATATATGTTCAATTCACATTCGTAATAGTTTCACAATAATTGAAATTTGAATTACATATTATTTATTTATATATATATATATGTGTGTATGTATACATTGTCAGTATAAAAATTATATTATTTAAACAAAATTATGTTGAAGTTTCATTTTGTTACTTAAAGTAACTCATTTTGCATTTAAACCAATTTTATTTAACATGTACGGCTTTAAAAATAAAATAAATAAATAAATAAATAAATGGAAAGAGAAAAAATAAATGCTGCATAAAAAAAAGTAATAATCTATTCAATATTATATAATTCTACAAAGAAACTGTCACTGTAAAATTACTGACGATAAAACTTTATTTTACATCAGTTAGATAGCACCCTTTCTACCTTCCCATGTTATCCAATGGGATTTTTGTCGCTTTGTTTTATAAAAATATTTTATTCAAAAATGTACTTTTTCGAATTCTGTTTTTGGAATATTACTCTTTGAACAGGTCGTCTTTTAGCTTAGTGAGCAATTTTTCGAAAAAATAAATTTAAATATTTTACTTAGAGATCCACACTTAGAGTCCATAATTTACTTATTGAAATAAAATATTTAAATTAATTTTTTCGAAAAATTGTTCACCAAGCAAAAAGGCGACCCGTTCAAAGAATAATATTCAAAAAACAGAATTCGAAAAACTTCACTTTTGAATGAGATATTTTTATAAAACGAAGCAACGAAAATCCCATTGGATAACATGGGAAAGAAGAAAGGGAGCTATCTGACTGATGTACAGTCTTAATAATAAAAAAAAAATATTTTATCGAAATATTTAATAATAAAAAAATAATATTTAAAAAAATTACATTCCATAATTGCTTATATTTTCAGAAGTTTTTTATTAAACGCTAAGAAAATTTGCAAAAAAACTCTTCTAGTAGATATCAGTTCAGTGATGCCAGATGGTCGAAAATTATTTCCCCAAACAGGTCTACAAATTTTCCCAAATCACGTTTTTTTTTTTTTTTTTTTTTTTAAATACCCCACTTGATTTCTACTAAAAAGGGAAAATAATTTTTTTTTCAAAAAAAAAAAATATCAAGCAGATTTTTCTATGATTTAAGCTCAGATTTTTCCCCAAATGAAGGCAATTTTTGAAAAAAATCCCCAAATAACAATAAAGCTATTGAAAGTCTCTTCTCTAGTCATAGGGATAAATCATTATGTTACCAACATTGACAGAAAGTTGAAAAACGCCCCAGATTTGTCCCCAAAAATTTTAAATTTCCCCAAAAAAGTCCCCACACACATTTGGTCTCCAAAATTGTCCCCAGAAGCCTCAAAACTCCCCAAAATGTGGACAAAATCCCCAATCTGGCATCACTGTATCAGTTCGTCTTTGATGAACTTTATTAAACACATGTTGAAGCATGTTATTGGCCATTTTATATCGACACTTTGAAATAGATCGATATCAATGAACCAATAGCAGGAAAGGAGCTAAAACAGAAGATATTGTTTTCATTCGTCATATTGCCTTTTCTGTGGTTTCCATCACCTACGATATCCATGAATGTAGAGTGGGAATTCAATATAGTGTAATATATCAGAACCCATAATAGATATCTCGGATAGGGATATATCGTTTCGACTAACATCAAATCTCTTTCCTAGTAAACACACCTGCTAATTATAGGTATGAATACCCATTAATAGTGAATGGATTGTGATATTGGAGTATGTCTGATGAATTTTTTTCTGAAGGGGTAGAACCGTGACCTTGAACGAAGTCAGCTTATTCACGGGATAATCAAAGCAAATGGCTTTCAATAAATACTAGTTTATTTTTTTATTAAGCGGTGGCCTTTTTAAAGCAGTGATGTTTAGATTTGAGGTTATGAAGGATGAGGAAGTATATGTATTGCAATAGAGATCGTTTGGCGTGGGGTTATTTTTTCTAGTTTATCAGTGAGTAATTAGAGGAAAGTAGAAAATGAGTATTAGAATAAGATATTCGGCGCTTTTTTTCTTCGGGTCTCGTTAGCTGTTGTATGTTGGCTGATCGGGTTTCATTCGCTCTAGTTTCGTTCACTAGGGTGCGCACTAGGCAATATCGTTAAAGGGATATATTGGCAGAGCTAGATCTTAAATATTGTTATCGGGATATTAATAAAATATCGATACTTTGGGATATATTGATAAATAATCCAGCCCTAATATAGATTATAACTGCAAATTTATATTTTCTGTTTTTTTTTTTTTTTTTTTTTCATGTAAAAATAGACTTTTCATTTAAAGCATAGCTGGAAATATTTTAATTTATACCGGGCTACTTTTAACCACGCCTTTATTTCGCACCACTTTATTTATAGAATTATTTTCTTCAATACATAACTTCGATAAAATAAGAAAAACATTACTTTTAACTCTTATCGCTCGTATGTCCCTTCTGAGGAGACAATAAAAAACCGAGTCACGCCTTAAAGTGTTCCTCTGCAAATGAAATGTTATTTTTCTAAAATGTGTAATAGATCGTACAGTCTATGATTTTTTTTACTTTTCAAAACCATTATTATTATCTGGGAATATTTGATATTAAAGAAGCCTTAAAACTCAAAAGGAAATATATTGTATAATAATGCTGGTGGGAGAGTCCTTGAAAAAAAGCGTGGCCGTACGAACCATGCTATATGCTACTTTTCGGCTACCGGAAAATTTAAACAGAAAGATTTATTTTATTTAATGGTGAAGTAAAATAAAACAAATTATTACAATTTTTCGGTAGCCAAAAGGTAGTAAGTTGGAAACTACACGTGTGACGTTTTAAAGGAACGCAAAAAGGCTTGTCTTACGAAAATATGTTGAGCGCAAAGGGGTAAAATATAAGTGGTACGAAATAGAGACGGGGCTAAAATTACTCCGGAATAAATTAAATTATTGGCCGCTGTGCTGAAAGCAGGGGCAAGGGTCGCACCTTCTACCATTTTTAGGAGACTTTCAGGGCCGAGAAATTTCTGCCTTTTATACTACTACTATTTTTATACAGAAATATTTATGACATTTGTATAGTATTAGGTTGCAATTAAACAGGATAGAGTTTATTTTATAAAAAATACAAGTAAAAAAAAAAAAAAAACTGTAATTTCTTATTCCTGAAATTGCCCTAAAAAATGCGTATAGTGTTATCCCTAAAGATTATACATAAGATATTCGATACATTTCATGTTAATAAATAATCTGAATTCTTTGGTGAAACTTCATAACATATTTTTAATATTTTCGTAAAGGTGTATGCGAAAGAAAATACATTTTATTTTTTTTCCCTCTCACTTTTATATTGTAAAATCTGCATGTTTTAAATCCCTTTTATATAAACGCCTAAAATGTATTTGCTTAAACAAACACTATTCATGTATCCCCCCCCCCCCAAAAAAAAAAAAAAAAAAAAAAAAAAAAAAAACTATAACACAGTAAAATAATATTATTAATTTATTTAGTTAATACCAGAAAAGAAAGTGTAAGTATTGCATATATTAAAAATTATCCAAAAGCATTTTCATATCCGAGGTATGTAATTATAATCTTTAGGAATTATATCAATCGTTGTCGGAAATACCGATGACAATAAATGCACTGTATGATCAGAGTTGCTATTACGTGCAGTGTTCTCGCTTCGGAGAAAATTTTCCTATTTTAGGTCTCTGTGGGAAAAAAGAAGAAAACGAAGTAATGAGGGAAAAAATTACCTTCACGTTACAGAGATATGGGAATATATTTTTACACAGAAAATTGGATAAATCCATTACTGCTTTCAAGTTGCCGGACGTTGCTACTTTTCTATTCAATAGCAAACAAAAAATTTTAGAAGAGGTATTTCTTACACATAATTGACCATTCTTTGATTCCGATCGTTTATCGTATATATCAAGTATCACTTCTCAAAATTAATGGTGACTATTGAATAAAAAAGTCACAAAATCTGGCAACATTGATTGCTTTAAGAATAAGGTCTAAATATGTTGTATGCATACATAAAGTGATACCTTTCTTATTGAATAACAGGAAACCAGCGTCCTTCGCGGAACAGATTTGCTTCGAATCGAGCAGTGCAAAAATGTTATGTATTAACTTATTAACGTAGAACGCGAAACATCTCATTTTGCTGGCTTTCAAACTTTTAAATGGATAATAGACCGCTCCAATCTCCAATATTCATGTGAGAGAAGTAAATTTATGTGTTAAAAAATGTTTCAAATTTCGCGCAAGTTCGTGAGATGGAATTTATTTGATTTGTCATTGTTGCCAATTTCTTTCGCGCGGCACGATTCAAGCTGTCAAACTACGGAACAATCAATTAAAACGATTAAATTACTTTTTATTTATCTGGGGATATCCTAAGAAAATTTAATCAATATGCCAAAGTATTTTTATGATGCCTTATTTTATTTTCATTTTTATTTTTTATTTTTAATACGTATATATGTATATGTATATAAATAAAGATATAAAGTATTTTAATGCTCTTTCTTTTAAACTATTGCTTGAATTTAGTTGCTTTGAGAGTTTGAAATATTTTTCTTGCATTTACTTCTCTTTCTTTCTTTTTTTTCTCCCCCCCCCCCTTACTTATTACAAAATAATAAACTTTAGTGTGAAAGAAAACAGAAAGATTAGTAAAAAAAAAAAAAAAAAAGATTTGAATTACAATCTAATCTTTTTTAGTTTATTAAATAAAATTTAATAATTTAAGTATTTGAAATTTTCAGTAACTTCTATAATTTTTAGTAATTCATTTAATTTTAATATCATTCTTAATCAGTTTTTATTTCAAAGTTAAACTAAATTAATTAATTATGATGAATTTGCTACTTTTATATTTTAGCTAGAGATGCTATTTTAGTTTCATTAAGAATAAATATTGCTCCTGTTTTTTTTTTAAGTTGAATTTTATAATAATGTAAATTCTTATTAGGCTGAATCCAGATTTCGCTTCTCTTTCTTTCAGAAATCGACCAATTTCAATCAACTCGTTATCTATCTATATAAAAAATGGAAAATGTCTCATCACGATAATTTCGGAAGTACTGAAGTGATTCGGACGAATCTAGACAGTGGATTTATCTTTATTAGAAATAAAGGGGTCGTTCTCTCCACTCGTGTTTCCTCACACTCTCAGAAATAAGAAATTTTCGCCTTTTTTTTTGCCATCATTAATTTCATTTGAGGTATTTTTATAATTATGTGTCGTGATTAAATAGGATTGAGTTTATTGTATACAAATAGTGGTAGCAATGAAGAAGGAAATGTCTCATTCTTTAAAAGGGGCGGAGAGTATGACCCTTGCAAATATCTTAGATAAGTTAGTTAACCAAATCACTTGACATCTTGTTCCAAGTAACGGCTATATAAAATGTCAAAATCATGCCATAACAAATGTTTTAAGGGCTGATTTCTTGAAATTCATATAAATAGTCCATACAAATAGTGGTAGCAATGAAGAAGGAAATTTCTCATTCTTGAACAGGGGCGGAGAGTATGACCCATGCAAATATGTTAGATAAGTTACTTAGCCAAATCACTTGACATCTTGTTCCAAGAAACGGCTATATAAAATGTCAAAATCATGCCATACGAAATGTTTTAACAGCTGATTTCTTGAAATTCATATAAATAGTCCATATCAGGGTGCCAATCTATTATTCAATCTCAAACCGTCATCTTGTTTCAAAATCGCAGTAATTAATTCATGGCACCACTCATGATGTGGGCATTTGAAAATATGTTATCCGATAACATAAGTAAAATTTAATAAATTCGAAGCAAAGTTGGACTCTAGACTTATCTTAGAAATTTCATTAAAAAGAGTGATAGACAACTTGTTAACACATCTTATTTCAAAAGCGTAATCACTTAAAAATTTGTCATCAAAATAATGTCCAAATTAGTCAGTACGAACAAACTGGAACAGTGGACTTGCTTTACAAATTTCGTGGATGAGTTCATTAACCAAACTGGTCTGTTGTTCTGTATCCTCATAAAAAACTCATTTATGAATCGATTTGCTTAAAACTTCGTTTGTAAATATTCCTAGCAATGTCATAATCAACTTTATTAATTAACGTGATCTATCAGCTGAATTCAAAATGGCGGCAACTTGATAAAAACGAAACCAAACTAATCTTCCGACTGAGGACATATTTCAAAGATTTATAAAGTATATTTTTAAAGAGAAAATGTCGAAACGGAATGCATAGCTGCCAATATTTTTAACTTTAAAATCAGAATTTACACGAATAATTTCATTTGGAATATGTTTTATACATTTTCGACGATTATTGTTACCATAAACAGCTATAAAAATTTTCCGGCTTAAAGTCTTCCTTGAAAAACGGGAGTCTTGGCACCTATGGGAATGACTAAATGAAACATGAAACTATTCACTTTTGTAAGCGCATAATATTAAATTTCATGGTTCTTGAATATATTAGAGCTAGCAAATTATGGTATCTAAACCACGAAAAAAATTACCTTTATTTCAATGCAGTTTATTTTAAAATATGAATATCAGAAATCCTTCAGCAAAAAAGTAAAAAAATCTGATCTGTTAAGGAATCATGCTTAGCATTCAGACATATTAAAAATAGATTTCCGTTTGAAGAGGATGTATTCTCTGGCACTTTTTTTAGTCTTCAAATGTTTTTAGTCTTAATCAAGAATCACTCGTGCTTTTTGTAAAAATGTATATATATACCACGATGTCAGCATCAAATCATTGGATCAGGAGTGAACAAAATAAACCATAGATAAGAATATAGAAAAAATCGACGATATTTACAAATTTACGAAAGGTGTCTCTAACATTGTAGATGCCAATGTCCGAAAAAAATATGCTAATTTTTCTAAGAGTGCACCGGTAGATATAGGGAAGGAGATCATGGCCGTCCCTTAGAATTTTAAAATTCACTTCAACTCTCTTTGTCTTTAATAATTATGAAAATATATATACATAAAATTATTTTAAATAATCAAATATTACGGGAAAAAAAGTCTCGTGAAAGTACATTTCTTTTCCATTAGGTGATTAATTTTAATAGTACGGGCTTTGATAATTGATAAATGGGAAAAAGGAAGGAAAAAAAGGAAACGAAAAAGGGAAAAAGAGGGAATGTTGAGGGGGAATTTGAAATTTACGAGTGAGATCACTAATTACGTAGTTTCCAATCTAGCATTTTTGGCCAAAGCCTTGTGGTACACTCGTTCACACAATCACAATGTTAAAAAATGTCGCAAAGTAAATTCGACGACAGCACTTTTCGTCGTGCAGTGACTGCAATATCCAAATAAAAGCTCAAAAATCCCGCAACTATTGTGCTTTTATTAAGAATGTTATCTCTTAGGTTTTTAATGAAAACAAGAATTAATTCTAGCCCTAAATAAACATTATAGATGTAATTTTTTTATTTGAAATTATTAGCGTACATATGATTTTAATTACGAAATATGTTAGATGTTAGCTAATAATCTCAAATAAACAATCGCATTATTATTAGCTAGCATTTAACATCTTTTATGTTTAAAGTCAAATTTACGCTAATAATTCCAAATAAATAATCACACCTGCACTGTTCACTTAGAGTCAGAATTTATTAGTGTAAAATGTAAATTTTAAAATGATCTTCTAATGTTCTAAATTATATTGTAAATATGACAAAAAATCCTGTATTGGTAAGTCAAGGGAGAAAAAAAAAAGTTAAAGTACGCAATTTTCGAAATTAAAAATTTGGTTAAAAATAAATAAATAAATAAAAATAATAAATAATAAATTTTGGAAAAGGAATCGCTTATAAAAGATGACATTATCTTTATTTATTTTATTAAATGTTTTGTTCTATAAATTTAATCACATGCAAAAGAAACCATTCGGAAACATTTTATCAACTAAACAAAATGTATCTGTAATCGCTTTATAACAAAATTTATAACTAAAACAACATATAAAAATGAGGAAATAGCATTTAAGAATAACAAATACGATATACACCAACTTATTCCGACCTTGTAGCAAATCAAACAACCGAATTGAAAATTCCATTGATTTTCTCTTTTCTGTTTTCTAGTGAATGAAAAATTTAAAATCTTAGGATTTTAATAATTATATAAATTGTAATAAGTATTCAAAAGGCATTTTTTTTAAATTAATTGTAAAATATATTACTTATCTTAAAATAAGGGAAAATATGCGAAATATAAATATTTTAAAAATACATGAATTTTTCCGTTTAGACGTGAATTCGTTAGAACACAGTTCTATTTTATTTCAAATATGGAGCATCGCGCGAGTAAACAAATTCTATTTAAGCATGTGCAGTTTCAGCCAGAGTAATTTAGGTACCGCCAACACCAGATGGCTTTGTCATCGATCAGTGACGTAACCAGTGGCGAAGCATTCATTAAAGCGATAGAAGCAGCTCTTCCCCTATTTAAGAGTTTTAAAAATAATCAAGTAACGTCGACTCGTCGAATTACTAAATTTATTCCTCCTCTGCTTTTGGAAGCACTTCGCTTCGGCGCTTCCGTAGTTTTATGTACCACGCCCCCATCCTGGGCGTAACTATGAGGGTAACCATGATCAGAGCTGCCAACCTAATCCGGCAAATTGTTAGTACCGCCCCTTTTTCTACACCACTTAATTTTTAAAGTAATTTTCATCAAATATATTTGCGATGAATTACGAAGAAAAAAACTCTAAGAAGTGACTGGTGTAGAAAAACGGGCGGTACTAGCAATTTGCCGGATTAGGTTGGCAGCTCTGCATGATGTAGTACGCTACCCATTGCTTCATTGCGGTAAATATGCTTACAGTGGAAAGCTTTGCTTTTGGCTACCGAAAAATGTTAACACCTTCGCGACCGCTGACGTAGATTAACATCATTTGAAAATCTATAACCCGCCAGCAGACGTTTCTTTTGAAATTTGTATGTCATTTATTTCTTAAAAATATATCCAATATTCATATTTCTACAACCAATTGACTATGGATGCAAATATTTTTATTAGAAAAAGTATATTATATATAATGTATATCCATTTGTAATATGGATCTGGATGCAGAAAAAATTGTTATGAAATATTGTTACATGGGAGAATAACTCCCACAGGCGAACCTTATTGTCAAAAAACAAAAACATGCGATCGCGAAAGTGTTAATAAAAATGTTTGTTTTACTTAACCTGTGGAAACCGTTACATTTCACTGATTAAATCCATTTTTTTTTTTTTTTTTTTTAATTTTTAGTCGATGAAAGGATAAATGCGGATAGCTGAAAATTTCTGGAAGTATAAATTACTCAAATAATTTAACACTTTCACGACGCTGATGTAGATTCACGTCATTTGAAAATCTATAACTCCGCCAGAGGGTGTTTCTTTCGCAATTTTCGTCATTTATTTTTTTAAGAATATATCCAATATTCCCATTTGTGCCATCAAATATACTATGAACACAAATATTTATTAAAAAAGACTATTTTATGATGATTATTCATTTGTGATACAAATGCGAATACAGATAATTTTGTTCTGAAATATTTTAACTTGGGAGATTTAAGCCTCTAGGTAGATCTTACGGTTAATAATACATAATCATGCGGTCGCGAAAATGCTAAAAACAAATATTTTCTTCAGGTTTGCTGCATCACAACAATATGATATTTTCTGAAAAACTATCTATATGTTTTTTACATTTTCGAAGGAGGTAAGCATTGATCGCGATCATATACAGGTATTCCGAAGTCATCACGTTGTCATTGACAGCAATATTCGATGTCTAAATAAAAGTCAAGTAATTAAACGTTTTTGACAACTAAAAGAAGAAGTAACTTCCTCCTTACAAAATTTTAATACGCAAGTAGCAAGAAACTATTTGAAATCCTTACCAAACGAACACAATATGCTAGCCGCAGCTTTCCTGAATGACATGCTGAAACATTCAAATGCTGTTATACTGAGCTACAACTAAAGGGAAATTATTGTGTGATCTGATACAACGCGTGTTTTCTTTCAGTCGCAACCTTTGATGACGCCCCAACAGAGGCCCCCAAAAGATTTTCCATGTATTGCGTTAATGAATGGTATATTTTTTAAAGCTTTGTATTGGAGAAAATATAACAAAATTAGAAAAGATAAACAAATATCTTTACATAAAATTACATCTCATATAGAGACATCATAATCACACGCGTATTTGTAGAAAACCACATTTTTTATAAAAAAATTCACTGTAAAACACGTATAAAATGATACATTTAATTAAAAGCATTAAAAATACATCGTGTCAAGGACTTTCGACCTGAACATCAGGGCATCATCAGGACAAAGCCATTTTAACTAGAAGTACAGTAACATTTGATTTATATGTACATAAGAACCATATTACGGTTGCAGTTATTATACATGCAATACATGAAACAGTTGAACACAGATGAATCACACATGAAACAGTCTGAAAGCGTAGAGTCGAGCTTCACTTGATTTATAATGGAGACACTTTTTTTGTGGAACAGATGAGGCCATACATTAATTTATGTTGAGGAACTTGCATTAATTTAGATCTTTCCAAGAAAAAGGTTGGCCGGCCGGTTGGGTCCCACGTCGCACCAGCGCTTCGCAGACTGCCAATTGGCGACATAAGAAAAAGGAGAAAGACTTGTTTTAAAAGCCGCAACCTTTAAGTCACTTTAATAGAGAATTCTTTGGGTAGAATATTAGAGAAAAACTTGCAATAGCTGTAAGAGTTTTTGGACTATTTTCATTAAGGAGAGGCTGGACTAGCATTAAGAGTAAAATTTGCAGTTAAAAAAAAAAAAAAAAAAAAAAAAAAAAAAACTTTCACTGTTAAATCATTAAGACCAAGAACCTTTAAAGCAAATTGTATTAGATATTTGGTTGCATTAGAAAATACCATATTTTAGGAAGAAACGCAGCATCTTTAAAATTGATTGAATTATATTTAATTATATTTACACCTTCCGAAACTGTTAATTCTGAACTAATTGGTGGAGAGGAGATGATATCTGCTTGGTCCCAAAGAGGTAAATCTGAGGTTTCATAAATAAAATTGACCAATGCTGAACTCTTTCCTTCTTTGACGTTGCGAATATGCTCTTGAATTCTTTCGTTTAAAACTTTCCTTTTGTTTCGTATATCTTTACGTCAAGCCGCTTCATCTGTATCAGGGTCAAGACAAGGATTTCTTATGTGATTGACTTACTAATTTGTGCGAGTACAATAAGTAAAATAAAGTACTTTATAACTGAAAATATCACAATGAGGACCACGTAATAATAAATAAATGAGCGTCAGTGGAATTCGCAACGTAAGAAAAATCTTCAAAATAATCATCATGTGTTTATTCTGTACTCAGCAGTCAATGTTATTTTCCGGGTAAATACTGATTTATGTGCAGTAAGAACGGGTTCTAACTGAAAATATCAGTAAATAGCAGAAATAAAATCTTATTTTGTGTTTAACCTAACCTCAGTAGTAAGAACGCAAAATTACTGATGCTCGTAGACACTTCGCGTTCTTACTAGCAACTACGCGTACTAACGGATTTCGGCTATTTACTGTAACATATCTATCAAATATCACATCAAAAAATTTTTGGTGGCTATTGAATAAGAAAAAAACGCAAAGTCTGGTAACTTGAAAGCAGTAATGGATTTATCAATATTTCTGTCTAAAAACATTTTTCCATATCCCTCTCACGTGAAGGGAATTTTTTCCCTCATTACTTCGTTTCCCTTTTTTTCCCTCCGAGACCGGAATTCCCCTGAAAAAGGAAAATTTTCCTCGAAGTGAAAACACTGTATATAATACACCTAAAATATTCAGGTTGGCCCATGAATAGGACTCTTTACATTTTTGCTATTTTTGTGGTGGTGTATGTATGTGTGTGTGTGAGTAAACAAGATAGAGTCTAAGAGCTTAGTTCGAATGAGCTGAAAGTTGTTACATATACTGTAGGTGACTGTAGCATGAAATATATCGATTTTGCTGAAACCATCACTTACAAGTTTCTTACAGGGGCACAATATATACACACATATATATATATAATAAAATGAAAAGTAAATAAATAAAAATATTTATCACTATGGCCTACGGGTTCAAATTAATTACAGTGCGAAAATGTCTAAACGCCTGATTCAAGTAAAACTGAAAATTTATTAATATGTTATAGGTAACCGCCACACGAATTGTATAGGTTTTCGTGAATCTAGCACTCACAGATTTTTATAGAACACCAGGAAAAATTCTTTATCATTTTGGATTATTGGTTAAATTGTTTAAAAAGCAACAGCAACTAAACGCCTTATTTAAAAGAAATAAAAACTTACATACATCCTCGTCACATGAACTGTTTGAATTTTAGAGGATCTAGCCTTTATAGGTTCTTTACAGGAACACAACTAAAAATTCTTTATCGCTATGGATTAAAGACTAAATTATTTTAAAGTGTGATAATATTTAAATGTTTTATCCGATTGAGCTGAAAATTCATATTCATATCATAGATCGCTATAGCGCATTAGATGTGTGGAATTTGGTGAATCTAGCACTTACAGATTTGCACAGATATTGCATCACGGAAAATAAAATATGTGAATGAATAATAATAATAATAATAATAATAATAATAATAATAATAAAAAGCGTGACTACCACCCCTTTTGTGTGTGTGTGTGAATCATTGAAAAAGGAAGGACGAATGAAAACAGTATGAGTTTTAAGAAATACAAATAATTATAAAGCCTGTGATAAATATTACTGTAGTTTGCACCATTTATTACTACTTCTCATTTTCGTTCAGGAGATCGATCAAAAATATTCTAAATACGCCCAATGCTACTTTAAAGAGAAATATATGTACACGCACATAAATATATATATATATATATATATATATATATATATATATATATTAACCATTTTTAAAAGCAAGCAACCAGAAAAGCAAAAAATAAATACATAAATAAACCAATTATTGTATGTTTAGAAAAAATATTTGAGAAAAAAATTGGGAAAGGCAGTGATGAAGCCTGGGTAATACGCATAAATGTCATAAAGAAAACATACAATGGTAAGGTAAACTGCATTCCTTTATTTCATTCATGCCATTTTAAAAGTCACTCGAGCTTAATTTAAGTTGGTTAAAGGCAAAAAACGATGATAACGGAACACATCTTCCTTCCAAATATTTAACTGTTACATAACACGTGTAACCAGCCTCTTACCTTTAAAATCTGATTGCACATGATACTTTACGAAAGCTGCAAAAGAGTATGCAACTTCTTTCGTGAATGGATAAAGCCAATATTACAGAAGACATACCATGTTCTGAAATGAAACATAGTTTTATACTGTAAAATTAGTTATTTTTTTTTGGGTATTAATTTAATATTAAAGTTTTCTGGTATGCATAGCTGCCATTATTTTAATTTATTCCGGAGCATTTTTAGCCCCGCCTTTATTTCGCACTACTTTATTTTTAGAATATTTTTCTCCAATGTATAACTATGATAAAATATGAAAAATTTACTCTTAAAAATAAAATGGTATGGAACGAAGGCGGAGCTAAATGTGTTCCGGAATAAATTAAAGTATTGGAATCAATGGTATATGTAAATGAGGCAATCACATCTATCACATCGATTGTTGCAGACAAAAATTTAAATGGTGTAATCACGAATAAGTAAAACTTTTTTTTATTTTATTTTATTTTTTTTTTGTTGTTGTTGTATGTTACACCAGAGCTGTAAATATTTTAATTTTCTCTGGAGCGTTTTATGCCTGCCTTTATACCACACCACTTTTATTAGCACCGCCTTTTATCATGCATTTGTCAAGAGCTGTTTCTCCATTCAAAGTTCATAATGGCCACACCATTTTTCAAGAATTCTACCACCAGTACTTTTATGGAATAGATTTCCTTTTAAATTTTAAGACATTTTAAATATAAAAAATTGCTAAATATTAATAGTGGTCCAGAAAATTAAGAAGTTTCAAGGACTGTATGAACTATGTCATTTTTGATGGGCAGAGCTATGTGAAAGATTCATAAAGGATGTTATGTGAATTGTACCTAATTACGTTTAAGAGTAGTAGATTATTTATAAAAATCACACTCGTAAATAAATAAATAAATGAATAAATCATTATGCATGTAGATTAAATGAATTGGTAGACCTTTATCAAAGTATTATTATATAAAAGAACGGAAAAGCTTATAAATTTACTTTAGCCAAATTAAATAGTACTTTTCAGACGTATAAAATTCTGTGTTACTGTATGTCGAGGGGTTCATTCTCTAGCAAAGTTGTTACAACTTATATATTGAAATAAGCGCAAAAATATTTAAAAACTGAGAGACTTCTAATTCATTCTGTAACATTATCAGTAACTGCTTAACAATGTTACGAATTAAAATAAAAATGTTGGTAGCTATATTTACAGCTAATTATATGGCTCGTATTCCATGCCCCGTTTTACATGTTCGGAGATGGGGGAAACGCCCGATTATTTTTTTTTTTTTTTGCTTTTGCTATTTTCATAGATGCTAATATTTTGATTTATTCCGGAGTACTTTTACCCCACCTTTATTTATAGAAAAATTTTATGAAATATATAATTTCCATAAAATCAGGCAATTTTATCCTTAAAAAAAAAAAAAAAAAATGGTATGGAAAAAAGGCGGGGCTAAAAAATACTCCGGAATAAATCAAATCTTGCCATCTATGCTATTTTCATATTGGAATTTTTATATCAATATTTCTGAAGTGTTGTGACGTGATTAAACAGGATGGAGAATATTATGTAAAAATAAAGGTAGTAAAAATTACGGAAATTTCTCATCCTTAAAAGGGTCTTGCAAAAAGGGCGAGATGTAAGATCCCTGATAATAAATAAAAATAATTTTTTTTTTTTTTTTTATTGCTAATTGTTACGCTTTAATAACAAATGTTAATAGAGCATTTTTATATTTTGCTTTCATTGTTCATTTATTGATATTAAGTAGTTTTTAAAAATAAGTATAATATCATTGGTAATATTATTAAGTGATTATTATTTTTTTCACTACGTTCTACCAATTTGACACTTCTGGAATTTTTATATGTAATAACTAATTTAGAAACAAATAAACTGTATTTCTTTGGTAGGCGTCACTTTGGTGAATCGACCATCAAAAATATACTTATCATTTTCTATCGTTTAAAATCGAGTGAAAATTCTGAAAAATATATATATTATGTACTTCAAAAACATTTATAAATAGTTTCAACCTCGTTAAGATATCTTAAATAGTTTTTTTCTTTTTTTTTTTTTTTTTTAATTAAATTTAAGGTTTTAGGTTGCCACCCCCATTACTCCCTAATCGTTGAGGGTAGAAATCTAAAATTGTGTGCAAAAGATGTTTCAGATAAAGAACAATAAATAGCAGGAAGGAACTCTTCATTCGACGCTGGTGCAGTTTTCATATTCTTAACCTGCAATACCATTTAATAATTTTTCATTTGCTGTCGAAAATACCGATGGCAATAAATGAATTGTATGATCTGAAATGTAGTTTCCAA
Organism: Salticus scenicus; assembly: GCA_963930645.1. NCBI lineage: Eukaryota > Metazoa > Arthropoda > Arachnida > Araneae > Salticidae > Salticus > Salticus scenicus. Next base: position 212,081,484 of record OZ005659.1, read on the forward strand.
TTTCGCATCATAGGCCAAATCTTTATGGGTACACTCGTTCACACAATGTTAAAAATGTCGCAATGTAAATTCGTCGACAGAACTTCTCGTCGTGCACTGACTGCGATACCCAAATAAAAGCTCGAAAATCCCGCCCCTACTGTGCTTTCTTTAGAAATGTTATCTCTTAGGTTTATAATGAAAACAAGAATTAATTCTAGCCCAAAATAAACATTATAGATGTGATTATTTATTTGAAATTATTAGCGTACATTTAATTTTAAATACAAAATATGTTAGATGTTAGCCAATAATCTCAAGTAAACAATCGCATTATTATTATCTAGCATTTAACATATTTTGAATTTAAAATCAAATGTACGCTAATAATTTCAAATAAAAAATCACATATACACTGTTCACATAGATTTATAAATAATTAGTGTAAAATATAAATTTTAAAACGATCTTCTAATGTTGTAAATTGTATTGTAAATATGAAAGAATATTCTGTATTGTTAAGTCACGAAAGAAGAAAAAAAAAAAAAATTAAAGTAAGCAATTTTCGAAATTAAAAGTTTTGTTAATAGTAATAATAATAGTAATAAATAAATTTTAGAAAAGGAATCGCTTATAAAAGATGGCATTATCCTTACTTATTTTATTAAAAGAAGAATTATAATATGTTCTATAAATGCAATAAGACGCAGAAAAAATCATCTGATAAAAGTTTATTAACTAAAAAAAAAGGTGTCTGTAATCGCTTTATAACAAAATCTATAACTAAAACAACATTTAAGAATAATGAAATAACATTAATAATGAACAAATACGGTATACACTAAATTATTCTAACCTCATAACAAATCAAACAACCGAATTAGAAAATCCATTGATTTTCTCTTTTCTAGTGAATGAAAAATTTAAGAGTTTAAGATTTCTATAATTATATAAATTGTAAGAAGCATTCAAAAGGCATTTTTTAAAAATTAATTGTAAAATATATTTCTTATCTTAAAATAACGGAAAATATGCGAAATATAAATATTTTAAAAATACATAAATTTTTCCGTTTAGATATGTGAATTCGTTAGAACACAGTTCTATTTTAATTTTAAATATGGAGCATCGCGCGAGTAAACAAAACCTATTTGAACATGCGCAGTTTCAGCCACAGTAATTCTGGTACCGCCAACACCAGATGAGTTTGTCATCGATCAGTGACGTAACAAGTGGCGAAGAATCCATGGAAGCAGCGCTTCCCTCATTTAAGAGTTTTAAAATGTAATCAATATAATCAAGTAACGTCGAGTCATTGAAATACTGAATTGATTCTTCCTCTGCTGTTGAAAGCACTTCGCTTTTCGCTTCCGTAGTTTTCTGAACCACGCCCTGCTCCTGGGCGTAACTATGACGTAGAGATGATGTAGTACGCTACCCATTGCTCCGTTGCGATAAATATGCTTACAGTTGAAATTTTTGCTTTTGGCTACCGGAAAATATTAACACTTTCGAGAACGCTGAAGTAGATTCATGTCATTTGAAAATCTGTAACTCCACAAGTGGGCGTTTCTTTTGAAACTTGTATGTCCTTTAATTCTTAAGAAAATACCCAATATTCATATTTCTACAACCAATTGACTATGGATGCAAATATTTTTATTAGAAAGAGTATATTATATATAATGTACATCCATTTGTAATATGGATCTGGATGCAGAAAAATTTGTTACGAAATATTGTTACTTGGGAGAATAACGCCCGCAGACGGGCCTTACCGTCAAAAAGACAAAAACATGTGGTCGCGAAAGTGTTAATAAAAATATTTATTTTACTTAACCTGTGGAAACCGTTACAGTTCACTGATTAAATCCAAAAATTTGTCTATTAAAATTTTTCGGTCAATAAAAAGTGCTAAATTGCCAAGCAGGTTAAAATGCGGATTGCTGAAATTTTTTGGAAGTATAAATTACTCAAATAAATTAACACTTTCGCGACCGCTAACGTAGATTAGCATCATTTTAAAATCTGTAATTCTGTCAGTGGGCGTTTCTTTCGCAATTTTCGTCATTGATATTTTAAAGAATATATCCAAAATTCCTGTTTGTACCATCAAATATACTATGAACGCAAATATTTAGTTAAAAAAACTATTTTACTAAATGCATCCTCATCTGAAATACAAATGTAATACAGAAAATGTTGCTCTGAAATATTGTAACTTGGGAGAATTACTCCTTTAGGTGAATCTTACTTTCAATAATAATACAAAATCATGCGGTCGCGAAAATGTTAAAAACAAATATTTTTTCTCTCGTTTGCTGCTTCACAACAATATTATATTTTTTGAAAAACTATCTTTATGTTTTTTGCATTATCGTAGGAGGTAAGCATTGATCGCGATCATATACAGGTATTCCGAAGCCATCACGTTGTCATTGGCAACAATATTCGATGTCTAAGTAAAGGTCAAGTAATTAAAAGTTTTTGGCAAATAAAAGAAGAAGTAACTTCCTTCTTAGAAAATTTAATTACACAAGAAGCAAGAAACTGTTTGAAATCCTTAGCAAACGAACACAATATGGTCGCCGCAGCTTTCCTGAATGACATGCTGAAACATTCAAATGCTGTTATACTGAGCTACAACTAAAGGGAAATTATTGTGTGATGTGATACAACGCGTGTTTTCTTTCCGTCGCAAGCTAGTTACCTTTCAAGACGCCCCAACAGAGGCACCCAAAATATTTTCCATGTATTGCGTTCATGAACGGTACATTTTTTAAAGCTTTGTATTGGAGAAAATATAACAAAAATAAGAAAGATAAACAAATATCTTTACGTCAAGGCGCTTCATCTGTATCAGGGTAAATACAAGGATTTCTTGTGTGATTGCCTTACTAATTTGTGCTAGTACAAAGAGTAAAATAAAGTACTATATATAACTGAAAATATCACAATGAGGACCACGTAATAATAAATAAATGAGCGTCAATGGGATTCGCAACGTAATAAAAATCTTCAAACTACTTATGTGTTTATTCTGTACTTAGCAGTCAATGTTATTTTCCGGGTAAATACTGATTTATGTGCAGTAAGAACGGGTTCTACCTGAAAATTTCAGTAAATAACAGAAATAAAATCTTTTTTCGTGTTTTACCTAGCCTCAGTAGTAAGAACGAGAAATTACGGATGTACGCAGACACTTCGCGTTCTTACTAGTAACTACGCGTACTATCGGATTGCGGCTATTTACTGTAACATATCTATCAAATGTCACATAAAAAAAATGTTGGTGGCTATTGAATAAAAAAGTCGCAAAGTCGGGTAACTTGAAAGCAGTAATGGATTTATTAAATTTTCTGTCTAAAAACATTTTCTTATATCACTCTCACATAAAGGGAATTTTTTCCCTCATTACTTCGTTTCCCTTTTTATCCTTCCGAGACCGGGAATTTCTCTAAAAAGGGAAAATTTTCCTCGAAGTGAGAACACTGTATATAATACACCTAAAAAGTTCAGATTGGCCCATGAATACGACTTTTTACCTTGAAATAATAATAAAAAATAAATAAATAAATAAAATAAAATAATGTTGATTCTAAAGTTTTCCAGGTGTTTTTACATTTTTACTTTTGGTATATTTTAGTTAAATTAAATTGCATCTATTATTATCCTTTTATTGTTACTATTTCGTATTGCATTGTAGTGTATTCTATATTATAATGAAGGATTTATTTATTTATTTCATTGTTTTTCAAGGATGATTGTTTATAATTGAACGTCTTGTATAATTTACTAAGGCCATAGCTGGATTTTCTTTTCTTTTCTTTTTTTTTTTTTTTTTTTTTTTTTGTATTATTTCTACTTTTGTTGTATTCAGCATTTTATTTTATTTTATTTTGATTATTCCTATATACTTATACATTGTCTTGTTGTTTACATTTTCCATAAGTCTTTTTGTAAGAGAAGAGAAGGCGGACTTTTCTAAGTCTCAAACTTGGCGATGGTGGGGGGGGGGGGTAATATAAAATTCCTTTATTTAGTTATTTTTATATTAATATATTTTTTAATAATGATTCAGATTTGTTATTTGTAGATAGAAACTTCCATTTCTGCTTTATTAAAAATAATCGTTGGGGAAATTAATCTTTTATTATTATTATTATTATTATTAACGTATTTCTTTCAAATTGTCTTTTTACCCCAGATTAAAAATATCATTTAAGACTTGGTCAACGCCCTGTCTGAAAGTTAAGAAACAAATAAAAGAATTAAAGAGCACTAAGTTACACCCTTTTTGATCATGTGACATTACGTCAGTTGGGGAAAATTGCCTCGGCTTTTCTCATTTCCCCCCATATAAAAATGGTGGCATCCTTAAAATATTGCCTTTTTTCGTTATGCTATTGCTGAGTAACTTCATGTTACATTTTTCTACATATTATCACTAATATATAGACTGTACTATGTAGTCTTCTAAAATAATGTACTGGTACCTCTCTACGTGGAAATCCCGGCTTACAAGATTAAAATAAATATGACAAATTACTTTGCATTTCAGTTTCATTATTGACTCTTTTACCTCTGAAACGGCAGCTAATATCGGAAGAATGTATGACATTTCTACATTATATATATATATATATAAAGAAAAATCACGAATATATATATATATATATATATAATGTTTTCTAAATTCTATTTTAGAAATTACCAGGTATAATTTTAGGAATTGCCACCAATATTAAAAATATTAATGACTTCAGTTATTGTTTTCATCTAGTTTTCGCCTTCTAGTTTCTATTAATAATTCGATAATACCTTGAAACCGATGTATGTTATTTAGTTAACGGAAACACGATTGCGTTGCCAATTTTATGGAATTTTATATTCAATAAACACCAAAAATTATGACGGATGATGTTTGCTATACATTATAGTTGATTAGTATTCGATGTGATTAGCCAAATATTGTAATTAAAAATTAGTGGTAGATACTGAATAAAAAATTACCCTCAAATTGGCAACAATATAAATACCACCTTTGATTTTTATGCGCACAAAAGATTTTTAATACACGGCGGTCTGCAAAAGAATTTCTTTAAAATCTGGTTCAATATCTTTAAATTCCTCAAAACGCAACGGAATAACCATATATTATCTGGATGCATACGTATAAGTGAGGCAAGAGTTTCCGTTTCAAGACGGAACACTGACACCAGTACTTTTTATCAATAACTTAAATCATATTAAATCGCAATGAATTACTGCACAGATATAGTATTATTAATGATAAAAAATACTGGTTTAATAGTTTCTTTATGAGACTGTCCGTCTCATTTAAACCCGTAACATGGATACTGTAGACTGGATAATTATTTTCAGTACTGATTGTTTTACAGAGCCGCACAAGGTAGTCAGTTTATGAGATATTCATTGAATTTTCCTCTCTGTTTACACTGTACAATAAAGATGAACAACCTATAACCTAATGTCACTTTTGAAGATTTTCAAAATTTATGTTTGGTAATAAGAACGTAGTGAGACAGTTCGGCATCCAAATAGACGAACTGAAAGAATATATACACACTCCAGTTTGAAAACATTCATTTTTTTTTACGAAAATGAGAACACAAAATTAAAGCCTTAACTTTTTTTTTTTTTCTTTTAGTATTATTGTTATTATTATTTGTTGGAAAGTGTTTAAAAAAATATCATTTACTCGTCGTTCATTATGGTCCCCTAGTGGAGTAGAGATTCTGTTCACAAAACGGAACGACTAAAACTACTAGGTGCAAAGCCAGATCACGCACATTGGCCGATTTGTCCTTGGATTTTTTCTAAACTCATGTAAATTCGGCCTACAACTCACTAGAAACTCCTCTCGGAGGGTTTTTCCCATAGCCCTGCACTCTAGCGTTGTCATTTGGCTATACCGACACCAAAAAACCCAACGAAACACGATGTTTAATAACGATTTAGAGCGAAGCGCTGGCAATACTTGTACTGAACTGTCATTACTTTTATTAACTTTAAAGTTATTTAATATTTAAGAAGAAAAACTCGTCATATCCATGTGGGATATATTAATATTTTGTAAAGTAATGAACGTTTTACGCTTTATTTTCACCTATACAAACATGGTTGCAAAAATTTTTACTTATTTCGGAGCGAGAATTCCCAACTTTTACAATTTATTCAGAGCTGCCAACCTAATCCGGCAAATTGTTAGTACCGCCCCTTTTTCTACACCAGTCATATTTTAGAGTATTTTTCTACTTAATTCATCATAGATACATTTGAAGAGAATTACTCTAAAAATTAAGTGGTGTAGAAAAAAGGGCGTTTTTCAATGGGCGTTAACAATTTGCCGGATTAGGTTGGCAGCTCTGTTTATTCATGATCATTTTTAGCCCCGCCTTCTTCTCGCACCAGAAATTTCGTAGATTATTTCTCTTTAATATGTAACAACGATTAAATAAGAAGATAATCATTTTTCATTATTTCTGGTATGAAAAGAGGCGGGGCTAAAATTGCTCCTGAATAAATTATAAAAGTTTTGATTTCTGTTCGGAGCATTTTTAGCTCCGTCTTTAATACACAACAGTGTATTTTTAAAATGTATTTCCCAATATATAACAGCGATAATATACAATAAAATAAAATAAATAACTCAATAATAATTAAAAAAGAAATTGGTATGATATAAAGGCGGACATAAAAATGCTTCTGAATAAATTAAAATATTGGCAGCTCTGGTGTAACATACAAAAAAAAAAAAAAAAAAAAAAAAAAAAAAAAAGTGAAATTTTACTTATTCTTGATTACACCATTTGAATTTTTATCTGCTGCAATTATTGGGATAGATGTAATTGCCTCATTTACCTATACCATAGCAGCCAATATTTTATTTTATTCCGGAGCCCATTTAGCTCCGCCTTTGTTCAATACCACTTTATTTTTAAGAATAAGCTTTTCATATTTTATCATAGTTATATATTGGAGAAAAATATTCTAAAAATAAAGTAGTGCGGAAATAAAGGCGGGGCTAAAAATGCTCCGGAATAAATTAAAATAATGGCAGCTATGCATAACAGAAAACTTTAACCCCTTCCGCTCCAGGCTAGCTGTAGTGTAAATATGTGAAATACCAGATTATAATTTTAAAGTAATGCAATACATAACGAAGTAACAATGTGCATTTTGTTGTGAAGTCCCTTTTCAGTTCAGGCATTTGCTCATTACGTGTATCGGCAAAAGGATCCGACATAAATTTCCAGTCACCTGCTGTAAGTGGTTCATCATCACTGTCATCGCTTTCGCCGTCTTCGCTTGTTGTAAAGTCATCATTGGAAACTTCAAGTTCGTCATAATCGGGGATATAATCACTATCCAAATCACTAGAATCAGACATTATTCACAGTTTCAAACACCGGCAAAACACACAAAATCGAGGAGCGAAAATTACACACAACCGCAGCCGCGAGAAATTACGAAACAACTGGCGTAGCCAAAACTAATAGGCCACTGAGACTACTAACGCCATCTAGTTATCAGTAATGAAAATACAATTTCAAAATACCATATGACAAATAAAATAACTCTCTCTGATACCACAACAACTTTGGGCTTATTGTATCGTATACTTTCTTAGGACGTACGCACGTACGTCCCTGGAGTGGAAGGGGTTAATATTAAATTTAAAAAACCAAAAAAAAATAGTTGATTATATAGTATAAATTTGCATTTCCTTCCAGAATATAGGGTTCTTTTACGAGGATAACGCGCTCAATTCATGGAAGAAGCTGTGAATTCTTTCGCAGCTTCCGAAAAGTTTTATTAGGATTCGGAGTTTAAAGGTAAGAGGCTGGTCATGCGAGTTATGTAGTAGACAAGTATTTTTAAGAAAGACCTGTTCCGTTATCATTGTTTTCTGCCTGTAACCAACTTGAATTAAGCTCGAGTGATTTTTAAAATGACATGAATAAAATAAACGAATGTAGTTTACCTTTCCATTGCATGTTTTCGATACGAAATTTATGCCTATCCCCATTTTGTTCTAAACATATAATATATATATATATATATTGTGTGTGTGTGTGTGTATTTTTTTTTTTCCATTTCCGGTTGCTTGCTTTTAAAAAAGATTAATATATATATTTGTTTCTCTTTACAGTAGCACTGGGCGTAATTAAAATATTTTTAATTTCTGTTTTCTGAATGAAAATGAGAAGAAGTCATAAACGGTGCATACTACAGTAATATTTTTCATATTGACTTATCATTTTTTGTATTTCTTAAAACTCACACTAATTTCATTCGTCCTTTTTTAATGATTTACACACACACGCACACACACAAAAAAAGAATTCGGTATTCACGCTTTTAATTACTATTATTATTATTCATTAACGTTTTTTTTTTTTTTTTTTTTTTTTTTTTTTTCTGTGGTGCAATATCCGTAAAAATCTGTAAGTGCTACATTCACCAAATTCCATACATCTCATGCGATAGCGATCTATGATATGAAAATGACTTTTCAGCTTAATCGTATAAGGTATTTAAATATTATCCCACTTAAAAGTAATTTAGTCCTTAATCCATAGTGATAAAGAATTTTTGGTTATATCCCTGTAAAGAACCTATAAATGTCCTCTAAAATAATAAATGTCGTAATACTCTAAAATTCAAACAGTTCATGTGACGAGGATCTATAATATGCATATAAAGATTTATTTCATTTAAATAAGGCGTTTAGATGCTGTTGCCTTTTAAATAATTTAAACCATAATCCAAAATGATAAAGAATTTTCCCTTGTGTCCCTGTAAAAATATGTGAGTGCTAGATTCGCCAAAATCTATAAAATTCGTGTGACGGTTACCTATAACATATTAATAAATTTTCAGTTTTACTTCAATCAGGTGTTTAGACATTATCGCACTTTAAATAATTTGAGCTCGTAGGCCATAATGATAAATAAGTTTTGTTTGTGCCCCTGTAAAATCCTGTAAGTGCTGGATTCCCAAAATCAATATATTTCGTGCTACAATGACCTGCTGTATATATACCAACTTTCAGCTCATTCGAATTTAGCTTTTAGACGCTATCTTGTTTACTCACACACACATACATACACCACCGTAAAATGAGCAAAAATGTACTCAGGGGACCTCAAAACGTATAGATACACCAGAATCTCAATGCCGAATTTTTGTCATGATTACAGTACTTTACTTTAAATATGTATGATCGGAAATTGAAAAGATTGATTGTAATAAGATTTGTTCATATTTTTATTAACACATTCCAAAAAGGTTTAAAAGTGTTAATGACTTCAGTTTGTCTGTCTAACTGATTGTCCGCGCTCTAATTCCTCGTAAATATTCATAAATTTTCCTGAAAGTGATATATGTTATTCAGGTTCACTATTGGATGTTCCCTTTTGAAAACGGAATGAATACCCATACATCTTTCAGTATATGGACACCAGAAATTATTCCAAAACATTGCGTTCTACGAGAGGTATTTCTATGAAACATATTTTAATGCATTTTCATTTCAGAAATCTGTATGAAGTTTAAATATGTTTATTCAAGTTTATAATCGGGTACTTCTATTGTAAATGGAATAAATACGGCCAGTCGTTTGTGTACAGGGACACGCGAAACTATTACAGAGCTCCGCGTTCAATGAAAGGTATTTCTTTAAAACCAAATTTTAATTTCTTCACTTTGCATAAATATTAATGAAGCTGAAATATGTTGTTCACATGCACAAAATAACAATTTGTATAGGATATAGCTTAATTATCATTAGAGTTAAAGCGCCGCTCAAAAATATTCTGTTACATTAAGGGTTACTATAGGAAATTTGCAGCAATTGCATTTTTGTTTACATTGAGGGTTTATACACTTTCAAACAAATTTTAAATGTGAATATGGTTTATATTTGAGTATGTGTCTGACCGACTGTCCACATGTCTACCTATCTGTCTGCTGACCCCTGCATCCGTAAATATTGTCAGAATTTTTAAAATATTTAATTATTATTTATATATTTTAAAAATCGATATCTCCCCAACATTGTTTAAAAACATATTTTAAATTTATCTTACATATTTAATCATTTTATTAAAAAAAAAAAAAAAAAAAAAAAAAAAAAAAAAAAAGATATTTAAATAACAAAAGTAGTTATCTGACATATTAACTATTCCTATTATCACTTTTCAAATGCTGTAATTATTTCCCTTCTTTATAATAAGTATCAAAAATGTACTATTAAACCTATTAAAAATTAGGAAGAATTAATATAATTTTTTTCTTTTTTACATATAAATGAAAAATGTTAAATTTTTATTCATTATCATTATGTATTAAGTATTCAATTGTGAAAATATAGGTTCTGCGATAAATGATTAATAATTATGATAATAATAATAATAATTATTATTATTATTCAAAACGTTTGTTATTAGTCTAATTTTATATTTAAAAAAATCTAAATATTGCATTTATTTTATTATTATAAATGTAATTATAATTATATTTTATGATATGTAAAAATTTGAAATGCTTCCTTAAAATTAATAAATATTTGTAAATTGTTTGTATTGGCATTAATTCTATCGAATGAATAATTTATCGTTTTTCATTTTCATAATACATTTTAAATTTACGTTTTATGACTTTTATTGCTAAAACTTGGTTTATTGAGAATTAACATTCTGACGTAACAAATGGAATGAATTTTAAATAAAATTTACAATTCATGGAACTTTCTACTAAGTACTTTATGCAGTACTTTCTGCTAAGTACGCATGCAGACTGAAGATGTATGAAATGTTCCAGGTTGAATCGATCATTCTGCGGAATCGACCAATGCCTACTTTTAAAGTAAAATTTCGGCTAACAAATTTTACTCTCCTAAATTGTATATTTAAAAATTTATATAACGAAAATTATACATTACTGTAAAGAATTATTTTTTGCGTTTATACATAGCATTTCCAATTCAAGGTATCTGCATTAAATATTTAAAATTTGTTTTTGACTTAAATTCATGCAACGGAAATTTCTGGAGGAATTAAGAATATGGAAACTTAAACACATGAAATAATATATATATATATATGATATAGATTAAAACAGTAAATTTATGTTTTCTTATTCTTTTTTTCTTTTTTTTTTCCGTGTAAAAATAGACTCTTTACTTAAAGCATAGCTGGCACTATTTTAATTTATTCCGGAGTACTTTTAGTCGCGTCTTTATTTCGCACCACTTTATTTATAGAAATATTTTCTTCAATACATCACTTCCATAGAATAAGATAAACATTACTTTTAACCCTTATTGCTCGCATGTCCCTTCTAAGGAGACATTAAAAAATCGAGCCACGCCTTAAGGTATTCCTCTGCAAATGAAATGTTATTTTTCTAAAACATGTAAGTATAGACTACATTTCGGCTACCGGAAAATTTAACAGAAAGATATATTTTATTTAAAGATGAGGTAAAATAAAACAAATTATTGCAATTTTCCGGTAGCCAAAAGGTAGTCAGTCGGAAACTATATCTCTGACGATTTAAAGGAACGCCAAAATGTGTGTCTTACGGAAAATATGCCGAGCGCAAAGGGTTAACTTATAAGTGGTACGAAATTGAGGCGGGGCTAAAATTACTCCGGAATATATTAAAATATTGGCAGCTGTGAGGAAAGCAGGGGCAAAGGTCTCACCCTGTACCATCTGTAGGACAATTTCAAAGCTGAGAAATTTCTGGCTTTACTAGTACTACTGTTTTTACACAGAGATATTTATGATATTTGTATAGTAATAGGTTGCAATTAAACAGGATAGAGTTTATTTTATAAAAATAGAAGTAAAAAAGCGGTAATTTCTTATTTCTGAAATTGCCTTAAAAAAATGCGTATAACATGATACCTAAAGATTATATATAAAATATTCGATGGATTTCTTATCAATAACTAATCTGAAAGTTCATAATATATTTTTAATATTTTCGTAAAGGTGTATGCGAAAGAAAATAAATCTTAATTTTTTTCCTCTCACTTTTATACTGTAAAATCAGCATACTTTAAATCCCTGTTATATAAACGCCTAAAATATATTTGCTTAAACAAATACTATTTACGTATGCTAAAAAAAAAAAAAATAAATAAATAAACAAATACGTTAATATATATCTATATCTATATATATATATATATATATATATATATATATATATATATATATATATATATATATATATATATATATATATATATATATATATATATATATATATAATTAATTTGCGGGCAATTTTTTTATTCATTTTTAGAAATACTTCATGAAAATTAATATGTTGGGATTGTTCTAAAATGTAAAAAAAAAAAAAAAAAAAGAAAAAGAAAGAAAGAAAGAAAGAAAGAAAAGTAAAAAAAAAAAGAAAAGAAGGTATTTTAGAATTTTAATATACAAAATTTATTAAATTTAAAAAACATGCGTAACATATGTTTATTTCAAAAATTTAGTGCACCAAATTTGAAGACATTTTTATCACTTAAAAAAAACAGCTTATCCCTATGTTGTTTATCCATTGAAATTTTGTATAATTTATTAGTTGTAGTGTCCCATTATAAACTGTCTGAGAAAACTGAAATTTGTTCGAGCATAGACGTATTTTGTTACTTTTATCTAATTTAAACGCTTTATGTAAGTAAAATGATTCTTTTGTTTTTTTTTAATTCAGAAAAGTTTAAGAAATTTGTTGATTTATTTTTATAAAAATTACTAAATTATTATCGTAAAAATAACTTTTTATGTTTAAATCTTTCAGAATTTTAATTCTAAAATATCAGACAGATTTTGAATACTGAGGTAACAAAAGTCATGGGGTGGTGATACGTAAATATATTTCTATTTTACAAATATTTAACGGTTGATATATCCTATATATTTTAATAGGTAACCATAGATGCGAACTAATCTGTTGTTTTATAAATACTAATTTTGTCATTAGTTATCTTGGTCTTGTTTAGTTACAGAAATCAAGCATTTATATAAACCAATTATAAAAAATAAATAAATAAATAAATAAATAAATAGTGATGGTAAAAAGTCGAAAAAACATAGCATTTGGGTTAAATATAAAATGAAATATTTATATATATTTATATATATCTATTCAGAAAAAAAGAAAAAGATATCACAAAACAATAAAATGAAAAAAAATATTTTATTTATTCATTTAGTTAATACCAGAAAGGAAAATGTAAATACTGGGTATATTCAGATATTCCAATAACGATTTTGAGTTGTAGCACAACTGGTGAATGAGGATTTAACCATTTGCTGTCGAAAATACCGATGGCAATAAATGAATTCTAGACCTGAACTGCTGAGGTGTAGTTTGCAATTTAACTTGATTGGTTAAAGCTTTTTGGGTACACTCGTTCACAAATGTTAAAAAATATCGCAATGTTAGTTCGACGACTTAACTTCTCGTCGTGCAGTGACTGCGATGCCCAAATAAAAGCTCGAAAATCCCGCCTCTATTGTGCGTTCTATAGAAATGTTATCTCTTAGGTTTTTAAGGAAAACAAGATTTAATTCTAGCTCTAAATGTACATTATGTATGTGATTATTTATTTTAAATTATTAGCGTACATTTGATTCTAAATACAAAATATGTTAGATGTTAGCTAATAATCTCAAGTAAACAATCGCATTATTATTAGCTTGCATTTAATATATTTTGTATTTAAAATCAAATGTACGCCAATAATTCCAAATAAATAATCACATATACACGTTAACTTAGAGCCAGAATTAATTAGTGTAAAATATAAATTTTAAAATGATCTTCTAATGTTGTATATTGTATTGTAAATATGACAAAAAATCCTGTATTGGTAAGTCAAGAAAGAAATGTTAAAGTACGCAAATTTCGAAATAAAAAGTTTGGTTAATAATAATAATAAAAATACGAATAATAAATAATAAATTTTGGAAAAGGAATCGCTTATGAAAGATGGCATTATCCTTACTTATATTATTAAAGAAGAATTATAATATGTTCTATAAATGCAATCAGACTCAGAAAAAACCATCCGAAAAAAATTTATTAACTAAAAAAGAAAGATGTCTGTAATCCTTTTATAACAAAATCTATAACTAAAACAACATTTAAGAAGAATGAAATAACATTTAGAAATGAACAAATACGATATACACTAAATTATTCTAACCTCATAACAAATCAAACAACCGTATTAGAAATTACATTGATTTTCGCTTTTCTTTTTCTAGTCAATGAAAAATTTAAGAATTTAAGATTTCAATAACTATATAAACTGTAAGAAGTATTCAAAAAGCATTTTTTTAAATTAGTTGTAAAATATATTACTTATCTTAAAATAAAGCAAAATATGCGAATAATAAATATTTTAAAAATACATGAATTTTTCCGTTCAGATGTGAATTCGTTAGAGCACAGTTCTGTTTTAATTTTAAATATGGAGCATCGCGCGAGTGAAAAATTCTATTTGAGCATGCGCAGTTTCAGCCAGATTAATTGAGGTACCGCCAACACCAGATGGCTTTGCGATCAGTGATTTAACCAGCAGTGAAGCAACCATGCAAGCGATGGAAGCTGCGCTTCCACTATTTAAGTGTTTTAAAAGTAATCAAGTAACGCCGAATCGTCAAAATACTGAATTCATTCTTCCTCTGCTTCGCTTCGGCGCTTCCGTAGTTTTCTAAATCACGCCTCGCTCCTGGGCGTAACTATGACGTAACCATGATGTAGTACGCTACCCATTGCTCCATTGTGGTAATTATGCTTAAAGTGGAAAGCTCTGCTTTTGGCTGCCGGAAAATATTAACACTTTCGCGACAGCTGACGTAGATTCACGTCACTTGAAAGTCTGTAACTCCGACAGTGGGCGTTTCTTTTGAAATTTGTATGTCATTTATTAAGAATATACCCAATATTCATATTTCTACAACCAATTGACTATGGATGCAAATATTTTTATTAGAAAGAGTATATTATATATAATGTATATCCATTTGTAATATGGATCTGGATGCAGAAAATTTTCTTCTTAAATATTGTTACTTGGGAGAATAACGCCCACAGGCGGACCTTTATATCAAAAAGACAAAAACATGCGGTCGCGAAAGTGTTAATAAAAATATTTTTTTTTACTTAACCTGTGGAAACCGTTACATTTCACTGATTAAATCTAAAAATTTTCTATTAAAATTTTTCGGTAAATAAAAGGTGCTAAATTGCCAAGCAGGTCAAAATGCAGATAGCTGAAAATTTTTGAAATTATAAATTACTCAAATAAATTAACACTTTCGCGACCTCGGATGTAGATTCACGTCATTTCAAAAATTGTAACTCCGCTAGTGGGCGTTTCTTTCGCAATTTTCGTCTTTTTTTTTTTTTTTTTTTTTTAAGAATATATCCAATATTCCTATTTGTACCATCAAATATACTATAAACACAAATATTTATATAAAAAGTATCTTATAATGCATATCCTTCTGTAATGCAAACGTGAGTACTGAAAATTTTGTTCTGAAATATTGTAACTTGGGAGAAATACGCCTTTAGGTGGATCTTACTGCTAATAATACAAAATCATGCGGTCGCGAAAATTTTAAAATAAATATTTTTTATCTGGTTTCCTGCATTACAAGAATATTATATTTTCTGAAAAACTATCTTTATGTTGTTTTACATTTTCGAGGGAGGTAGCATTGATCGTGATCATATACAGGTATTCCGAAGCCATCACGTTGCCATTGGCAACAATATTCGATGTCTAAATAAAGGTCAAGTAATTAAACGTTTTTGGCGAATAAAAGAAGTAACTTCCTTCTCAGAAAATTTGAATACACAAGAAGCAAGAAACTACTTGAAATCTTTAGCAAAGAACGCAATATACTAGCCACAGATTTCCTGAATGACATGCTGAAACATTCAAATGCTTTTATACTGAGCTACAACTAAATGGGAAATTAATGTGTGATCTGATACAACGCGTGTCTTCTTTCCGTCGCAAGCTAGTTACCTTTGAAAGCGCCCCATCAGAGGCACCCAAAATGTTTTCCGTGTATTGCGTTCATGAACGGTATATTTCTTAAAGCTTTGTATTGGAGAAAATATAATAAAATTTAGAAACATAAACGAATATCTTTATGTCAAGCCGGTTCATCTGTATCAGGGTCAAGACAAGGATTTCTCATGTGTTAGTGCACAAAATATTACTAATTGTCTTACTAATTTGTGCGAGTACAATAAATAAAATAAAGTATTGTATAGCTAAAAATATCACAATGAGGACCACGTAATAATATATGAATGCGCGTCAATGGGATTCGCAACGTAATAAAAATCTTCAAATTTATCATGTTTATTCTGTACTTAGCAGTCAATGTTATTTTTCGGGAAAATACTGATTTATGTGCAGTGAGAACGGGTTCTAACTGAAAATTTCAGTAAATAGCAGAAATAAAATTTTATTTCGTGTGTTACCTTACCTCAATAGTAAGGACGCGAAATTACGGTTGCTCGTAGACACTTCGCGTTCTTACTAGTAACTACGCATACTAACGGATATCGGCTATTTACTGTAACATATCTATTAAATATCACATCAAAAAAGTTTTGGTGGCTATTGAATAAAAAAGCCGCAAAGTCTGGCAATTTGAATGCAGTGATTCATTTATCAAATTTTCTGTCTAAAAATATATTCCTATATCTCTGTCACGTGAAGGGAATTTTTTCCCATATTACTCTGTTTCCCTTTTTTTCCCTCCGAGACCAGGAATTTCCCTAAAAAGGGAAAATTTTCCTCGAATTGAGAACATTGTATATAATACACCTGAAAAATTCAGGATGCCCCATGAATAGGACTTTTTACTTTAAAATAATAATAAAAAATAATAAAATAAAATAAAATAAAATAATGTTGAGTCTATAGTTTTCCCAGGTGTTTTTACATTTATAATTTTGGTATATTTTAGTTTAATTAAATTGCATCTATTACTATCATATTATTGTTACTATTTCGTATTACATTGTATCGTATTCTATATTATAATGAAGGATTTTTTTTTTCAATCATGATTGTTCATAATTCAATGTCTTGTATAATTTACTATGGCCATATTTGGATATATATATATATATATATTAGTATAATTTCTACTTTTGTTATATTCAACATTTTGTTTTATTTGATTTTGATGATTCCTATACATACTTGCCAACATGCCAACATACTAATTAATATTACGTAGTATTGTTAGCCCCCTACTTTTTCACACCAGTATCTTTTTAGAGTATTTTTCTTCTTATTTAATCGTGAATGTATTCAGAGAATATTTCTCTAAAAATTTTCTGGTGTGAAAAAAAGGACGGGACTAACAACACTACGGAATATAAATTATGATGTTAGCAAGTAAGCCTATATACTTACATATTGTGTTATTGTTTACATTTTCCATAAGTGTTTTTGTAAGAGAAGAGAGGGGGATTTTCTACGTCTCAAACTTGGCGGGGGAGATGTAATATAAAATTCCTTTAATAATGGCTTTTTACATTAATTAATATATTCTTTAATAATGATTCAGATTTGTTGTTTGAAAATCGAAACTTCCATTTCCGCTTTATCAAAAATAATCGTTAAGGAAGTTAATCTTTTATTATTATTATTATTATTATTATTATTATTCTAACGTAATTCTTTCAAATTGTTTTTTTCCCACAGACTAAAAATATCATTTAAGACTTAGTCAACGCCCTATCTGAAATGGAAGTAAAAAAAAAAAAAGAATTAAAAAGCACCAAGTTACACACCTTTTGCTCACGTGACATTACGTCAGTAGGGAAAAAATTGCCTCGCCTTTTCTCATTTTTCTCTCATATAAAATAGCTGGCATGCTTAAAATATTGCTTTTTTTCGTTATGCTATTGCTGAGTAACTTTATGTTATATTTTTCTACATATTATCGTTAATATACGGACTGTACTATGTAGTCTTCTAAAATAATGTACTGGAACCTCTCTATGTGAAAATTCCGGCTTACAAGATTAAAATAAATATGACATATTACTATGCATTGCAGTTTCTTTTTTGAGTCTTTTACCACGGACACGACAGCTAATATCGGAAGAATATTTCAAAAAACACCAATATGTATATATATATATATATATATATATATATATTATATATATGTATATATTATATATATATAGATATATATATATATATTTAAACTAATATGGTTTTCTAAATTCTATATTAGAAATTACCATGTGTAATTTTAAGAATTGCCGCCAATATTAAAAGTATTAATGACTCAGTTAATGTTTTCATCTAGTTCCCGAAAATAATTTTATAATACCTTGAAACCGATATATGTTATTTAGTTTACTGAAACACGTTCACGTTGCCAAACGTATGGAATTTTATATTTAAAAATCACCAAAAATTATGAGGAGTGATGTTTGCTATACATTATAGGCGATTAGTATTCGATGTGATTAGGCAAACATTGCAATTAAAAATTAGTGGTAGATACTGAATAAAAAAAGTCCCTCAAATAGGGAACAATATAAATATCACCTTTGATTTTTATGCGCATAAAAGATTTTAGTACACGGCGGTCTGCTGGAGAATTTCTTTAAAATCTGGTTCAATATCTTTAAATTGCTCATAACGCAACGAAATTAACATATATTATCTGGTTACATACATATAAGTGAGGCAAGAGTTTCCGTTTCAATATGGAACACTGACACCAGTACTTTTTATCAATAATATAAATCATATTCAATCGCAATGAATTACTGCACAGATATAGTATGATTAACTATAAAAAATACTGGTTTAATAGTTTCGTTTTGAGACTGTCCGTCTCATTTGAACCCTTAATATGGATACTGTAGACTGGAGAATTATTTTCAGTACTGACTGTTTTACAGAGCCGCTCAAGGTAGTCAGTTTATGAGATATTCATGGAATTTCCATCTGTGTTTACATTGTACAATAAAGATGAGCAACCTATAACCTAATGTCACATTTGAAGATTTTCAAAATTTATGTATGGTAATAAGAACGTAGTGAGACAGTTCGGCAGCCAAATAGACAAACTCAAAGACTATATACACTCATCAATTTGAAAATATTCTTTTTTTTTTTTTTTTTTTACGAAAATGAGATCACAAAATGAAAGCCTTAACTTTTTTTTTCTTTTAGTATTATTGTTATTATTATTTGTTGGAAATTCTTTAAAAAAATATTATTTACTCGTCGTTCTGTATGGTCCCCTAGTGGAGTAGAGGTTCTGTTCTGAAAGCTGAACGACTAAAACTACCAGGTTCAAAGCCAACTCACGCACATTGGCCGATTTGTCCTTGGATTTCTTCTAAACTCATGTAAACTCGGCCTACAACCCTTTAAAAACTCCTCTCGGAGGGTTTTTCACATAGTTCTACACTCTAGCGTTGTCACTTGGCTATACCCACACCACAAAAACCAACGAAACACAAAGTTTAATAACGATTTAGAGCGAAGCACTGTCAATACTTGTACTGAACTGTCATTACTTTTATTAACATTAAATGTTTTTAATATTTACTATTTAAGAAGAAAGACTCGTCATATCCATGTGGGATATATTAATATTTTTAAAGTAATGAACGATTTACGCCTTAATTTCAACTTTATAGTACTAACATGGTTTCAAAAAGTTTTATTTATTTCGGAGCCAGAATTCCCAACTTTTATAATTTATTCATGATCATTTTTACCCCCGCCTTCTTCTCGCACAAGAAATTTTGTAGATTGTTTCTCTTTAATATGTAACAACGATTAAATAAGAAGATAATCATTTTTCAGAATTTCCGGTATGAAAAAGTGGTGGGGCTAAAAATGGTCCTGAATAAATTATAAAAGTTTTGAATTCTGTTCGGAGCATTTTTAGTTCCGCCTTTAATTCACAAATGTGTATTTTTAAAATGGATTTCCCAATATATAACAACGATAATAAGAAACAAAATAAAATAAATAACTCAATAATAATTAAAAAAGAAATTGGTATGATGTAAAGGCGGGCATAAAAATGCTCCAGAATAAATTGAAATGTTGGCAGCTCTGGTGTATGATACAAAAAAAAAAAAAAAAAAAGGGTGGGGAAGATTTGGCTTACTCTTGATTACACCATTTGAGTATTTGTCCGCAGCAATCAATGGGATAGATGTAATTGCCTCATTTACCTATACCATAGGAGCCAATATTTTAATTAATTCCGTAGTACATTTAGCTCCGACTTTGTTCAATACCACTTTATTTTTAAGAGTACACTTTCATATTTTATCATTGTTATACATTGGAGAAAAATATTCTAATAATAGAGTAGTGCGAAATAAAGGCAGAGCTAAAAATGCTCCGAAATAAATTAAAATATTCGCGCTATGCATAACAGAACACTCTAATATAAAATTTAAAATATACCAAAAAAAATTAGTTGATTATATAGTATAAATTTCTATTTTCTTCTTGATTATAGTAGACCTGCTAACTATGCTAGTTTATCCGTAATGGTATTAGGCCCCGCCCTTTTTTCACACCAGAATAGTTGTAGAGTAATATTCAGCACCATGTTCTCATGATTAAATAAGACTATTGCTCTACAACTATTCTGGTGTAAGAAAAAGGCGGGGCTTAATACAATTACGGATAAACTAGCATAGTTAGCAGGACTATTATAGTGTTCTTTAATGAGGGTTAAGCCCTCCATTCATGGAAAAAGCTGTGAGCTCTTTTGCAGCTTTTGTAAAGCGTCATTGGAAATCGGAGTTTTAGGATAAGAGTCTGGTTATGCGAGTTATGTAGTAGTTAAATATTTTGAGTAAAGACGTGTTCAGTTATCATTGTTTTCTGCATGTAACCAACATAAATTAAGCTCGAGTGATTTTTAAAATGGCATGAATTAAAAATACGAATGTAGTTTACCTTACCATTGCATGTTTGCTATATGACATTTATGCCTTTCCCTATTTTGTTCTGAAATTTTTGTTCTAAACATACAATAATTGGTTTTTTTGTGTATTTATTTTTTGCATTTCTAGTTGCTTGCTTTTAAAAATGGTTAATATATATATATATATATATATTTGTTTCTCTTTAAAGTATCGCTGGGCGTATTTAAAATATTTTTTATCGGTCTCCTGAATGAAAATGAGAAGAAGTAATAAACGATGCATACTACAGTAATATTTTTCATATTGCCTTATCATTTTTTGTATTTCTTGAATCTCATACTATTTTCATTGGTCCTTTTTTATTGATTTACACACACACACACACGCACACACATAAAAAAAGAATGTGGTATTCACGCTTTTTATTATTATTATTCATTTAAGATTTTTTTTTTCTATGATGCAATATCTGTAAAAATTTGTAAGTGCTACATTCACAAAATTCCATACATCTCATGCGACAGCGATCTATCCCAGCAAAACTTATACTGGCGGGCTCGTTATGGCCTACTGCTGGCATCCTGCACTTGCCATCAGTTGCCGGTTGCCCCATATAACTCCAGCAGCGGGCCTTTTATGGCTGCCAGCAGTGATGGAAGCCTAAAGCAAAATGGTCGGTGGCCCAGAGGTTGCATAATCACAGATGGCCTTATGCAGGCTATCACCACACGGCCAACCTCATGTTTTTCATGTTGTGGCCACAAATTTTTATGCCATAACCAATTTGTATGCATAGAGGGCGCTGTGATTCTTTTTCTGTTTATTTGAAATTCCCTCGCTTTCCGCCATTTCATACGAAGTTGTTGTTCGTTAATGTAGTCTGCGGGTGCGTCTTCGAGGTTGAAAATCTTGTAAAAAGAATATATGAGTAAGTAATTCCATTATTAATTTGTTTTTGTATTATTTTTTAAATACTATTTTTTAAAAATGTTTCACTCTAAAGCCATTGTTATAACAAAAGGATTTCTAGAAATATATAACAATTATCCAGTTGATCCGTTTTAGTAAATTATGATAGTCGCTAACCTTCTAGTATTTTATCATTGTTATTATTATTTTAATTGATTTAATAAAATAAAAATTATGGATTTTATTTTATATATTTATATTATATGGACGGGAGAAAGTTATTAGAACAATTATAACTATTTATAGTTTATGTTTTATTTATTTTTTCTTCCTTCAGTGTAGTTAAGAAGAAAGCATTAGATTCGGGAAAATTTTCGACATCCGGTTTTCGATAGATTTTGCACGTTTTGGGTTGTTCTCATGAACATAATTTGAAAAATTGTCTGTCTGTCTCTTTGTGTGCGCTCAAAAATTTATGAAAGTGGTAGTAGCCTAAAAAGTTTACTTCTTCCGCTTTTTTTTCCCTTTAATGTACAAACATCGCTTCCTCCACCCCTGAGGGAGAAGTATATCAGATAGAGTAAATTTCCAATATGAGGGCTTGGGGACAAAATCTCTCGGGACAAAATATCGTAGACGTAAATGAATACAAAGTAAAAAGAGTTGGTAATTATTAGTAATGATGTATAAAATTTCATGACAACACATACCTTAGTCAAAGCACTGACATTCTGACAAACCTACAATATTTTTTTTTTTATAAATTTTACTTAAAGAAGTTTAAAAACTATATTTAT
This sequence comes from Salticus scenicus, assembly GCA_963930645.1. NCBI lineage: Eukaryota > Metazoa > Arthropoda > Arachnida > Araneae > Salticidae > Salticus > Salticus scenicus. The sequence continues at coordinate 212,104,178 of OZ005659.1, forward strand.
TTATTTTTTGTCAGAATTAGTCATAATGAATTCAATCGTGCTTATTAATTTTAAAACTTTTAATTCAAGTTTGTGAACAGTGTTCAGCTTTAATGTCAGCAATGATGTACACGATTTTTAAAATATATTTTGAATAGTGAAAAGCAAAAGATAGAATAACTTAAAAATAAACATAGATAAAATAATGAAATTCAACTCTATTATTTATTTAATTATTTATTTATTTATTTTAATTAATTATTTAATATTTATAAGGCCCTGTGGCCCCCTCCAGAGATCTCGCGTGACACAAAATCAAATTTTCAAATAGATCCTACTATTTTTTTGACGCGAGATTTTGTCCGGCGAGATTTTGTCAAACGAGATTTTGTCCGGCGAGATTTTGTCCCGCGATATTATGTCCGGATCCCAATATGAGTATTTTTGAAAAAAAAATTCGTTAATATCTTTAAACGAACGTTATATTATACATCTGTGATATTTTAAAGCAAATTTATTGATTTTATTATTTTTAACAAAAACTAGTATGTTGTGGCACCTCAAAACATGCTTTTATATTTTTTATTATGTAAATTTGCGTAGTGTAAATAATTTGTTAAAATCATTTTCCTGAATGCATGGAAACGATTTTTATTTTAGAACAGTGTTTGTCAATAATAATAATAATAATAATAATAAATCAATTTTGTGCCAACTTCTGAAAAAGTGACTTTTTCTTCTTCTTCTTCTTCTTCTTCTTTTTTTTTTTTTTTTTTTAAATAATTTATAACTTTGTTTAAATTTACCACAAATTTAATTCAGTCATTTATTTGAAAGTTATTGATGAGTTTCTTTTGAAAAATATCACCACTGAAAATTTGAAGGGCGAGCTATTCCTCAACTTATACAAAAAAAGTTTCCTGGTTAGTTGTTAACAAGTGAAATTGTTTTTCTTGAATTTTGCATGCGTGAGAAATCCTACACACTAAATCAGAACAGAAAGCCATCTGTACTTCTTTCATAAAACAACAACAAAATGTAACTGATAATTGCTGCGTCAGCGTTGGGTTGGCCTACTGGGCAGAGAGGAGATTTATTTATTTAGATAACGAGGAACTGTGTTCAGAAAATAAAATAAAAAAAGAAGAAAAATTAGTTAATTCATCAATTATTTTTAAATGAAAATTATTATAAGTATACAACTAAAAGTTTGTAGGTGTAATATATGTCACTATCGCATGAAATGTATAAAGATTCATGGAGTCCTTCTATTTTTTACGGGCCTATAAATAAATATATTTATTTATTAACAGCTTATAGATTCAAACTATTTGAAGTACGCTATTAAACAAATTCTTCAATAACATATTGATTTCTATCTGAAATTATGCTAGGATTTGTGTCAACTAATTATTAATATTATTATCCATTTCCATAATCCGAATACCGTAGATAATGAAAGCATTGTATTCGGTCAAAAATTTTGATATCGAGTTTTCACCTGAGTTACATATTTTAAGGTCTCGTGAGTCAGAAAAGTGTTTTTTGGCAATTGGTCTGTGTGTTTGTGTATCTGTATTGTATATATGTGTATATGTTTCTGGAAATTTTCTGATAATCATATCTACAAAACTAATAAAGAACGACGAACTTCTGATTAAGACAGGTATAGTGTACAAATGATTTTTCCAACTTTTGTTGAAAACTGGAAATCTCAAAAACGGGCGATTTTCTTCAAATTTATATAAACTTTGTTTTGGATGTCCTTTTGTACTTGTTAGTTCAGGGAAATTGATAAACGACCTATAAAAATACACAAATTTTTTAAGTCTCACAAGTGCTTTCTCTTAAAAACAGCTTTATAGATTTTCTTCAAAATCACTATATTAATTCCTTTTTAGATATCATTTCGTATGCAATTGTTAGTTTATGGTGAACAGATCAGTTTACTAAGTTTTGGTGAAAATTATCAGTGGGACAGTGAGCCGATATCTCACAAACGACTTTAACTTTCTTCAAATTTGCTACATAAACCCCTTTTTACTCGCTCTTTAGCATGTAATACTTGCTTAATACAGGAAAATTGACAAAAGTTCTTATTAGGTGGAATCAATTGCAAATCTAGTAAATGAGTGTTTCAAAAAACTAATCTAACGATTTTTTTTTTTTTTTATTATTCGCTATGTAAACTCTTTTTGTTATATCTTCATGACGCATGTACCAGTTTGCTTTGACAGGAAAATTATTAGATGTGTAAATTGATAAATCATTTTTATGTTTTCTGACCACTTTATTTAACAACAGCAACAACAATAATAATAATAAAATATAAAAGGGGTAAAATATGTGTAGTAATAACTGATAAAATTCATGCAGATTACTATTATTATTATTATTATTTTAATGTGGGTCGGGTTGTCTGAACTTATTTTACTGTTGTCGGAACTATTCAAATTTTATTATCTAATAATTTTCTTGATAATCGCGAAACCCCACTATTGGAAAGAAATTTTGTAGCCTAAAATATTCTTATACATCCATTTATTCAACTTTTTATGTATTAAAAAATATATGAACATAGGAATTTTGATATTAACAAAATGACAGAAAAAACGACACTTTTAAAAACTTGAATTTTTTGCATTTCAAACACACGTCTATCTCTAATCTTCGCTTTATGGTAAACGTAGTTTTTAACTCGGTTATCGACCTCAAGGTTTTGAAGACAAACTGTTTTTAAGCTACTACATTACGTTGATGACATTATGCTGAACTTGTAGTCAATTTATCTTTTCCTGATGATGGGTCAAGCTTAATTATTTTGAGTGGAAACGACTGGTGTGTTGTTTGATAATCTATAAAGTTAACTTACTTTTTTCCTTCTTCAGCACTAATTTTCCTGTCATTTTACTAAATATTCTCTAAAACCTTTCTAGCATAATTTATTTTAATAAATTGAAAAAAAAAATAATAATAACTTATCTAAAACAAAAAAGAGAGAGACAGATTTTAAAACACATACTTATTGCAGCAAAAAATGTAATGAAGAGCTGGTGTTGAAAAAAGTAAATAAAGAACTTTGTAAATTTAATTTACAAAGTTGTAAAAAACATTAATAATAATAATTAATTAAAAAAAAAAGTTTCAGGTCGAAATGATTCCACGACCATTCATTATGTGAATAAAATAGGCACGAGTGAAGTAGTTATAAATGGCGAAGTATTGCTCTTTCATACATTTTGAAATATGACTAACTATTATTAAAATAAACAAACCAAAATGAAATATTAAAAACTGGAAGTGATATTTAAACTTTTCAAAAACATAATTGCCCCAAGGGATTGAAATAGTGCTAATGGCATATCTTAATACTATCTTCGGCGTGAAATTGCTGACAGAATTTTTGAGAAATGAATACATAAATATAGAATAATTATATTATTATTATTATATATTTTAATTATATTAATCATATTATAAATTTATAATATAATAAATTTATTCTAAATATAAATTTAATATAATAGAGCGAGGGATAGGAAAACTATTTTATGTAACTAAATTCTCTGATACATGGTACCAAAACTAAGATGTTTAATAGATGCTGAGTTATAGTAAAACTGTAGTTCTTGAATAATAGTAGCATCGCCTGAATACCGATAAACACACAAATTGAACCTGTCGGATAAGGCTCTATCAAAGACAGTGGAGACCCGGGTCAACATTGCGCGAAAGACGAAGACGCTGCCAAATCAGCGGAAAATCAAAACTTGGTTTTATGTGATTTCAGTGAACTTTGCTTTAGTTGTTAATTTTAAAGTAATATAAAATATATATATATATTTATCAATTGATTTTCTTTCCTTTCTTTCTTTCTTTTTTTTTTTTAAATTCATTTAAGTGTAGGGACAAGAAAGCGAAGAAATCCTGATAGTAATAAATAGAAACATTAGTAAATAAACATAATCATTGCCCTCTCCACCCCCACCCCCACCCCCCCAAACACCCCAATGAAAAAAAAAAAAAATGTATCAGTTCTTTCAGGTTGAAATAATAAAACATCCCTTCGTGAGTCTAACAAAAAGCGTGAATGCAGCAAATTATTTTTGCTGCATTCATGCCCACATTGTTTCGCCTGATGAAGAGCCTTTGGGGTATTTCGACCAGAAACAATTGCTGATTTTTTTTTTTTTTTTTTTTTTTGAGTTTATGGTGTTTAGTTTTTTACAATGCTCTTTTTATAACAATTTTGGTTTCAATATTTTATAATTTTCGCATGTAAAGTTACATTTATTTATATCAAATAACTTAACAAAATTAAACATATTAAAATTTGAACACTTAAAAAAAAAAAAAAAGAAAAGAAAAAAAAAAAACATAATCTACTTCATTCCAAAAAATGTAATGGATCAACTGAATATTTCTTATATGCTGTACTAGAAATCCTGAATTTATAACCATGGTGTGTGAATCAAATACTTGTAAATAGTATTTAAAAATGAATATGTACAAAATCAAATTAAATATTGGATGCATAGAAAAAACTGGTTGCTACCTCATCAGAAAAAAGAGAGAAAAAAAAAAAAAAAAGAAAAAAAAATGAAAGAAAAAGAAAAAAAGCACTAATAAAATTAAAGGTGTCACCAACAAAATAATATACTAGGTATAACCAAATCACTGCTGGCCTATTAACGGCCTTCTTTACTTACCGTCTCCGGAAGTCCGAGTCAATGTTATTCTATGGGAAACTTTCTTTACAAATAACTTATTAATCAATACATATTTTAAATTCTGTTTTCACATTCAGAAAATTCCCAACTTTTAAATTGTTGGACCTTTTTTAAAGATGTATTTTTTTTTAATTATTAATATTTTATTTTGAAATTGCAAAATGAAAAATTTCACATATTAAAAATTCGTATTTTGCAGCTTCAAAATGAAATATAAAAAATTAAAAAAATATTTTTTTTTTTAAAGTCCGTCAATTTAACAGTTGGGAATTTTCCGAATGCGAAAACAGAATTTAAAAATATGTATTAGTTAATAAGTTATTTGTAAAGAAAATTTCCCATAGAATAATGTTGGCTTCGGCTTCCGGTGACGGTGAGTGAAGCGGGCCCTTAATAGGAAAATATAAAGGACCAATGAAGACAGCCGGCAGTAATATAATTTTTTATGTTTGCCGCAGCTGGCCCACTGTAGGCTGACAGCAACAACATGGAAAAACTATATTTGCCACCATATGGCCCAACACTGGCCCACTAACAATTTCCAACCTAATGTTCGTTACCAACAGTGGCCCATTACATATTTTCATCATACTGCTAGCTGCCAGCAACGACCCATTCACCGGCCCACTAACTTTTTTTTAACTTACTGCTGGCTGCCAAAAATGGATCGGTTGAATACGGCCAACTGGCCGGCGTAACATATTTCCTGCGGCAACGTTAACTTTTGCCACCGGCGGGCCAATTGCAGCTACTGCTGGCAATCAGCACTTGGCCTCATGCTGGCCGTCATTTGAGGTTTTGCTGGGATGACATGAATATGAATTTTCAGCTCAATCGTATAAGGCATATAAATATTATCACACTTAAAATTAATTTAGTCCTTAATCCATAGTGAAAAAGAATTTTTAGTTGTGTCCCTGTAAAGAACCTATAAATGTCCTCTAAAATAATAAATGTCCTAATCCTCTAAAATCCAAACAGTTCATGTGACGAGGATCTATAATATGTTTTTAAGTTTTTATTTCATTTAAATAAGGCGTTTAGACGCTGTTGCCTTCTAAATAATTTAACCCGTAATCCAAAATGATAAAGAATTTTTCCTTGTGTCCCTGTAAAAAACCGTGAGTGCTAGATTCATCAAAATCTATACAATTTGTGTGACGGTTACCTATAACATATTAATACATTTGAAATTTTATATGAATCAGGTGTTTAGACATTACTGTAAAAAATACATCGCACTGTAAAATATTTGAGCTCGTAGGCCATAATGATATATAATTTTTGTTTGTGCCCTTGTAAAAAACCTGTAAGTGCTAGATTCACCAAAATCAATATATTTCGTGCTACAATGACCTACTGTATATATACCAACTTTCAGCTCTTTCGAATTAAGCTTTAGACGCTATCTTGTTTACTCACACACATAATTACATCACCGTAAAAATAGCAAAAAATGGACTCAGGGGACCTCAAAATCTCAAAGTCACATTTTTGTCATGATTACAATACTTTACTTAAATATGTATGATCGGAAAGTGAAAAGATTGATTGTAATAAGGTTTGTTGATATTTTTATTAAAACATTTCAACAAGGTTTAAATGTGTTAATGACTTCAGTTTGTCTGTCTAACTGATTGTCCGCGCTCTAACTCCCCGTAAATATTCATAAAATTTCTTGTAACTGGTATATGTTATTCAAGTTCACTATTGAATGTTCCCTTTTAAAAACAGAATGAATACCTGAACAGGTTTGTGTACAGAAACACTGTAAAGTATTCCAAAGCATTGCTTTCTATGAGAGGTATTTCTACGAACCACGTTTTAGTGCATTTACTTTTCACAAATCTTTATGAAATTGAAATATGTTTTTCCAGTTCACCATCGGATGTTTTCTATAGAAAATGTAGTAAATACTGCCATTCGTTTGTGACAGGGACACGCGAAACTATTGCAGATCACCGCGTTGAATGAGAGTTATTTCTATAAAACCAAATTTTAATAACTTCGCTTTGCACAAATCTTAATGAAATTGAAATATGTTATTCATATGCGTAAAACAATGCTTTGTATAGAATATAGTATGATTATCATTAGATTTAAAGGGCCACCCAAAAGTATTCTGTTACATTAAGGGTTATTATAGGAAATTTGCTGCAATTGCATTTTACTTTACAGTAAGCGTTTTTACACTTTCTATAAATTTTAAATATGAATATGATTTCAATTTGCGTACCTGTCTGACCGACTGTCCACATGTCTACCTATCTGTCTGCCCACCACTGCATCAATAAATATTTTTAAAATTTGTAAAATATATAATGATTATTTATATATTTTAAAAATCGATATAACCCAAACATAATTTTCAAGTATATTTTAAATTTGCCTTACATATTTACTCATTATTTAATATATATATATATATATATATATATTTAAATAACAAAAGTAGTTATGAGACATATTAACTATTCCTATTATCACTTTTGAAATGACATAATTAGTTTCCTTCTCTATAATAAGTATCACAAATAAACTATTATACCTATTAAATATTAGGAAGAGTTAATATAATTATTTTCTTTTTTACATATATATGAAAAAATTTTATTCGTTATCATTATGTATTAAATATTAAGTTATCCGTTTTGAAAATACAGGTTTTGCGATAAATGATTAATAATAATTATTATTATTCAATAATTATTGTTATTTAATACAACAGTATTAATAAAACCAAGAGAGCTATTTTGCGCAATCTGGCAGGAGTGATTCCGCACATGGGTAGAAGAGATTGCGCTTAATTATAACTACAATTACATTATCAGTAATAATAATTCACTTAAATGACATTGTTGTAAGGTAATCGTAAAAAAAATATTTTTGCATTGGGAGTGGATATTTCAATTCAATAATTAAAAAAATATAGGGAAAATAAAAGAAATTTAAAAAGAACTACAAAATTTATTTAAATAAAAAAGATTAAAAATAAGAACAAAGAACAAAATTAGATAAAGGACAAAACCAGAAAATAGTATTATGTTACTAGTTAATAGGTTTAACTTAAAATTAGTGCATTACCTTTTCAGCTAGGATTGTTTCTTGTTTGCTGGTCGAATCTCTCGTTGTCCACAGTCATTGTACATATTATTGTACATGTGAAGGTATTGTGCAACCACCTACCAGAAATGAACCTGTTCGGGACAGTGTATCCGTCTCGAACAAGCACTTCTGAGCAAAAATATAAAGTTAGTACACAGTGCGTGCAATTACATATGGCTAGTACCACCCATTTTTAAGCGCAGAATACGCCAACCATTTACTATTTATTGAAGTTTTTGTTCTTAAAATCTTCCGACAAAAAATCCTTTACGTCTTAAAATATTTTACGATTTAAAATCTATTATGTTTATTTCTTTCTTTATTTATTTATTTTATTGAAATTTAGACGATCACATTCCTTTAAAAGATTGACAGGGATCGTAGTCTCCGCTGTGTTTTCAGCACACTCTGAAAAATGAAAAATATTATGCCTTTTTTGCTACCAATTACGTTTATACAATAATTTCTACACTGTTTAATCACGACATAATACTTAAGAAATACAATAAAAATTTCTCAGAGAAAAAGTGATGAGAAAAGAGGCGACATTTTTTCATTCTTGAAATCGTCTTGAAAAAAAGGCGGAGACTACGAATCCTGGACTGAGTAGGCTGATATTTTTTGCTTGCATTTAGTTTTATCTATACTATATAAGCAGCCGAGATCTGCAAACAAGTTGAGCATCGTACATGAAAGTATTGCAAAACTAAATAGATACCTGTATATTATAGTATTTAAATCCTTTGCGATAAATTTCTTATAAGCTAACAGCATTCTTTAGGTAAATCCCATTAGAGGCGTGTCTTTTGTTGATTGTGCCACTCCTGAATAATGTTCAATTTGAGATTCTGTGTATTGACTCCATATAGGTGGTGCACCGTCTCGAATGGTTTGAACTAGTAAAATCACTTATGGAAGTTAGGTTTTGCTACTGTCCCAGGCATTGAACAAACTCATCATCATTGTCTTTTTATCACCAATAAGTTGCGAAATCTGTGTTAGTATAGAACTTTAAACGCGCAGTCACCCTTATACAGCAAAAGCGCAAACTCTCCTATTTTGGTAGGAAAGATTGCATAGTGTTTTATTAAATAATTTTTTCCCATTGGTGGGTATTGTTGTGCTTGTATTGTTAGTCTATGTCAGTAGGTTATGAGAAACTGTTTAATTTAAAAACATTTTGTACTACTTCCATTGTATTGAAATTCTTAGGAAGGGTTTTGAAAATTCAAGCATTTATTTTTTAGAACGTGACATAATAACCACGTTTTATCTTAAACTCTTGAAGCAATCAATATGAAAATTCAAGTCGGCACTTCGCTATTGGTGTTGTACAACCACCTAAAATTTCAATTTACCCACTGTACTCATTCCCTAAGATCCCCTATGTCGCAATTTCTCCTAACTTTACCTTAGTCATTATACACAGCATTTTCAATTCAAGGTATCTGTATTAAATATTTAAAATTTGTTTTTATGCAACGGACATTTCTGGAGGAATTAAGAATATGGAAACGTAAGCACGTGAAAAAAAAAAAATATATATATATATATAATATAGATTATAATTGGATATTTATATTTTCTGTTTTATTTTATTTCATTTATTAATTTATTATTTGTGTGTGTGTGTGTAAAGACTCTTTACTTAAAGTAGGGTCAAGGGTCGCATCCTTCACCATTTTCAGGACATTTTCATGACTAAGAAATTTATTTTTTTATACTACTACTATTCTTATACAGAAATATCTATGGTATTTCTATTGTAATAGGTTGCAAGTAAACAGGATAGAGTTTATTTTATAAAAATAGAAGTAGCACAAAAGCGGTAATCTCTTATTACATTAATTTCCCTAAAAAAGGCGTAGAGTGTGTCCCCTAAAGATTATACATAAAATATTTGTTTCATTTCTTATAAGTAAATAACCTGAAAATTTTGGTGAATTTTCATGACTTATTTTTAATATTTTTGTAAAGATGTATGCGAAAGAAAATAAATTTAATTTTTTCCCTCTCACTTTTATAATGTAAAATCTGCATACTTAAAATCTCTTTCATATAAACGTCAAAAATGTATTTGCTTAAACAAATATTATTCCTGTATGAATATATATATAGGGGAATGTCTCCGGTTGTGGGAATCCTCCGGTTAGGGGCACTGCACCATACCTTTTAACAAAAAGCAAATACGGTGGATCTGAGTACTGTCAAAGTTGTATTGTGACAGTACGCAGTTTTTGCACTAACACCTAATTGAATAGACGCATTTGCTTAGTAAGTGCATCGAAAATTCAAATCGAAACAAATTTTGGAAAGAAAAAGCAACACAAAAGTAATTTATGAATGTTTTCAGCGTGCGATAAATCGAAGTGAATTAATTCAATAGTATAAATGCAATATATATTCATGCAGTATATTCAATGTATATTGTTATGCAATATCGAATTAACCCAAAATGTGGACCGAAAATTGTTTTTTCTGTCATTATAAAAAGGATTGTCATTCGCGGTTGTGGGCACCTTTATGTAACAGGTTGTGGTCACCCATATTTCTTTCGTTTAAAGCGTGTGTTTGACTAAAAAATTGTCAAATAGGGTCGTTTTTGTCAACATATGTTTGTTAACATATTTTATAGGTGTTTTATGTAATTATAGCATTTTTAACAATGACAACCCCAGAAAAGTCAACCGATCCAAAAGAAATGGATTTTAATGAGGTGGTCGCATTTAATATTGCTCAGTAGATAAGAAATTCATAAAATCGACTGTCTGAGAATATGGACTTCCTTGCAGCATCTGTGTCCCTCCAATAAGAGCTTAAAAAAATGAGGCCATCCAGAATCATATGATGATGTAGACTTCTACATCATTTGTTTGGAGCACCTGCTACCATGCCGAACAAGAGCAAACTCAATCAAAAGCAACGAGTATGATCGTCTGGTTCAACTAAAGTGTACCAATGTGAACGAGACATTTTGGTCCCGCCAATTTTTTGCAATTTTTTAAATATGTATCAGTTTTTTAATATGATAACATATTTATTGATACGGGAAAATTGAAGTACTCTTAGAATATATTTAATTAAGGAATATCTTACAGACAAATATATAAATTTTCGACATTACGATTGCTGCCTAGCTATTGACATTCGGAGAATTTTGTACTAATTTTTTTACGAACATTTTATTTATTTATTTTATGCAATTGCACTTTTTTAAATTGATATTTTTTTTTTCATTTGATTTCGATTTAACTTACTTTAATTGTAATTTGATTTTTAATTTACTATCAGTGACAACATTTTGTGATTTTAAAAGTATTGTTAACAATAACAACAGTAGATAAAGTTTGAATTATTTAAAAAGTAATAAAATACAGAAAAATTTTGATTAAAAAGAGGGAAAAAGAAAGAAAGAAAACCTTACGATATTAAATATAATTTGCTTTTAGTGGCAGAATGCTATTTCTTTCAAAGAACTAATTATTGACCTGCTCCCATCATAGACTCTTCTTCATAAGCATAAGCTTTGAACGATTTATGAAGTTCTTGAATTTATATATGAATTTATTCATATATATATGTATGTGTGTGTGTGTGTGTGTGTGTGTGTGTGTGTGTGTGTGTGTGAGTGTGTGTGTGTGTGAGAGAGAGAGAGAGAGACGTTTCATTCGATTTGATTGTGATTTAATTTTTGTCATTAATCTAAGAGGAATTTATTTCAAAATCTGTGTTATATTGATCATAATAATAATAAAATGCATGTTTGTTTGTCCATGATACTTAATTACGTTAACCGTGTATATATGTGTATAAATTACTTTTCTTTCAATTACAATGGTTTTATTTTCAAAATGAAAAAATGTAAGTAGTCCAATATTTAATTAACTGTGCGCATTGCAAGCATAAATGTTCAGAAAATGTTGATGTACATTTTTTTTATCTTTTTAGTTTAATATTATGTTTAAAAAGATAAATAAATAAATAAATCTGTCTGATATGTCTCTATGACTAAAAACAATGCTTGCATTGAAATCTCTGTAGCACCTTGAGATTCGTTTCACACCTGTTTCTCCCACAGACAATAAAAAGGCATTTCACTGTTTTGTTTCAGCGTATTTGAAAAAAAAAGGGGATGGGAGGGGCTTTTAATGGACATTTTCTTAAACAATATTGTAAGGGGTTATAATGGAATAAAAATGCTTTTCCAATTCTATGTGATATGTAACTATTTCCTGTGTTTGACAAATATATCCGGATTGACAGAGAAGAAAATGACTTATGTTTAGCAGATATGTGCAAATTATTCCTGAGATCATTATTTAGGTTCCTGGCATCTTCCATTATTATTAAACTCTAACATTTAGGAGATGCTTCGATAAAGCATTGATTTCCTACAAATTTTGTATTCGAGCACTCTAAATATAAAAATGTGATAATTAAGAGCCGCATTACAGTGTTTTATGATAAAAAACCTTGTATTTTATTTAAACTAAAATTTTGCTGACTTAGATAAATTAACAATGCTTAGATCTGCGCTGATAACTAATACCTTTAGCATTCAAAATTCGATCCGAAATAATAAATTTTCTGTTCCACGTGTCCTATAGTTACATCATTTTCAATAAAGGTTGTAGATATTCAACTCTCCAATTGAAAATATTCGTCTAAGTTCTCTTTTGCCCGAAGTTCCTTCATGTACGAGTATTTGCTGTCCTTTTTCCTCTATCGTACAAAAAAAAAAAAAAAAAATCTAAATCTCAAAATTTTAGACGTTTTTTCAGATTTATTTGTTACAGGAAATTTCTGTTGCAAAATAATAATAATAATAATAATAATAATAATTTTCCTACCCCCATGTTTTCAAGTCAAATGGCAAAAGTTCGAAATATGAAGAATTTCGCTTTTTTTTCTGTAATACTTTGATTATTCCTGATATCGGGACCAAAATGGCGGGACCAAAATGGCGGGACCAAAGTGGCGGGACCAAAACGGCAAGACCAAAACGGCGGGACCAGAATTTCCACGGGACCAAAGTGGCGGGACCAATTCGGCGGGACCAAAGTGGCGGGACCAAAACGGCGGGACCAAAGTGTCATGTACCCGTGAATACGATTTCAATTTCTGTATCTGTCTGACGACTGTCCACATATCTATCTCTCTGTCTGCCCACCCTCTGCATCCGTGAATATTGGACAGACACTTTTATAAATTACCTTCAAATAACTTTCTACTATAAAAATTATAAAGAAATTGACATTTATTGCTAATATGCTAAAATAATGTTTTGTATAGAAAACAGTATAAATTAAACTTGAAAGAAACTAAAGCACTAAAATAATCAAATACATTAAGGACTGCAACTAGATTCTATGAGCTGCATTTTTTTTGCTTTAAGCATTTTAAACACTTTCCCAGAATGTTTAAAAATGATTATGAATTCAGTTAGTCTATCTGTGTGACAACCTAGGCAAAAAATATTGCCAATTGTACGACAAACAAGTAGGGGAGAATCGTGTATTATGAACCATCGTGTAATACGGACCATGAGGAAATTTTTATGTTCAACACTATATGGTGAAATCACCCCATTGCCTTAGTGAATATTATTGTTATACAAACCATGGATTGACTTGTACACGCATACCTGTATTTGAAAGATTATGAAATTGAGTTTTCAGTTTATATGATAATTGATGTAACAAGTATGTTAAAATGGAAGTATTACTTTCTGCAGAAAGGTATTTGTAATATAATTTTCGTGTTAATAGTAGCAAATGTACTTATTTTATGAAATATTTAGACATGCGTTTCATGGGCATCAATTTGCATAGCGATTTTTGATTGAAAACCACGTTGCTCTGTTTACGCGTGTAATATGAACGATGCTGTGTTGTGTAATATGGACCAGTGGTCCATAATACAAACAGAGAAATTTTGATAATGCTGGGCGTACATATGTCGCATACTCAAATTCTACAGGTTATAGAATAGGCCACGGAAGCAGAGGTAATCAAATTATCACTACTTTCGCACACTACCCATTGGATATAACCTTTAGACCTCCCCTTTTTTTCGTCCGTTTCTACTATTCCCAAGAAATGTACAAGTGTGTGAGGGAACATACTGGACAGTTCGTTTCACAATTCCAAGTGTGTCAACTGTTGGGTAACAGGAAGGACCTCTATGGACCACTTGGTTCATATTACACATACGTTCGTGTAATATGGATACGATACGTAATATCGATACGTAAATAAAATAATCATTTTCTGAAATTAATAATAATTCCCAGAGTACTTTACCAAGTGTAAACTATGTAACTACGCAATTGTAATGAGCAGCCACCAAATTAAATCTTTTTATCTTAATAATTTTAGTTTTATGAGCATTCATGCTTAGGGGTCCATTATACACGGTTCTCCACTACATGGATTTGGAAAGGGTTAATCATCAATGCGTACAACATCATCTTTCGTATACCATTTCTCAGAAATTAAAAAATTACTTATGAGTGTTTTTTTTTTTTTTTTTTTTTTTTTTTTTTTTTCACATTTGTGCAACAGTTTGACTGTATATTTAATAATTACTTTACGAATTCAATTTTGTATTTGTTGCATTAAAGTTGATAGTGTTAACTATGTGAAGTTATATGTTTAACATTTGATTATAGTTCTTAAGAAAACTATTTACGCATATTACGGTTTAGTTTTTTAAAATAAAGCAGATGTTCTAGTGGAGTTAGTGTCTAAATGTATATTGAACTTAAATTTAAAAAATACAATAAGTAAACAGTTATTTATATAAAAGTTTCTAAATGATTTCTTACATTTTTTTTTTTTTTTTTTTTTTTTTTTTTTTGTAAGATTAAAGAAATTTCACTCCTAATGGAATGTAAAAGGGTGTGTTAATTAACATTCTAACCAATCTAAAGTACAAGATTCAAAAAGATTTTAACAATATTTTATAAACAATATTTTTATTTTATCGTATGAATTTTTGTAAATGACTTACAATCTCTGCGGGCCACAACATTTATGTTAATTCTTTTAAAAAGAAACACACAATTGAATTTTATGTTTAAAAAAAATTTTTTTTTAACTCAGTTGACATGTTCTTTTATTTAATTTCTTTTTTTTTTTTTTTTTTTCTAATTACATAAGTTTCACATTTTGTACATTTTAATTTATTTAATTTTACTCACAAATTACAATATTTATTTCTTTTGCAGAAGGCTTGTCCAACTTAAACAATTTAGGTTCTCACCAGTCGTTATTTTTAATAGCACATTTTCTTTTTTTTTTTCTTTTTTTAAGTAATTTCCATTAGTTCTTATAGCACATATATTCGAATTACACTATATAATACAGTACATGTATTCGAGATATTAATACAAAGATTTTTTTATACAAAAATGTTATTTAAAATAGTCACTTCTGAGAACCCCGAACATGGTTCCCTTGGCCATGCTTTTTTTAAGGACTACATTACCTTTATTAACTTAAAATAAATTTCTTTTTAAACATACACGTTTACGCTATATGCAATTATTAAAACAGTCGAACCTCCTTAACGTGAATCGCAAGGAGGATAAATTTTGTTCATGTTATCAGTAGTTCAGGCAATCTCTAAATAATAATCCTATAATTAAACTAATACAGTACGACGCAAAAGTTTAGACAACGACGTGATTCATCTTTAAAATTTAGAATTATGACTTCAGAATTACAAAAATCAGTATATATATTTAAAATATGATTTAAAATGCTATAATCAAAAGACAGTCGTTTGATTTGCTATAATTTTAATTTTTTTGATAAATATAAAAATTTGCTTGTCGCAAAAGTTTAGACACGATTATGAGTTTCTGTGAATATTTGCTGGCATATGCAAATTTAAAATTGATGATGTCACAGATTTTGAGTGCTTAAGTTCTGTAAACGATAACGCTTCGTAGTCGACATGCCGCTAGCTAAAAAAATTCAAGGGAATGAGGTTTCGATGATTTGGCAGTTGAAAGCTGAAGGGAAGCGCGTTTCAGAAATTTTGGGTATTATTAATAGATCTAAGAAGTCTATTCATCGAGTTTTATTGCGTGGTTGTGAATATAAAGCAAAATGTAGATCTGGGAGGCCACGTATAAGAAATATACAAGAGGATCGCCGGATACAAAGACTAGCGAGTACCCAGCAAATGAGTGTACGTGGAGTTCAAAGGTCATCGGACTCTCTGTATCAAAGGATATGATTCGTAGACAAATTGTGGAAAAAGGAACAACAGTTTATAGCAAAATGTAAAAGAAAGCAGCTCTGAAGCCACATCGTAATTTACAAAGAATGTTGTGGGCTCGAAAGCATATGTCATATGGACAGAAATGACAATCAGTCATATTTAGCGATGAAAAAAAGTAGAATCTAGATGGTCCAGATGTCTGGTCATCGTAATGGCATGATTGCAGAAGGAACCTCTAGGTTTTTTCAGTCGCAGATAAGGAGGGGGCTCGGTGATGATTTAGGCAGCCATTTGCTATAATGGACAAGTATCTCTGACCTTTACCAGTAGTCGTAAAATATCACAGCATTATACAAAGACATTAGAAAAGAACTTAATGCCATTTGCTGAGCTTCTAGGTGGCCCTCAGTGGCAATTTCAACAAGACAATGTTTCGATTCACGCTGCAAACAATACAAAATATTGGTTTAATTCTCATAATATAAGAGTTCTCGACTGGCTTGCATGTAACACAGATCTAAACCCTACACGGAATCTTTAGGGCATCATATTTCCCAAAGTTTATAGCAATGGTAGACAATACTTTTCTGTACAGGAACTCAAGACATCTATTGAGGATGCATAGTACGACATTGGTCCCCAAACTATGCAAAATTTAGTTTCTTCGATGGAATCTCGTATTTATGGAGTAATGCAGAAGCACGGATGCACAATTAGGTTTTAAAAATTGTTTATTTATATTTTATTTAATTTTTGTCTAAACTTTTGAGACAGTATTATATTTTTGTTACCACTTAATTACTTGCAATATGTACAGTACTACTTTTCATTGTTATAAATATTGTTTATATTCACAGCACATTGCATTCAAGTTATGTTAGGAAAATTGATTAAATATTTTTTGAAATCTGCATGAATTTCTTCATTGTCTAAACTTTTGCTTCGTACTGTGTTCATTTTGACAGGGATTGTGGGAACAGTTCCTGTGAAAAGTATTTCACGTTAATAGTGCTCCCGTTAACGAGGTTTGAACGTATACAATTCAAGAGAGTGGAAACCCTGTTAATACATATCAAACGATATATTAAAATGCAAATAGAGTCCTTGTAGATTGACGATTTGAAGGATGCGTTCAAAGACTCCGTAAAAAACAAACAAACAAACAAAAAAAAACAGCTTTGATTATTTAGTGTTTCTAAAGCGTATTGTTTAACGTAAGGCCTAATCATTTGTTTGAGTGAAACGATGAATAGTGAGAGATCCACAGTTGAATGTTAATGATGTGTCGCACAATGTCGTTCACACTAGCCAAGTTTTCCAAAAACAGTTCCAAGTACTACTGTTTCTGGTAAAATAATAACCATCGTTGCAGTAGATATGTTACGCACTTGATCTTCTCCTCTTATACCAAAAACGTACGTTGAGTTAATTTGCTTATGGAAATCTCTGACGTTTTCTCGGAGCAGATGGTTGAGTATTATAAGACTCTCAGGTTGAAGAACATACCAACACCTTTCGGCAAAAAAAAAAAAAAAAAAGAGCCACACTGTAAACTAGTCTGCCTTGGTTATGATAACTCCAAAAGGAGAAAGTACGTTTTAGAGGAGAAAATGCTACAGTGTGATGTTGAATCGCAAATTACACAAGCGCATGATGGGCTAGTAATGTTGCTAAAACTTTTCAATTCATTTAATGTAGTCATATAATTTTTTTAGAATGCAATATTCTTATAAAATTAAAATATGAAAGTTAATACTTCTGATTTCTGGGGTCTGAATAAATGGTCATATCCACTCATAGTACCCCAGTCACATATACCTTTTAAGCGCTCTAAGTCAAGGCGACATTTAGCATATGCTCCAGGATTCAGTTTCTTACACTTTTTGCAGGGTAGTAAGTGTTCCATCTCTTGATGGAACTCTTCCACCAGTAATTTTTAACAATAATCTCAATCCTATTTAATCGCAAAGTATTAATTAAATATTCAATTAATATTTATTATTTAAATATTGGTGTCGTTACGGTGAAACACGTTCACTCCTGGTTATATATAATGATCATAACATCATCGTAGGCAATTATTAGTAAATACAATATATCAGATATACCAACATCACCGAATTTTCCGGGCCCACTAACGGCAAGTGGTATAGCGCTCAAAGCTTGTAAACTTGAGGTGCCGGGTTCCATTCCAAGTCACACTCGTCGGCCTCGACTACGAAGGGCATTCCCCCTCATTCCAAGGTGCAGAGTATCGGTCTTAATCCTCACAACCCAACCTAACCGGGTTTTCCGGAGTATTATTAATATCAATATTAGTATCCACATTTCTTTCAATATCACATTTTTAAAAAGTACGTATTTAAATATATACAGTAAAACCTCATTAACGTGAGCGCTGAACTATTACCAGGACAAGAACTGTTTACAGAAACCCCGTCAAAATCAAGATTAGTTTAGTTATATGAAGATTAGTTACTGGTAGCATAAACTACTGATAACATGAACAAAATTTTTATCCCCCTCGAGATTCATGCTAACGAAGTTCGACTATACACACACACACACACACACACACACATATATATATATGTATGTATGCATGTTTAAACGCAACAATAGTCAGAGTAACAGAAGATTTATTGTCATAGAATACCACATTAACCAATTAAATATACTGTTCAAGATTCAGTGGTAATAGACACACTATCGCTAAACTTCAATACGTTAAAAAAAAAAAAAAAAAAAAGAAAACAGTAATTGAGTTGCTTACTGTAAATTAATAAAAATGAATGAGAACGATTTATATATAAATATATATATATAATCGTAATTAGATATTGGAAATAATTATCTACTCCCTCCCCCCTTCAAAAAAAATGTAGCATTGAAAAAAGGAGTATACTACCATAGCCTCCTAAACTAGATGCCTTCCACGTGGCTCGGAAACTTGGCAACAGTTCAAGCGGTAGACAGCGTCACCTAGTACAGATTGCACGACTTTTTTAATCAACTGTAACCAATAATTCTTAAAAGGGATATATGATAAACATAATCGACGTTTCTTCGATTCTATTCGCCTTTTATAAATATCAAATCCCACTTATAAAAATTTTTGGTGGCCGTTGAATAAAAGAGTTGCTCAATCTGTACCAGATGGCACTGGTTACCGCTAAGTTTCTGAGGCACGCTGAAGGCATCTAGTTTAGGAGGCTACAGTACTACCAATGCTCCTAATAAATGGGAAGGATCTGGTATATTAATACTCGTAAATAAGATTGCTCATCAGCCGTCACTCTATAAGTTCTGTAAAAAATATCATATAGTATACAAAGATGTAATGTCTGAAATCTGTATATGTGAAAACTGTAACTGAAATATATAAATAAATTCACTGAAATATTTCCGGTAGCCAAAATTGTTAAAATTATAACTATAGAAACAATTCCGTTTTCTGGCAAATGATGAAAAATATCGTATTTTATTTGACCATGCCTCCTAAACTAGATGCCTTCCGCGTTTTTCAGAAACTTGGTAATAGTTCAAGTTCTAGACAGCGCCACCTGTTGCAGATTGCGCGACATTTTTTTTCAACAGCCGCCAAAAACTTTGAAAAGAAGGGTTTAATATACATAAAAGGCGAATAGAATCGAAGAAATGTCGATTGTATATATCATACATCACTTCTTAAAATTGTTGGTGACAGTTGAATAAAAAAGTTACGCACTATGTACAAGATGGCGCTGTATACCGCTTGAACTGTTGCCAAGTGTCCGAACCTCTCGGAAGGCAGCTAGTTTAGGAGGCTGCGAATTGAGAATAGGCATACTTGCCAACATACAAATTAACGTTCCATAGTACTGTTGGCCACGCCTTCTTTTTCACACCAGTATCTTTGTAGAGTATTTTTCACCGTACCTAATCCTAATTGCATTTAGAGAATATTACTCTAAAAATTTATTGGTGCGAAAAAAAGGACAGGACTAACAACACTACGGAATATTAATTAGGATGTTGGCAAGTATGCAATAGGACACATACGCACAAGAAGTGCAAATTTTATGAAGTGATGACTGACATTGGAATTCACGAAGTCGGACAAAGTTCTTGTGCAAAAATGAAAAATTCCGAAAAATGAACGCTCTTGAAATGAACGATTCAACATTATCTATAAATTAGAAGAGATCTTAAAAATGATTTTTTAAATAGTAATCTATATGAACTTAAACTAAACTCTATTATATATATATATATATATATATATATCAAAAAGCTATATTGAAAAATTCGGAAAACCTTACTTAATTTGAATAATTAGCAGCAAATACTTCAGTTCATACATAGTTAAAATGCATTGACATCGTGATGTTTCAATGTTATACAACTATTATTATACGGATTTTTAACAGTTCAGTAAATTTTAATTTTACGGTAAATTTATATTTATTATAGTATATATAACATACATTTCACGATATATCTTAATTTACATTTACAGAGCAGCAAATCGTTCCAGTGATTGAATATGGATAATATTTATAGACATTTTCATCATATTTTATCGTAGAAAACAATTTTAAATGCTTATAGAAAAATTCCATTAAAAGCATAATAATAAATGAAGAAAATTATTCAAATATCATAAACGCTTGCAGCAATGAAATTAGTTTTTGGAATCTTTTTCTTTCTTTTTTTTTCCAAGAAACAATATGTATTTCGAAAAGTATCCAACATGCACCACTTATGCATGTGTTAAAAAAAAAAAAATAATAAATAATAAGTAATAAATAAATAAAACACACTTTGTTTTTGCCAGCTATGTTTTGTTTTCAAAACTATTAAAATAAAAGTAAACATATGAATATCTTAATTTCATAATAATTATATTGGAAAAGGAGCAATTATTTATTAAAATAAAGCGTTTGTTAATAAAATTACCCTGAAAAATTATAATGAAATAGCTGCCTAAGCATAAATTAATTTTCAGTATTTATTTGTATGCAAAATACATGCAAAAAATACCAACATTCAAATTCTTTTTTTTTTCCCGAAAAACAATGATATTAAAAAAAAAAAAAAAAAAAAAAAAAAAAAAACGCAGCGAAGAGACCGCAAAGAAAGGGACCGCACCGAAGAGAGAGGGAAAAAAAACTTGCTTACGGGCTGGACAATCATCATGAGCTGATATTATTACGTCACGGTAAGCGATTGGCGCGAAAACCAAACAAGAGAATTCTTCACCATAGCTGTGTTTTTATTAGTATTCATTGTAAATATTACAACGCTTGCCATTGTTACACGTATCACTGATGTTGAAATCATTTGTTGCTGAGATTTTTAAATTGTAAAACTTGTTGGAACGCTTACTTCCTTTAAATATGCTCGATGAATCAGAAAAACTTGAAACATTTCAACTGAATACTGATTTTGAGCTTAAACTATAGAACATAACTTCTTAAGATTATTCAATATTGAAAAGATATTAACAAATTAATCTACATAATATTTTTATCGGTAACTTTAAATTGTTAAGTTTCTTTAAGTAGAATATGTATATATATATATATATATATAGATAGATAGATAGATATAGATATATACATACTGGCCAACATCCTAATTAATATTCCGTAGTATTGTTAGTCACGCCCTTTTTTTCACACCAGTAAATGTTTAGAGCAATATTATCCAATTGCAATTAGGAATAAATAAAAAGAAAAATACTCTAAAAAGATACTAGTGTGAAAAAGAAGGCAGGGCTAAAAATTCTACGGAATATTAATTAGTAGTATGTTGGCAAGTATGATATATATAATGGAATGTTTAACAAAATTGTCGAAATAATTTCTTTAATTGAATAATTTTATATACATGATTAGATGGAAGAAATTAAACAATAACAAATTGGATAAATTAATTTCTTTCAATTTTTGCTTAAACACTATACTTTTGCTCTTACTTAAAAAGGAGAAAATTTAAAATTTATTATTATTATTGTTATTTAATTTTGAATATTAAATAAATTTCATTAATAATTTGACCTATAATGTAGGATAGTGAATTTTTTAAATGCAGGATATTATTTTCGTTTATATTTTGAAATGACGAATAATTATTTTTTCCTGACCCTAACTAATAAATCAATAAAGGGAAATTTACAATAAAAGTAATAGCACTAATAAACTCGTACAAAAATGCTCCGAAATAAAAAGTACTTGCAAAGGTACATTAATCACAAAAATATTTTTTAAAATGTAACAAAAGTGCTTATTAATTATCTATTGAATTGTTTTTAATTTCAATACGTTTTCTACAATATATATATATATATATATATATTTAAGAAGGAAGGAAAGAAATCGTAGCTTTTTTCTCTATTTTTTAGAAAGTAATAATAGATGTAATTTCTGTAAAACAGAATTTAATCTACGACGACAAGATTTTTCCCAGTTTTTTCTTTCATATGAAAGCAAGTGGTAACTGTTTTGTGTACTTTAGCAACAGTTACTATATCCATTTCTTAAATTTTCTTTTTCACATTTTTCCTGAAGTTGCAGTCCTTAGCCATGGTTTCTATGTTTAATCTTAAAATTTCTTTTACATTTTTTTTCTCAATTATATTTTTTATACATTTTTAAAACTTGTTCTCAATATATTTTTTTAACTTGTTAAAAATAAATAAATATGTATATAAAAATACAATCTATTTTTTTCTAAAGTAATAGTCTTGTCTCCCTAATTCTCAAAGAAAAAAAAAAAAGTCTTTCATAGAAATTTATAGACCTGAATTCGTTTTTGAGTCCTTGTATACAGTCTAGTCGTGCTAGTTATACCATTTATACCATTTGTGCATTTCAATTAAGGAGGAAAAAATGTCATAAAAACTATATTTATAGATTTAATTTTTAAGGGAAATTTTAAAATAGATTGCTTTTGTGTAGCTCTGTATGTTGTCTGAAAAAGCGATTCTCCTCCCCTAACAGCACAGTTAGGGTTAACTTATCCACAGTACATCTTAAGGACGTTTCTGGGATGTCTTTTCATCCAGAAGACATCTTGATGATATCCTGGGGAGGCGATGTGCTGTCTGGGTCATAAAATGAATTAAAAATATCTAATAGTGAAAAAAAAAAAAAAAATGAAAACTAAAATTGAAAATGCTTTGTGAGTAATTTTAACATGTATCACAATGTTTCTAAATATTTTGTGAGACTCTGTAAATAATAAATAAATAAATAGATAAATGAAAACAGTAATGTTAATTTTCTTTCATTTCAAAGGAGATGTGCTTACGGGCATTTGAATAATGTATATCAATTTTGTAATGTTTTTTTGCATTATAAAGAATTTAAAACAATCCTTAAACAATATTTCTCACAGACCACATTATATCGGAATTCTTTTTGTGAGACACTATTCAGAGACTAGTAATTCTATTTTTCAAATTAATTTTAATAGAAAATATGATATTGTTAACCTGAAAATCTTATATCATTATAAATTTCTACAGGATTTGGAGCACGGGAAAAGAGATGAACCGAAATCATAAATACTTTTCAACTCTGTTGGAAAGTGCTAAAAAGCTTTTCATGATAGGAGAAAATAATTTTTTAAAATATTAAAATGAAAAAAGTATTTGAACCAGATATAATACAAAACACTTGCATCAAACAGAAAATTATTTTCTGAATGCATATTAATATAGTCATTAAATGTGAACATAATTTTGAGGGAAAATTATTTCTTAAATTTTTATAACAAAGATATTCTGATGTTTGGCTCATGAATTATGTAGGTTATATGCTTTGCGTTCATAATCTTTTTAAAATCAGTAGTGATTAAAAAAAAAAAAAAAAAAAGTAGAGCAATAAACACTACGAATGAAACGAGGAAATGCATTCCTGAGTACCATCACTAAGAGTGACGTCATCAAATCAGTGTCCAGGCCCTGCAAGATTTTTTTTCCCTCTCTCTCTTCTTCGCGGAGGCCCCGTCATAGGCCACTTATGGATTTATTAAGCATAACATAAAAAAATATTGCATCTACTTTTTCTAAGTCATGTAGATATTGAAATTTTAATTCATCTTACCATTTTTATTCAAATCTATTAAAAAATAAAAAATAATAAAAAGAAATTTATGAAATATCTAAATTAATTATCCAAAAAAGTTAAAACACTTATTACATCAAAGTGTTTGTGCATAAAACATTCTTCAAATATTTCAATGAAACAGCTGCTTAAACATGATTTAATTCTCAATACTAATTTGTATGTAAAATGTTTGCATGAAATACAAAACTTAATGCTGCAATTGTAGACAGAATAAAATTCAAACAAATTTAATGCGCTTGAAGCTAATTTGAAATTTGTTGCATAGCTGAACAAAGAATAAAGTGAATATTTAAATTACAAGTAATGCTTAAATCATATATTTATTCCCAACACCAATTTGTATGCAAAGCACTTAAAGAGGATATTCAAATGAAATTAAATTTTGTAGTTTGAGAAAATTAAACCTACTACAATACCCCATTCTTGAATGAAGGCTTTTACTATTGCCAAGAAATGAAAATATTAAAGGAAATATTTAAAATGTATTTTGAAATGAAATGATATTCAAAGTATGCTAAATAGTTAAATCTTATGAAGGAGTGGAATTGTGTTTTGTAATACGTACAAAATTATTTCAGATCGTTTTAATGTACTAATGCGGATAATTTCATTTTAAAAATTTAATACATTGATTGACCTAAAAGCCAGATGATATATGTGATGACTGAATATGTAACTCTGGTATCCTATATATTAAACTCTAATATTTATAACATATATTTATTTGTATATAACTGTAATTTTATTTCGTGCTTAGTATTATTAATTAACTGTAATTTTATCTATTGGTAACGGCTGTTAAATTTTTTATTAAATAGTTATTTCATATGAAAATACGTAATAGTTTCTACGTGTATTAATAAAAAAAGTATTGCTTTTAGTCAGGGGAATCAAAATATAACAAATATAAACCTCAAAACAAATGTAAAGTTGTCGTAATAAAATCCCAAAACCTTCAAGCAAATTAAAAATATATTTTTCTGTATTATCTTAAGATTTCGATTTTAAGAACTCTACTGTGCACATTATATACAAATTGAATGTATGACTGGCGTAGTTGCCAACGTAGCATCTTGCGTACTCTCCAACATACTAATTAATATTCCGTAGTATTGTTAGCCCCGCCTTCTTTTTCACACCAGTTTATTTTTAGAGTATTTTTCTTCTTATTTAATCGCAATTGCATTTTTAGAATATTACTCTAAATATTTATTGATGGGAGAAAAAGTCCGGGCCTAACAATACTACGAAGTATTAATTAGGATGTTGGAGTGTACTTTTGGCTGCCTGAAAATTTTTATAGAAATATTTCTTTTGTTAAATCAGAGAGGATATAAACTTAAATATATATATATATATAAGTTAAAATTTTTCGGTAGTCAAAAGGTGCTAAATTGGTAACTCTAATTATTGGTTGTGAATTGAAGTAATGAATAGAATGTCGCCTGCGAGGCGACGTTCGAGAACAAACGGTTAAAATATTGGCAGCTATAACGATATGTGAAGCTAGTATGCATAAATGTAATGGAATTTACTACATCGATTGCTGAAGACAAAATTTAAATTATTTAATCTCTAATACGTAAAATCATTTTGATTTTTTATCTACAGTTTTAGAAAAAATGTGCAAAAGCGTGGTTTACTTTACAAGATAGGAACATAGCTGATTTTGATATATTGAGTTTTTCTTCTTAAATAATAAATAACCTTTTTTTTTTTTTTTTTTTTCTCGAATCTAAATTTTTGTTTAACTCTGTTGTTCTTTTTTTTTTTTTTTTTTATTTGAGTATTGCAGTGTGTGTACACCACAAGTTAAATGTAATGTTTCAGAAAATGCGGTAAGTCGAGACTTACTGTTTGAATTAGCGATAAATATAAATTCGAAAATTGTTTATTTTTATTAATATTTATTAATTTTTATAAGATTTTTTACCGCGAATTTTCGGTTCTAATCTTGTTGACATGTATATTCCTGCATTTGTTCACCGTACGGTTTGTAAGCTTTATGTTAGTATTTAAATTTTATCACATGATGTAACATAATAAAATACTTAATTTTTATTAAAATATTTTTTAATACAGAATCAAATGTTGGATTTTTCTTTTTTTTTTTTTTTTTACTTTTAAAATTTGTTATTGAAAGAAAAGCACGATATTTTTTATTTTTGATTAATTCTAATCAAGGCGAAAAATACACATTTATTATGAAAAAAGCATTTAAATTTGAGTACTATGCCTTATCACTTTTAAAGGTACTAATCATAATTTACACTTATCATCAGGCCAATTTATGCCAATTAAATTCAGTCCAATATTGAAAAATTTTATTTTATTTTATTTATTACATATTATTAATATTATTCTGTTTTTTATTGTTTTCTTAGTAAGATTTCGATGTTCACTACAAAAATTGACTTTTTTTTGTATATATAACGAATTTCAGGCGTGGAATTTCGATGGTATTCCAAAGAAATAATAAACCTTTCCCTCTGGCTTCTTCGGAAAGAATAATTTACATTAAAAAATGTTTCTTGATTTCTTATTTTTTTTTTAATTGCCTCTTTATAGGATGCTAGTATATATAAGCGAAAGAAATTTACCGTTTCAATTTTTTATAACAAAATTTCAGTTACTTATTCATAAATTTGTTAATTAGATTGATGTATTAGTGAAATGTATAAAAGCGTGAATTATTACTCAAAATAGGAATTCTTTTGAACAGTAACTCATTTTTTTTTAAATTATTATTAACGATCATTTCGCAGATTTTTACCCTATATTTTTGTTTACATCTTTTTATCTATATTTTTGAATGTTATATATTGCAGGTTTTTTCCGCTTCAAATTAAATATAACATTTTTCAAAAACACTTGCGGATTTTTTTTTACAAAATAAAAATATACTTAACAGAAATAGATAAATTCTTCTTTCGTAAATATTAAACATTTTTCTTATTTTTTCCTAATATTATTATTATTATTTTTATCATTATTGCTGCTATTATTTAACCTTGATAACTACATTTTTGTAATTGAATATTGTAGGGATCATGTGCCTCAAGCCATAGCCTCGTAAACTTTTGCCTGTCGCGTTGCTCGTAAACTTGGCAACACTTGAAGCGGTAGAAAGTGCCACCTGGGACAGATTGCGTGACTTTTTTATTTAACAGACACCAATAATTTTTAAAAGTGGGATTTGTGATACATAAAAGGCAAATAGAATAAAAAAGAAAGTCAATTATATATATATCATATATCATTTCGGAAAATTATTGGTGGCTGTTGAATAAAAAAGTCACTAAATCTGTACTAGGTGGCGCTGTCTACCGCTTCAGCTGTTGCCAAGTTTACAAGCAACGCGGCAAGCATATAGTTTAGGAGGCTATGCTCAAGCTATTAATATTTTGATGCATAAAGTGTCGCAATAAACTATTTAATTTTTATTAAACTGGGAATAATAATAATAATAATAATAATAATAATAATAATTCATAAACTATATTTAAGAAGAAATATTATAAGTCATTTACGCCTTAGATTAATTAAAAATTTGAATAACTAAGTGTGAAAACATGTAAAATTTATCATACGCATTATACGGGACTGTTTAATGCGCTTTATGAGTAGTCGCACTTTATTAGTTACGTTAATGCGTTTTACTGGAATCAACTGTAGTTATTCAAATAAATTTAGATACAAGCACAATACTTTTTGCAGACTAATATCATTTTATTTCATAATTAAAATTTCTCTCTCTTTTTTTTTTTCGGTATAAATCTTAACAAATAATGCCCTTATATAGTGGACCATAATTTATCTTTTTTAAATATATAGACGGACCCCTAATACATCTTGGCTTGCAACTCTGTGAAGAATTAATTAAAACCTTTATATCCCAGACTACTTTATGATTGAAAAACAGTTTAATTTTTTTTATTAACCCTCGCTAGTTATTATGTAGTCGCTAGTTGGTCGATTTGCCGCCCATCTTTTAGTGTTGCCAGATTTTTTTTATTCAATAGCCACCAAAAATTTTTAGAAGTGGCATTTGATATACATAAAACGCGAATAAAATCGAAGAAACGGCGGTCACATCACTTCTTAGAATTATTGGTGGCAGTTAAATAAAAAGTGCGCATTCTGTAATAGGTGGCGCTGTCTATAGCGACTACTAACGGGTTATTATTATATTTCTTTATGCATGAGAATCATCTCACATTAAACACTTTCGCGACCGCATGATTTCGAATTTTTGACCGCTTGTGGGCGTTATTCTCCCGTGTTACAATATTTCAGAAAAAAAAAAAAATTACTGTATTCACATTTATATTAGAAATGGATATACATTATAATAACTATATTTAAAACACTTTAAACACACGTAAATATAAATTTATTTAAAAGATGTTAAATTATAAAATAAAGGATAAAAAAATTTAACATCTTTTAAATAAATTTATATTTACGTGTGTTTAAAGTGTTTTAAATATAGTTAATACAAATGACAGGTGTTCAATTGAACTCTTTATTTTTTAGAGATTATTTATAATACATTATAATGTTATTCTTTCTAATCAATGTATTTGCATCCATAGTATATTTCATTGTAAAAATGTGAATATTGGTTATATATTTAAGAAATAAATAGTCTACATATTGCGAAAGAAACGCCCACCGGTGGAGTTACAGATTTTGAAATGACGTGAATCTACGTCAGCGGTCTCGAAAGTATTAAATTTAGCTTGAACTATATCTTAACTATAGGGAAAGCCTAATCTATAGGGGCTAAAGATTAAATTATATGTTAAAATTGAAAAAAAATTAACACTATTAAATTTAATTAATTTTCCTCAAATTCTCCAAAAATAGTTGAGCTCTTATTTATTTAGTTCATTTTCCCACAATTAATCTTTTAAAGTACTCAAAATTTAAAGAAACAGAAAAGTTTAAAATTTCACGTGAAGCGCGCTTCACGTTTGTTTGTAAACCAACTACTGCCGATGTTTCGAAAATGTAAACCACCGGTTTCACCTATCAGAAAAATCAAAAATAAATAATAGTTAAATCATTTCAAAATCATTTTCGATCGTGCTCAAATAATTAAAAAATAATATTAATAATTTTTCTGACGTTCATATTTCTTTAATTAAAATTGATGACGTGACTACGTTTTCAAGATTCCTTCTAGAAAGTTCCAATAGATCCGAATATACACTGTATCACTTCGCTGATACAAAATAGCGTCCTTTTAAAAGAATGAGTTAATTTCAATAAGAATAATAGATCCTTTAAAAAAATCTGAAGTAAATTTTTCTCCATCAAAATTAATTTATTTTAAACTCAATTCTTTAACTTTATTTGAGCAAGCGATCGAATTAAAATACTTTTTTTAAGAACTAGTTACCGCGCGCATCAATTCGCGGGTGATTCGTTCTCCGCGAGCGGGAGAATTTGGATGAGCGCGTCTTTCTCTTGGATGGTAGCGGTTTGAAAAGCACGACGTTTGATTAGCCGGTCAGCAGCAACGTTTCTTGACATAGCGAGCGAACCGGTGTTGCGACCAGGCCAGTTATCCAATTTCATCTGAATTTTAAATACTGTTCCTACATTTCCACTGTGAATTTTTTAAGTATGTTGGACAAAACACCAGCTCAATATTAAGATTGACTGCCTCCGACACGATGATGTACTTCAATATTTCTTACAAGCTCTATGCAAAACTTGCCAGATTCAACGAAGCCTAAAGAGATGCTCAGTCATGTCATGAAAGTGATTCCATAGCCGTTGAAGTTTGCACGTTTTGGTCTCCTACTCCTATTACACTAACAAAATTAAAAACGGCAGTGATTATCCCTCGAATCAGTGTTCTATACAATCTTAGAATATATGCACTATTAATTACTGAACAGTGAAATTAAATAGGGAGCCAGTGTGAACGGAGATAGTGACAAAGTGACCTAAGGAGGCATAAACTATCTTTTGCCCAAGGTGAAACAGTGTTTATTCTACTAGCAAGATGAATCACGCGAAAACAACAAAAATCGGTGAAATTCCCAAAATAACTTGTGACCTACATCACTGTGAACTAAAATTCCATTCTTGGGATTAATATTAATAATTATCAAAGATCACGCATAATATCGCTAATTTGTGAATCACTAAATTCCCTGAACAATCAATATGGAATCAATTATGCAGTGTATTTTGTAATTGAGGAAAAACCAATCAATTTAATATTTATGCGCAAGATAGACAAATAGTAGAATATGTCTGTAATGAACATTTTAAGTGATGATTTTAACTACCTCTGCACCTAATCACAGATATTTTTTTTTTAATCTATGGCCGTAGAATAATCTATATATTTAATCCAGCTGTTTATGATTATAATTATTAATAAATTGGTTAGTGAGCTAACACATGTGTGTTTTATTGAATAATAGTGTGCCTTTTTGGATTATTAACATTTTTGCTTTGCAGTTTCCTTTGATATAAATGGGGTAAGTTAAAGTATTTTTTCCTGATTTTATTTTAATCGTTATTTTGATTTCATTTCAAAAATTCAATATTTTGGTTTTTACGTCATGAGCGCGGCATCAACGCAATGTTTTAGACCACTTATATTTTCGGCAAAACTTCATTGTTTACAATCCAATTTTTAAAACGAAAAAAATTTCAATCCATCCAGATTTAAGTCAAACTATTTTTTTTCCTTGCATAACACTATAATCCCAATGACATACTGTAGCAGAGCTGCCAACCTAATCAGACAAATTATTATTACCGCCCCTTTTCTTATACCACTTAATTTTTAGAGCAATTCTCTTCAAATGTATCTACGATGAATTAAGAAGAAAAATACTCTAAAAATTAAATGGTGTACAAGTGGTGCGGTACTAACAATTTGCCGGATTAGGTTGGCAGCTCTGTGTAGTAAATTTACACTATTTTGCGTATTTTTTTCGATTTGACTTTAAGGTCCCGGTGGGATACAAAGGGTTAAAGTACATAAACAGTTTTTTTTTTTGAACCGCCATTATCTCAGAAATTTTAATATGATGTCAAAAATAGGGGTTGCCATTGAGAGAAATGAATTTGGTGCCAGTTTTTATATGTAGACGACCCCTTAAACATATCTTACAAAACTACTATAAATCAAATTAATACCAACCGCATATTTATAGGACTATTTGCGACAAAATTAGTTTTTTGGGCGGGAGGCTTTTTATTAATTTTTTATTTTTTTGCTGACTGTACTAATATTTTATATTTAGGAAATACATTACTATTATTCAATTGGAAGAAATTATATGGTGGGTGAAAATTTTCAGCTTGACATAAGTTAGAGTAATAAAATAGGATTTCAGTGTTGAGTGCAGTCCATAATATATATATATATATAGTTGCACAATAATTTATTTATCTATACTTTTTGATATATTTATATTAAAAGATAATTTACTAAATACATATTTATTAAATATGTAACTGAACGTTTTAGATCTTTATTTAGAGTACTGATTCGTGTATTGTTTAATGCGTATCTAAATTTTTAATAAATGTAGATGTATAAATATCATTATATTTGCTGACTAATGATTTCCTTTTGAGAAAGGGAAAAGTACTGTAAAACCCTTCCTCTTTTCAAACTTCTTTCAAACGTTTGAAAGAACAATTTTTTTTTTTACAAAATACAGATAACACAATGGAAAATATTGCTATCGTTCTTCATGTTAAAAAATAGTCTTTTTTTTTTTTTTTTTTCTTTTTTTCTGTTAAACTGATAGAAGAATTTAAAGATTTTGCTACTTAATTTAAGCTATATTTATTTGATTACTTAGTATATTTTAACAATTAAGTAAACCCAATTTTCTTTTCTTTTCCTTTTTTTTTTTTTTTTCTTTAATAACTATGAAAAAACTAAATAAAAAACACAAATCTAAATGATTTAACGATGTAGCATGATCAAAAATATTGTAACTAATGCGAACATTTACAAACATGCATATGACCATATTTAATACATACAGTTTTTTTAGCTCGTACGTTGAATTATTCAAAAAATAGTGACAATTAAACTGTAAACTATGTAAAAACTCTGTTATAATCTATCACATCTTTTAACCTGATTTCGTGATGAAATAACTTATCTCAGTGACAATTTTTCTTTTGTCTTCTTTCCATTCTATATTTATTACTTAAAAAATAACAGAGAGCTTTCAAATTCAGATGACACCAGAAAAATTTATTTAAATTAATTGTAGAGATAATGTTTCAATCTTAAAAAGTGAATATAAAAAATTAGTTTTTTCACTCACGGAAAAAACTGCATTCTTTTTTGCAGTTTTGTCTGAGTTTAACTGATAGAATTTAAGGCAAATACGGTTACGCGATTTATATGGCGGTTAAATATTATTGAAAAAAAAAAAAAAAAAACTGTGTTGCGTTATCACCATTCACAGTTGCCAACTTAGCATAATTTGGCTACCGGAAAGTTTTTATAAAAGAAGTTATGTTACTTTATTAGTGAAAACTGTTTCATTTCGCTGATTAATTAAATATTTTTCCATTTCTGATTCCTTTTTTAAAAAAATAATTAATATATTTTTCCATGTATACATTTTTTTTTTTTTTTTAAATAGCACTGAGCGGTATTTAAAATATTTTTGGTTGATCTCCTGAATGAAATTTAGAAAAAGTAATAATCGGTACAAAATATAGTAATATTTATCACATTGCCAGATGATTTATTGTACTTCTTAAAACTCATTCCATTTTCATTCGCATTCATTTTTTTTTTTTTTTTTTTTTTTTTTTTTTTTTTTTAATTTACAAAAAAAAAAAAAAAAAAAAAAAGATATGTCATATACGCAATTTTTCTTACCATGCATTTCAGTATTTTAAATACTGATTTTAGATTAACGGATAAGATAACAAGTACTGTAGCTATATGTTACCGCTAAAGTGCAGACATCAGTTAGTCTGCAGATTAGCTAGGTAATCTGAACATTAACTGGGATGATCCGTTAAAGTATGGAAAATTGTTTCATTTCTGAAATTACGAGGTTAATCTGCGAATTATCTAGATAATCTCCTCAGTACCGACTAGACACTCGTTAATCTGCACATTACCTACTAGGCACTTGTTAAAATGAAAATAAGATCATTGGTGGAACAACAGCAACGTTTCTGTTCACTTTACATAAATTTTGTTTATTTATTTTTTGATATTTAAGGAATCAAGTTAATACAATCGAACAATCAACACATTAGTTGATAGAATCAAATGAAAAACTACAATATAAAATGTCAAGTGTTTAAAATATTATTGCAATTAAGGAAATTGAAATAATATTATTTATTTATTTATTTTCCGATACCTAAAGAATCACGTTAACACTACCAAGTAAACAACAAATTCGTTGATAGAATCAATCATCAATGAACTGAAAAACTATATTACACAGAATCCAACTGTTTAACATAACTACAACTAAGGAAATAAATTTTCGAAACATATAATAAAATTCTGCTTACTTGTTAGTGCACAGTAAAGCTTGGTGGCACTTTGAATTGCATAGCAATTAGTTTTTGCAATAAGCACACCTATTCATGATACATTTAGATTTGCAATAAATTTTTTTGAAACCCTGACCGGCAGCAAAGGATTGTTTTATTGCTGTTTGACGTAAAAATATTTCTAAAGCAGAGACATCTTCTTTCGTTAAAATTCTCTGTCTGTGAACACTGAATACAAATCTTGCATACAATTGTTTTAAAATACCCGTTTTAGTACCAAGTTTATAAAACTCATCCTCTGTTTTACTAAAAGGTTCGTTTTTGCTTGCATGCTTGGAGCTAAATTCTCTGTTTTTAAAAACAGTCACAACGGAAATTCACGCGCGAAAAGTCAGAAATATAATTTGAAAACAGAATTAACTGTGCTACACACACACAGCAGACGCAAATTTTGAGAAATAAAAGCAACTGGCGGTGACCAGACACTAGGGAAAGTGAAAGATGAGGGGGGGGGGGGTGGGAAGGAGTAGGGAAATGAAATAAGAGGAGCGAAACTATAAAAAACTGAAAATGAAGGGAAAGGGAAGCAGGGGGAGAAGGAAATGAGAAAAACTTTTGAACTTTAACGATACAGAAACCGCTAATGTGCAGATTACCTACTTAAAATGCGAAAAAAACTTGATTTCGCACTTTAACGGATCATTTTATTTAATCAGCAGTTTAGCTAGTAATCTGCACTTTAACGGATTTGGAGCTTATACATATACAAACTGACATAAAAAAAAAAAAAAAAAAAAAAAAAAAAAAAATGTTTATAGACGTTATTTCAATGGGCGTTAACAATTGTACGGTTATTAATGAGATGGTTGGCAAGTATGTCAGGTATTATTAACTAATCCTATTATCACTTTTCAAGTATTATAACTATATTCTATTTCTGATAAGCATCATATAAATATACTATTAAATTAAACTTAAAAAATCCTACGAGGAATAAGTATAATGATTTTCGTTTTTACATATACACTTGAAATGTTAAATTTATATTAATTTTCATTCATTATTAAGGATTCTGTCATGAATATAATACTTCTGAGATAAATAATTAATAATAATTATTATTATTTGAAAAAGCACTTGGTATTATCCTAGACGTATTAAAAATCAATAAGTATTATTTTTATTTAAGGGTCATTGCCAACATAAGGGGTAGAAACCATGTCCCTTAGCCCTCAAAAATAGAAAATATTTTCAATCAGAAAAAAATTTACAACTAGGCTGTTTCTTACGATTTTCTCTAGTTGAATATTATTATAAAAGTTTTTAATGTTATTTATTTTTCTTAGAACTCGATCGATAAAACCTGGAATGTCCACTCCGTGGACTGTCCCCAAGGGAAGTCTGCAGAATATAGCATTATTTTCAAGCTTAATATTAATGTTTTTTAATTACATTTTGATTTAAGCAGGACATAATTATCCTTAAAAATATATTTATTAAATTTTAGAGTTATAAAATGAATCTTGTTTTTTTAATTAATTTATAACAAATGTCCCTAATAAAATGCGTCCACTCCGTGGACAACTATTTAATTTCCCATAAAGTTCAGTAGATGGCACTGTCTGTCACCAGTGTGTAACTGAGAAGAAAGAGGGGGAAGCCATCTTTGTTTTTACCTACATGTACTGAACTCAATGCTTTATTTCGTTCTGTTAAAATAGATTTCATCTGTGATACCTCTGTTTGGCTATCTCATCAGTCCACTCCGTGGTCAGAAGTATACAAGTAATTATAAGGATTATTTATTATCTAATTATTATTACAATTAATGATTACAAGACTTAATTTAACACTAAAGTTAAATTGTTCCTGACGTTGTTGCTTTGTTCCTTAAAATTCAAAATCAGACATTCTGTCCACTCCGTGGACTTCCACTCCGTGGACATCATTTGATCACGAAGTGGACACTTCTTTCCACGGAGTGGATACTTTCAAAATTAATCTTAAAAATAGATACATCTGAAAAATAAACTAAATAAATTTGATAAATAAATTTTATCCCTTTATTTATTTATTTATTTATTTATTTTTTTGTTAGCCTACTGATTGCTTAAGGTGCAATGGAAATATATTTTCCCCCTAACTTTTATATTTTTATTCGTGATTTTCTAAAAATGTCATTTCAACGTCTTTGAAAGAGTATTTGCTATTTTTTACTGAACTCTTAAGCATTTCTCTTCATAGTTTAAATGTAACAACAGAATTCGTATTAATATAATTTTAAGAACAGTTTTATGAGTGTTGTTTACAGAGTAATGCAAAAGGACGATGTATACTATATGTCCTTTTTTTTTTTTTTTTTTTTCTTTATTTTTTAAAGGTAAAATGTAGAAAAGGTGAGATAACACTTTAGAAAAATAATTGCAAAAATATAATTAAATTTAGTTTCAGAAGAAAAACTAAATAAAAATATTTTTGTTTTACAGCAAAACTAAAATTGTTTTGTATTTTTATTAATTGAATAACTTTATATATATATATATATATATATATATATATATAAACAATACTTAAAATATATATTTATTTTCTTTGCAAAAATTTATTATGCTGTTCAAGAAAAATGGAAATTCGCATGTAACCCAATGCAGGACAAACAAATGTGCACAAACCTTCGCTCAAACTCAGTCAAAAAGAAAATTAGGTGGAGTTGAAAATCAAAAAGATAAGAAAAATAACAAGAAAAGGAAACTTCCCAGCCAAACTACAGAAAAACGTAAAGAACAAAAAAGAAAAAGTATGCAGAGAGCAAGAGACAGACTAATGCTCCTATTACACACAACACGTTTTCACACAACTTTTGAGATAATTGTAAATTTGGCTCAAATCACGTCAATGCCCAGTGTAATAGGAATTGGGAATACGATCAATTTTTTCTGGCAAGTCAGCCTGTGATAAACCAGTGAGAAGAAAGCTCTTTATGTACCGAGAAATGACAGCGCCGGCGGGAATTCATTCACCGTTTTCCTCTTCGCTCTCCCATGTCGTCCCCATTAAAACAGAGATAAATAGGTGTGCCTTGACATGTACTGTACACCGTGTAAACCAGTTTTTAGAACAATTTTTGATTCAACTATTGTAACCTTCTTTCGGTTTACAGCTTTCGAA
Source organism: Salticus scenicus (assembly GCA_963930645.1). Taxonomy (NCBI): domain Eukaryota; kingdom Metazoa; phylum Arthropoda; class Arachnida; order Araneae; family Salticidae; genus Salticus; species Salticus scenicus. The sequence goes on from OZ005659.1 coordinate 212,141,022, forward strand.
AATTGGAGCAAAAATTGGATGAAATAAAAGTCGCGTGAAACATCTTTGTGTATAATAAGAGCATAAGAAATGATCCCGCAAGACATGAAGAAGGAAAAGCTAAAGAAAGATAAATATATCACAGAAGGAAGAATACTGTAGTTAAAATGTTTGAACAAATGAAATGAAGTGTTAGGAAAAAATGGAAGAACCAAAACAGAAATCAAAGGGAGAGATTGAAGAAACAGAATAATCTTTGAAGAACATCTCAGAGATGATACACCTCCTGAGACACCTCGTTCAGCAGCCATAAACATCACACTACCACAAATTAATCCATCTCTGAAAACAAAACCATCTGTATCATCATCTAGCAGACTAGAAAGTGGAAGAAAAAGGTCGAAAAAGAACAGTGAAAGGCTTTGTGAAGAAAACAAAAAATTGGTTAGGAAGCTTGAAAAACACAAAAAGCATGTGCAAAGATCTAAGGATGTGAAGTCAAAAAATAATACTACTGATTCTGAAAAACCCAAGAGAAAAGTGAAAAAAATTATCACAGAAGCAAATTCAAAAGAAATTGAGAAATGTATTATTTTTGGCGAGGTTATAAAAAAGCCAATAAAAGAAAGTTTTAAAGGCGCAAAATCAAAGAAGAAACTTAAAGAAATCTTCGAAGTTTTAACAGGAAAAATAGCAAGGAAATACAAGTGTCTTCAACATATTAGATCAATCACATAAAAAAAAAAAAAAAAGAAAGAAAGAATATGTGGAACCAACAATTATTTTCCTGTTATTTTCATTTTTCAAAAGAATTAAAGTAAAAATATTTGTTGATTATTTTCTAAAACACGAGTAAAACGATAAGGATGAAAAGATACAGCTGCAAAATAACTTTCAGGTTTGGATATTTATAAGTGTCCACTCCGTGGTCAGTGATGTCCGCTCCGTTGACACATTAATTTAGAAATTAATTAATTACCAACCAAAAAATAGCTAACGAGATAGCTCATCAAGTAATTTAGATTCATAGTTGTCAAAAAGGAATTAAGGAATTTTTTCAAATTTTTTTGGTAAAATTTTTATATTTTCAAATTAGTCTTCGTTTTCTACCCTTTAGATTGGCAATCACCCTTAAATATTATTTTTATATTAACATTGTCCCTGTAATTATTATTCTATTGTATAATACATAATTATCTGAAACTTTCCGTTATCTTAAATTTAGTATATGTTTGTATAGTGATCTTTGGAATAACATTAATTATATCGATTGCAATAGTTTATCGTTTTTAATTTTCATAACAAATTTTAAATTTATGTTCATTCTCTTTCATTGTTAAAAATTGGTCTATTGAGAATTAACATTCTGAGATAACAAATAAAATAAATTTTAAATAAAATTTGTAATTCACGGAGCTTTGCCTTCGGTACTTTATTCCAACGCATGCAGGCTCAAGAGGCGCCAAATGTTTCAGAACAAATCCGTCAGTCTGCAGAATCGATCAATGCCCTACTTTAAAAGTAAAATTTCCTGTAACAAATTTCGCTCTACTAAAATGTTTATTTGAAAATTTCTATCCGCGTTTGTAATGATCGATAGATGGCGCTTTTTCAGCTTTTGTTGTTAGTAAATATAATAGCCACGTGTATTTTTTTTTTCTATATATGTTACTACTTAATATTCGTGCTATAATTTCTCCGCCATTACATCATGGAAAATTGATTGCTTTTCGAAAAAAAATTTCAGTTTATTCAAAGTTTGATCGGAAGTACATATTTAACTGAAGCTGAACAAATATTAGTTCCAAATCATCTGATTAATTCTTTACTTCTATTAGCCGAAGCAACTGAAATTTTAAATTTGTCATTTAGAAATAAATGGAAGCTTAATTCTGGATTTCTTGATCCTTTGGAGTTACACTGTGGCACACAACAGTAAGTGTTATCTTTTTTACCGGATTTATTCATTTTTATTCAATAAATATATGTGAAACTAAACATCGGCAAGCAATGGCGTCTATTCGAAAGCCGAAAGCTATCATGCCAATTGTAATTTCACCTTAGCCCACCAGAGGGCGAGCATTTCTTTACAATCGCGGATAACGAACATAATGCGTTACTGTAAAGAATTATGTATTACAATTATACATAATATTTTCAATTCAAGCTATCCACATTAAGTATTCAAAATTTGTTTTTTATGCAAAGAAAATTTGTAGAGGAAATAAGAATATGGAAATGTAAATATGTGAAACAGAAAATATATCTGTATGATACAGATTATAATCCTAATTATATATATATATATTCTTATAAATATATACTCTTTACTTAAAGCAGGTGAAGAAGTAGCCTTTTACGCCATTTTTTAAGATTTTCAGGACTGATAAATTTCTACCTTTTTCCTACAAATATTTTTATACAGAAATATTTGTGGTATTCTCACAATAATGCGTTATATTTTATTTTAAAATATATATTTTATTTTAAAATATATATATATATCGCAGTAGCCAAAAAGACGGCAATTTCTTATTCCGGAAATTGCCCTAAAAATGGCGGAGAGCATGATCCCTAAAGATTACCCATAAAATATTTGACACATTTTAACAGTAAATAATCTGAAGTCATTCGCGAATCTTCATAACATGTTTTTAATATTTTTGTAAACGTGTATGCGAAACAAAATACATTGAATTTTTTTTCCTCTCTGTTTTATACTGTAAAATCTACATATTTTTAATATTTTCATATGAACGTCTAAAACGTATTTACTTAAACAGATATTAATAGAGTATATTAAAACAAAATTATGAAACGAAAATGTTATAAAATATATATATATATATATATATATATATATATATATACCTGTTATTAACTTTCGTGCACATATTTATTATTCATTTAAAGAAATATTTCTTGAAAATTACTATAAAGAGTTTTTTCTAAAATGCCCCCCAAAAAATTGAGCTATTTTAGAACTTTAAGAAACAAAGCTTTTTAAAAAATACATAAATTGAGTTTATTTCAAAAATTTAGTCTAGCGAATTTAAGAAATTTTATCACTTTTAAAAGTTGGCTTATCTCTGAGTTGTTTATCCATTGAAATTCTTTGATTTTTTTTTTTTTTATGAATTATAGATTCTCATGAAAAACTTTCTGAGAAAACTGAAATTTATATGATCATAGACGTAATTTCTTTTTATTACTTAATTTAGTCACTTTATGTGATTAAAATAATTGTCTATCTCTCTGTTTTTTTTTTTTTTTTTTTTTTCTCCAAGACTGTGAAAAGTTAAAAAAAATTGTTGATTTATTTTTATAAATACAGTAAACCCTTGATTATTCTCGAGGGGTTTATCCTCGAATTAATTTTTAAATAAATTAAAATTGAAGACTAAACATAAAAAAGAAAACATATAAATCATTGTCGTAGATAAAGCATCAATACCACGGATATTCGAGAGTCTGCTGTATTACTAAAGAAAGATTTTATATTTTAAGCTTTTAGATTGTTAATTCTAAAATATCAGAAAAATTACTAATGCTGTGTCGTCAAAAGTCATAAAATTGCAATATTCAAATATACAAATGGCAGTAGTATCGCGTGCAAAATGCATAATTGAGCAATGCATTGACGGGGGCTTTCATTTGTACTCAATTGAGGTTGAAACGAATCAAGGAAAAGATTGCTGACAGGATTATGGCCACTCGACGGGAATTAATAGAATATGAACACACGATATTAGTTGGAGTTAGACGCGTAGGACACTCCTTTACGGAATTCGTGAGAGAATTCAAGATTTTGAGTTCCATAGAGTCAAGAGCAGCGTTCCCATTTTTTTATAATTTATTCAGAAGCATTTTTAGCCCCGCCTTCTTTTCCCCCCAAAAATTTTGCAGATTATTTCTCTTTAATATGTGACAATGATTAAATAAGAAGAAATTATTTTTTTTAAATTTCCGGTATGAAAAAGAGGCGGGGTTAAAATGCTCGTGAATAAATTATAAAAAATGAGAATGCTGGTCAAGAGTGTGCTGTGAGCCTCCTTAAGTAGATGCCCGGCGAGTCGCTCGAAAACTTGGCAACAGTACAAGAAGAACATAGCCAGTAGATGGCGCTTGATACCGAACATAATGGTCTGTTTATTTCCCGCCATTCAATTGAGTTTCAATTGAGTTCTTTATGGTTTGTGTTTTATTAATTTAACAAATGTGAGAGGTTTTTATTTTTTTATTTTTTATAATATGGTGTATTGCGTCGTTCCATTTTGTAAATCGGACAGTCGCCGTGAAAATATGAGTTTCTACGAAATACCAAGCAATGCAATTCAGTGTAAAAAATGGCTTGCAAATATTTCAAGACAAGGTATGTAAACAGCATAAATAATTAGTGCAAAATTACCAACCCTCCGGATTTTTGAATATCAATAATATTTTTCACAAAAACATTATTTTTATTTATTATCGTAAATTCTGTAATTAAGACGAAGATAAATTTAAAAGAAATTATGATATAAAAATTCGAAGGGTTGACAGCTATGTTAGTAAGTTAGATTTAATAAATAAAATAGTTATGCTTATGTTATGGAAGTAAAAATAATGGAAGTAAAAATATTTCAAGGATGTTATTAATTTGTCCTTAAATTTGCCAATCTTTATAAAATGTTTCAAATTGAAACCTAATACGAGTTTTAAAATACAAATTACAATTGTGAATTTCCTGCATTTGTTTGTTTTTAAGTTATTCTGATAATAAATATGCATATAAATCAATCGCTACAAACTAAAAAAAAAAAAAAAAAAAAATGTTTTTTTTGTATTCAGGGAATCTCAAAACGTGACTTTATTCAAAACCCTGAGTTGAAAATAGAACTTTAAAAAAATACTTTGTTTACATTATGGCTTCGAAAAATTAATTTTCCTTCTTCAACAGTATTCGTCGACATAAAAAAGGGTAGCAAAGCACTTACGTCAATTACATTCTACAGAAAAGAACGTTTAGCTTAATTTTGGATAGCCCTGTATGTTTTCCATAAACTATTTGTACATCAGATTGTGCATTTAAATTCAGTCTTATATGAAAAACACCTAACACAAAATGAAATACACTTTCAGCATTTTCCAAGTATATCCGAGATAGACAAACCGACGCGCACAGACAAACCGCTAAAAACATTATTTTACGTTTCAGGAGACCTCAAAACATGTAAACATAACGCAACTTTATTTCGAAAATGTCTATCAGTTTCGAAAGCGTACCCTCTCGGAACTGGTGGAGCTAATAAAATCTTGAATTAAAAAAAAATAAATAAAACTTGGTGAGAGAGAAAACTTGTACTCAAAAAATCCTTAATTTAAAAAATTTAAATCTTAATGGTTATTTATTTATTTATTTATTTATTTATTTATTGTGACGGACTAGACAACAGATTGTTTTCTTGTCCAATTTTTATTACTAAGTGTTAACTTATCTCGTTAATGTGCTGGTCTGTTTTTCTTATAAATAACATAAAATTTTCAATTTAAGAAAAATAATTCACACCTAATAAGGTAAAAATGTAACGTAAAGGACATGACCAAAAAAAAAAAGACATGATTTTAATAATTTATCATTATAAATTATTCATTCTAAATTGAAACGCATTTAAAATTTAGAGATTTTAATTTAAATAAACGAAACTTTCATCTGATATCTAAATTTAAAAAAAAAAAATTGAAATTTTTATTGAATAAAAATATAAAAAATAATTTAATACCGTGTTTGACATGCCATGTTTTTGCTTATTAAAGTTTAAATTTCGTTTTTTAATTAATAATATAAAAAAAAAGGTGTTTTTTATTTGATACGTTGTAATTCAATTATTTGAATCAATTTTTTTTTAAATTAATTTCAATTATTTGAAAAGCTAAAATAGCTCTTGTCCACTTCCGAAGAAAATTAAACCCTATACTTTTTAAATATAAATATTTGAATATTTTATTGAAAATATTTTCGATAAAGCACTTTCACATTATTTTTTCAAATTAAAAGAAAAAAAATACAATTTTGGACTTTAAATTGAAATTAATAGCTAGATTTTTAGATGAAAAAGAGAACTTATCTATGAAAGAGAAGAAAATTGTTGCTCTGCGTAGGTGCTGTCACCTAGCGTTAGTTTTGTTTTTTTAAATGTTGCCTAATTTAACATTGGGATTCGCCGCGCGTGGAAGGCATCTAGTTAAGGAGGCTCTGGCTGAGAGTAACTAATTTACTCATAACCTCCCACCATGGGCAAATCCCGCCTGCACTTAAAGACTGAGAATAGTTATGTGTGCGTAAACTTGTGAGTATTAACAGACAAGCAACACTGCGTGAAAAAATCTCAAGAATCCATACATGCCAACCTAACACAGGAGATTGTTAGTTCCCGCCCCTTTCTGTACAGCACTTAATTTTTAGAGTAATTCTTTTCATATACGGTTGGTTGGTTGTAGGAATTAAGGCCGATTGACTCCTGATGTGTCCTAGGCCTAGGGGGGAATGCCCTCCGTGGGGGTCTTTCTAAGGGGTCCTAGCCCGTATTTACGCAAGTTTCGGAGGAAACCACGGAAAACTCCGAACGGCTAGGTCGATGAGCGCGACCTGGGATCGAACCCGGCACCTCCCATCTACCAGCTTTAAGCGCAGAATCTTTTCATATATATTTATGATTAAATAAGAAGTACTCTAAAAAAAGACTGGTGTGAAAAATTGGCAGAAAAGGACGAGGCTTACAATCTTCCGGGTTAGTTTGGCAAGCAATGTTGCCAGATCTGGCGGATTCGTATTCACTAATCACCAATAATTTTTAATTGTAACGTTTGCCCAATAACTTCGAAGTCTGATAGTCTACTTTATATCAAATACCACATATCAAAGTTATTGGTGATTATTGAATAAAAATTCGTCAGATCTAGCAACACTATTGGCAAATATGAGAACCCATATGGGTCGTAACAAGGACGTGTCTGTCGGCGAAATTAGGCTTTCATGAAGTATCGCAGTAGAAGACCGGCTTGAAAACCTTTACTTACAAGAAGACATCGTCTGCAGCGCCTCTCGTGACCATATCGGTTGGACCCTAGACGATTGGAAACCCATGGCTTGGTCAGAAGAGTCGCAATTCCAGTTAGTAAGAGCTAAGAGTACTGTTTGAGTGTGATGTAGAACCCACGAAGCCATGGTGCCAAGTTGTCAATAAGGCACCGTGGAAGCTGCTGGAGGCTCCAAAATTATGTTGTTGATTTTTTTTTCTTTCTTGAATTAAGGTCCGTTTGAACCTGTAATTTATGGTAAAAGGTTACGTTCCGCTATCTGAAGATCTCTCACAGCCATTAATGTACTCTATGTTCCCAAACAACGGTGTAATTTGTATGGATAACAATGCGCCCTGTTACCACGCCACTTGCAACCTGTTTGAGGAGCATTCTGGACTAACTGAAAGTTCAGTATCTGCACAAAATTCTACCAGCAACACTTTCACAATTATGGATGACTATTGATGCTGCATGGATAAATAATTCTTCAGAGGAGTTCCAAGGACATGTTGAGGCTATGCCATGTCGAGGTGTTGCAATTCACCGATATGATATTAAGATGTATCCCATGACTTATGTTACCAGGTGTGACTTACGTCACACGACTAAAATTCATAATACAAGGGATAATGCTTATCACTTTGATAAATATATATATATCAGCATTAAGTTAGCAGTGACCATTACTGCATTATATTAGCAGAAAGGTACATAAGATTTATAACTTACAGCAAATTTGTAATAGTATTTTTACTTTCTTCTATATGTAATATAGAGAAAGTATTGGATTCGCGAAAATTTTCGACCTCCGTTTTTTGACGGATCTACACGTTTTGGGATGTCCTGAACACGAATTGATAGTTTTTAGAAAATGTCTGTCTGTGTGTCTGTCTGTCTGTCTGTCTGTCTGTGTGTCTGTCTGTCTGTCTGTCTGTGTGTCTGTATCATTTTTTTGTGGACGCTGTATCTCACGAACATATGAATGAAATTTAACCAAACTTGGTATTTAGTTGCACCCCGACATGAACTGGTGCCCATTAGATTTGGGGATCAATAGCTCAACAGGTGACGCTGTGATAGCATTTTATCTAAATTTTTAACATGGCAGCATAGGACAAAAATTCGTATACATGTGCATAATAAGAGTTATTTTACACTTGTATGAATTATTGATTATTATGAAAATTAATATGAATTATTGATAATAGTAGTACGTAACTAGGAAAAAAATTTTGTGCATGGGGGGGGCATCGCTTCCCCCCCTGGGGGGTACATTTAAAACGAATGGTTGAACTATAAATCTGTGATAATTTAAAACAAAGTTATTGATTTTTTTTTACTTTTAACCAAAAAAAAAAAAAAAAACTTAGAAAAAAAATTCGATTTTTTTTTTTTTTTTTTTTTTATTGTTAGTGATTGAATATGTATTAATTTTCACAAAAAAAAAAAAGAAAAAAAAAAATCTTTTTTTTTTTTTTTTTTTAAAATATTGTTACTGATTGAATATGTATAGGAAAATATAGAAGAAAGTCTTGTGGTGGCCACAACATACTAGTTTTAACTGCTTCCGGGATGATTTTATGCTGTTTGGATGTAGTAATTGTGCTCTCATAGCAAAGGCAATGAGCTTAAGGGTAGTAAACTTTCAAAGATAAAAAGAGGTATATTACCCTCACTAATTTTAATTTCCAATTAAAAGATCTCATTTCAGAATTTTTCAACAAATTATTACTTTTATAGACCTGCCAGTTTTGCTAATTTATCGTTAATAGACTACGCCTTTTTTTATATCAGTATATTTGAGTGTTATAGTCTTCTTATTTAATTATCAGTGCGTAGTGCTGAATATTACTCTACAAATTTACTTTTGTGAAAAAAAGACGGCGTCTAACGCTATCATGGATAAATTAACATAATTGGCAGACCTACTTTTACATAGAAGTCAACATTTTAATGTATACCAGTACATTTTTAGCAGGGAGGAATTTGTATGTATCGCGGTAGCGGCCGCAAAAATAGCGCAATTGACTTGAAATTTGGTACACATGTTCATGAGCCCCACGAAATCAGCTGTATAGTTTTTTGTATGTATACCATTTGCAATTCGTATACAGGGACACGCCAGAGTTTTTCTTATCATTACGGCCTAAGGGGGGAATTTGTATGTATCGCGATAGCGGCCACAAAAATCACGCTATTGACTTGCAATTTGGTACACATATTCATGAGCCCCACGAAATCATCTGTATGTTTTTGGGTGTGTATTCCATTTGTAATTCGTGTACAGGGACACGCCAGAGTTTTTCTTACCATTACGACCTACGGGAGGAATTTGTATGTACCGCGATAGCCACCGCAAAAATCAAGCTATTGACTTCCAATTTTTGACGAAACGTGAGTGGAGGCCCTCTGTTGAGACTCAAAAGGATTTTGGGTGCCGTCTGTCCGTCTGTATGTCTGTCTTTCGTGTGATAGCGGCCGCAAAAATCACGCTATTGACTTGAAATTTGGTACATATGTTCATGAGTCCCACGAAATCAGCTGTATAGTTTTTGGAATGTATTCCATTTGTAGTTCGTATACAGGGACACGCCAAAGTTTTTCTTATCATTACGGCCTATGGGAAGAACTTGTATGTACCGCGATAGCGGCCCCAAAAATCACACTATTCACTGCAAATTTGGTACACATGTTCATGAGCTCAACAGAAATAACTGTATAGTGTTAGGCGTGTATTCCATTTGTCGTTGGTGTACAGGGACACGCCAAAGTGTTTCTTATCATTACGGTCTATGGGAAGAATTTGTATGTACCGCAATAGCGGCCGCAAAAATCCTTCGATTGACTTGCAAATTGTCGCACACTTTCCAGCTTTGCATATAAGTAGCTGTATAATTTTTATTGCTATATTGTTTATAAACTGTGTACAGGGACACGCCAAAATTCTTAACATTACGGCGTATGGGGTGAATTTCGTTTAAACGTATTTTAATACCATTACTTTGCAATCAAGAAATTGAAACTAGCGTACGTGAGTAAGATGCTTAAGCTTATGTTGTTTGAAGAAAATATGTGCTTTTAAGATTTCTTATTAATGTACAGGACCTTACAAAAGTGTTCTGACAATGTCACGGTGTCATCCAAACGATGTTAAATTTGGAACAATTATTAATTTTAAATGCAAAATAAGCTGAATAGTTTTTACTGGTGTATACAATGTTTATGGTTCGTTTACAGAGACACACAAAAAAATTTCGTAACATTGGAGCCTATGGACAAATTTTTATTTAAGCGCACACTTTAATGCGTTTATGCTGAATTGAAATTAATAAAATTAACATACATTATAAAGATGCTTAAAATCATGTTTACTCTTAAAAAAGGGTATGTATCGAATAAATAATTAATGGGACCACACAAAATAATTACGAGTATGTACTGTAATCATCCAAATAATGTCAAATTAGTTTGAAAAATTAATGAGTTATAATTAATTAGGTTTATTCTTATTATTGGCGTTTATAATGATTGTGGCTACTTTACCGGGATACATAAAAGAATTTCGTACTATTACGGTCTATAGTCGGTATTTCTTAAGAGTATTTTAACATGGTTACACTACACCCCATCAAATATAATGAAATTTTATTAGAATTTTAAAAGCATTTTTTCCTGTGGAAAATTGTGGTATAGAATTGGTAGTTAACTTAAAGGTTACGCAAAATATTTCCGATATGCTATGTAATTTTTTTTTTGTATGAAATTTGGTAGTTATGAATTTCAGGGAAATAATACAAGACCGTCGTTTATTAAGAATACATATTGTTGCGTACTTGGGGGGTTCGTAAGTTGTCCGAGAATGAAAGGCGAAACTTGTAATAATTCAGTGATTTATTTACAGAAAGTTCCAGAAAAATACAGGTCTATAAACTAAGTATCAGCTTCAATTCAACCAGTAAACACAGCTTAATCAATAGCCGTTAACAGCACAACAGCAGCACAAACTGTTTAACAATAACACATAAAGCAAGTCTCATTCAAAAAGGCTCAAGGCAAAGCAAACTGACGCAGATCTGAGACTGAATGCCTCGGTGAAAAAATTGCTCCTTTTATACTTTTCTATCGAACCCAGGCTGTTCTGGAAAATTCTCGTATCTCATCAGCCACTGAGATTAGAGCGTCCATATTTGGTATATCCCTAATAAGGAATTTCTCACCAAGGTCGCCAAAAAATCGCCAGAGAAGGAAACAGTCGCCAAATTTGGCGACATATCCATTTCTTCCCTTCTTGGAGCTTTTTAATGCGTTTTTAAGGGAAAATTAGCTATTTTAACACTAAACTGACTAGAAATGCAGAAAATTAGCATTTTATCAACTTACTAAGCCTCGTTGAAAGAATTTATGGAAAAGTAAATACAATTATTTATAATTCCGTATCACTTTATATGATATACAGATAAGTATACAAAGAGAGATAGAGCAGGAGGTTGAGGGAGGCTGCAGCCCCCCCCCCCCTCAGGAATGTATCTGATTATGATAACAAGTCTATCGAATCAATATATACTGTTATATAATAAGGAATAAATAAAAATGACCTATTGAATAATGTCTGATACAAATAGGACGTTGAGGCTCCTGATCTGCAGATCCACTAGTTAGAAATTTACGATTTTCTTAACATGGGAGAATAGGACAAAAATTCACTTAAACGTGCATTAAATGGAAACTTTTTACTGTAAAAATGTCAGACCAGTTCTAAAATATCAGTTTTGATGCCGGAATGAACATCAGTGACTATAAATATGCTATTTCAAAAATTTCGCAAGTTATTGGAAATTTACGAATTTCTTAACATGGCAGTATAGGGTAAAATTTCACGTAAACGTTAATTTTGAGAGATATTTTTATCGTAAAGATGTCAGACTACTTTTGAAATATTATTTAGGACACTGGCATGGATATTAATGACTATGAATTTTCAATATAAAAATTTCGTAAGTTATTGGAAATTTACGAATTTCTTAACATGGCAGAATATAGCAAAATTTCACATAAACGTCAATCTTGAGGGATATTTTCATCGTAAAGATGTCAAACCACTTTTGAAATATTATTTTGGATACTGGCATGAATATCACCGACTATGATTTTTCCAATTTAAAAAATTCGTAAGTTATTTGGAATTTACGATTTACTTAACATGTCAGAATAAGGCAAAATTGAGCATAAACTTCCATTTTGAAGAACATAAATACAGTAGACAACTTCAAAATTACATTTATGATAGTTGTTTGAACATGATTGAATAGGAATGAATATTCTAATAGGAAAATTTCGTAAATTATTCGTAATTTACGATTTTATCAACATAGCGAAATTGTAAATTTTTCATATAAATATGAATTTTGAGGATTATTGCATTGGAAATAGTAGCATGAAAACTTAACAACGGAATTGACCCTGATAAAATAAATTAACAGATTGAATACGATAAATATATCGAAGTGAACGGTGGATAGCCTATTAGGCGGGGATTTCATTCAGTCACTGTATCAAGCTTTGGTCAAATTCATTTCTTTTAACATGATTATAATTTGTCTCGCACTAGAAATTTATCAGAACATAAATATGATGGGGAACTGAGCAGAGTCCACCTATGCCAACTAGTTTTCATTTGATTTTATTTGTTTTCTTAATATATTTTAACTACTGATTTTTTTTTTTTTTTTAACTGTATGATGACTAAAGAAAAAATTATAAATCTAAATGTTTTGAAAATGTAGCATGATAGAAAAAATTTAAACAAATGAAACATTTAAAGTAATGCTTACGACTGTATTTAGTACACTGTATTTAAACTATACATAATAGTTTAGTTCGTACATTGCATTATTACTAAAAACAAAGTGGCAGTTAAACTATAAACTAAAAACTCTGTTATATTCTATAACATCTTTTAACTTTGTTTCTTGACGAAATAACTATCTCAGTAATAATTAGGCCTAGGACACTAAAGTAGCCAATTGGCTACATCTCAATCCAACCCAGTGATAATTTTTCTTTTGGCTTATTTTCGTTCCACGTTTATTATTTTAAAACATAACGTAAAACTTTAATATTCAAGTTTTACCAGAAAATTTTAATTATTTGAAATGTATAAATTTATATTTCTTTTTCGATTAGTATAAATTACTTTTGTACGAAAATGTGTTCTCGGAAAAAGCTGTACGCTCTTGCAGCTTTAGCAAAGTTAAGTTTAGTTTCAGGTTTGGAAGGTAAACGGTTGTTTGGACGCATTCGAAAGTATTTCCCGGTCACTTCCCGATTTGGGAAATTACGTCACGCGGGAAATTAGAACTACCATATAGGAGCCATGTTTGTTTATATATTTGTTTCCCGGGAAGATGAGATGTGTACGGAAGTAGTTTTATCTCGGTCATTTTTCGTAAGGCTCCTATATGTTAGTTCTAATTTCCCGAACTTCCCGCATGACGTTATTTCCCAACTCGGGAAGTGACCGGGAAATACTTTCGAATGCGCCCATAATGTAGCAGTTAAATATTTTGAAGAAAGTCGCGTTGTCTTATCTTCGTCTTCTGCCTTTGACCAACTAAAATTGGAGATAGCAAAGCTCGAGTGATATTTAAACTGACATGAATGTAATACACGAAGTTAGTTTACCTTACCATTGCATATTTTCTTTGTGATATTTATCGGTATTCTCAAGTCTTCACCATTGCCTTTTCCCATTTTTCTGCGATTTTTTTTTCTGAACATACAATAATTTATTATTATTTTTATATTTATTTTTTTCTATTTCTGACTGCTCGCCTTAAAAAATAAATAATATATATATATACATACTTGTCAACCATCTCATTATGAACAGTACAATTTTTAGTAACCGACTTTTTTTCACACCAATAATTTTTTAGAGTAATTTTACTCTTATTTAATCGTAACAACATTTTGAGAGAATTACTCTAAAAATATAGTGGTGTAAGAAAAGGTGCGTTTTTTCAGGGGGCGTTAACAATTGTACGGTTATTAATGAGATGGTTGGCAAGTATGTTAACGTAAAAAGGAGCTGAAGAAGCAGCCTAAAGCCTAGTGGGCATTTTCTATTTGCTTGGAGAACCACCTATATTACAGTCTGACAATTTGCCAATGCTGTGGCGACAGAGAGTGTCCAAACAATGGAGAAAGGTGAAACTAGTGTTATTATGCAAGAAAAAGAACCTGTTTAAAAAAACATGGGTGAGATTATAATCGATAGTGAATAAAACCAACATGATAAAGAGATACTTACCGAATTGATTTCCATTTCTGGTACTTGTTTTGTGTGCTCGAAGGAAGCATGGATGAAGTGTCGTAAAAAAAATCATACCTTGTGTGGCCATGCTAGTAGAGATGATGAAATGGATATTTTGTGCACCCTTTGTTTCAAAACTAAAAATTCTGTTGAACGTAAAATGAATTCTAAAATCAATCTGGAAATACAAGCAAAAAAAAAAAAAAATCAATTCGGAAAAAAGAAAAATCCCACTGCTTCTTTGGGAACTCTTGTGCGAGTCTTTTTCCTGACGTCGGTAAGGGGCGAGGTGATTCGAGCAATATATTAGCAGTTGTAATGAATGTGACAGAGGATGTTTTCTACCGACTTGGAACTTCTGAAAGAATTTTAAAACAATTATATGCGAGATCACAATACATTTTATGCTCAATGAATTTGCTTAGAAGTGAAGATATTTCTGACTACGGTATTTCTCTCCGGTTAATTGCAAATGCTCAGTCCAGTAGAAGCTGGCAAGGATTCATCAAATGTATGTGTAAAACAAAGTGTCGAAATAGGAAATGTCTTTGCATGAAAAATGTAATGAAATGTCAGTCATTGAAGCCTACCATGTTGAAAATAAAAATTTTAATTTAATTCCTTTTTTTTATATGAAAATTTTATTTCCCTTAATAAGAATGGCATACATTTTGTTTTGTACAACTTTCATTTTCCTTTACGTATTTTAAATAATTTATTTTTAATGCCATTCCCATTACTATATTCAGAATAAAATTTGTAATTTTAAAGAAGGCACGTCATTTATATAATAGACTTATCAGGACCTTTTTTTCATACTTTGCCTAAATAGCATTTGTCATTCTATAGTATGCGTAGGTATTATATACAATGCCAATGGAAAGTATGTGGTAATTCTCCTTCTTCATACTTTGCCTAAAAATGTCCGGCATTATATACTATGTCCAGGCATTCTTTAAAATGCCTTCGTTTCATACTCTGCCGGTGACATATATAAACATAATACGAGATGGCTCCATAGTTAAAGAATATTCATTTTATGTATCTCGAAAGTTAGTCAGTAGAATGAGCTGTTCTTAACTTGCACATATGTAAAATTTAACACTTTTCCGGTCTAATTTAATTTCACTTCTCGTTCATTGTTACTAAACTTAGGGACTTTTTTTATTCATTGTATACCCTTAAATATTAGCTGTAAACGTTGCCTTATCGCTTTGAAGGTTATTCGTATATACTCTCAAAACATCTCATTATGAGCCGAACTATTTTTAGTACCCGCCTTCTTTCTTTACACCAGTCATTTTTTAGTGTAATTTTTTTCTTATTTAATTGTAACAACATTTAGAGATAATTACTCTACAAATAAAGTGGTGTGAAAAAAGTTACGTTTTTTCAAGGGATGCTAAAAATTGTACGGTTATTAATGAGATGGTTGGCAAGTATGTTCGTCTATCATAATTGCCAAAATTTTAATTTATTCTGGAGCATTTTAGGTCCCGCCTTTATTTCGCACCACTTTATTTATTAAAAAAATATGCTCCATTACATATCTACGGTAAAATCAGAAAAAAATTACTCTTTAAATAAAAGTGGTATGAAATAAAGGCGGGGATAAAAATGCTCCGAAATAAATTAAAATGTCAGCAATCATGATTCATTATGTATATCCATTATCACATATATTCGTATTCGTCGTAACAGCCCCCTCAGACTACTTCTAGTTTAACAAGATGAAAGACACATCAGGGAGCAACACGTTCAAAATGTTCCGCAGATGGGGTAGCACATCCTCACAAAGGAATTTACAAAAACCCGTATTAATCAGTGTTGGGAAATTTGGGGGGGGGGGAGGGAGTATTTAAATATCACCAATAATTTTGAGGAGTGATGTTTAACAAATATGATAGACTATTAATCTTTGACGTGATTAGGTAAGCATCACAATTAAACATTCGTGGTGAATAATGAATGGAAAAGTCTTTAAAATTGGGAATATACAAGTGTCGTACTCTTTGCCCTTTATTCCAGGACACGCTCATGAAAGAGAAATTTTAAAATTAAATTCTACCACTATCTTTATAAAATAATACCTACCTTATATAATCATTGCCCATTACTATAGATATACCGCAAGTATTTGTACATGAAATTAGTGATGGCGAAAATTTCTTATTTCTCACAAACCTGCCAGCTATCTCATTATGAATCGCAACATTTTTAGTATCCGTCTATTATTTTCACACGAGACTTTTTTTAGATTATACCTTAACACTCGACATATTTTCCTATTTTGAACAGTAAAACACGCCTTTTGGCGTTCCTTTATAACGTCACACGTATAGTTTCCAACTTTCTACCTTTTGGCTACCGAAAAATTGTAATAATTTGTTTTATTTTACTTCATCATTAAATAAAATAAATCTTTCCGTTAAAGTTTTCCGGTAGCCGAAAGGCAGTCTATAGTTACACGTTTTAGAAAAATAACATTTCATTTGCAGAGGAACACCTTAAGGCTTGACTCGATTTTTTAATGTACCCTCAGAAGAGACATACGAGCGATAAGGGTCATTTTTATTCTTATTCAATCATAACTACATTTGGGGAAATTTACTCTAAAAATAAAATGGTTTGGAAAAAGGGGTGTGTTTTAAAGGGGTGTAACAATGTTACGATTGTTGATGAGATGGTTGGCAAGTATGTTTCTCAGAATTTCCTGAAGAAAGGGCGGAGAGTATGGCTCCTGAATATACTCTGGGACCTCGAATCCAAAAGGAAGAAGTGCATGTATTGAGCCGAGGATTATATCTAACAGAAATACTATTCTTCAGAGCCTGATTAAGGAAGAAGCACACATTAAGCGTGGAATTTCTATGACATGAAGTAAAAAATAATTGTAAAAATATTCCGGTGAGAGCGGAGATAATGTGTGCTTCCCCCTTAATCAGGCTCTGCTATTCTGGTTTTATTAATAATAGTATTAATAATAGTATGCCAGCACTTGTGTCATTCCTTTTTGTATAACCAAAATAAAAATGATAATGCACAACCTACCTACTCGTCCTATCTGCCCCCCTTGGACAATGTGTTGTTTGAAAATATGAAGAATGCAAACATGAAAGAACGTGTTCAAATTTTCCGAATTGCTTGAAATTTCTCGTTTGTAGTGCAGCACATACGCACAGAAAGGTTAACCAATGCCCTGCAGGACCTCCCAGACAAATAGCAGAAGGACAGAAGGTCATATTTAACAGATGTACAGTCGGGATGATGCACAAAAATGTGATAGGTAGCATTCGATGGATAATTGTGAGTACTTCCAGAAAATGAAGTGAAATTTTGGATTGGGGGCCGTATACATATTATAATGCGCGCCAACTTTGTTTTTTTCTTCCAATGGTAATGCTCTATTCTTATTTTATATTTGAAATTCTGGAATCGCGACAATGCAAAAACGTTTATTGGTTGTATAATTTACTTATTTTTTCATAGAGTTATAAACGTTCAACGTTTGAAGGTGCTAGTGTTAAATTCATATTTCAAGATTTTATTAATATCTTTACAAAAAATACCTTGATCGATAGAGGGTTTTTTTTTTTTTCCCACGAGATTCAGAGAAGGAATCCAAACGAAATTCATCATCAATTTTGACTCTGAAAAATATTTTTAATTACGAAATACATTAATAAATTGATAGTCATAAAAATTATAAATTACGGATTATATTAATTGTTACATAAAATGAAATCTAATGCTAAAAAATATGGGTTCGCTACACCGCAGCTCATTCCGGTTATTAGTTCTCGATATATAAATAAATATTTCTTTTAGAGAGGCTAAGGGGTTCATCAGTTATGAAGTTTTCCATGAGATAACGAAGCAAATCGTAAACAAATAATAGAGAAAATTTAACAATATTATTATTATTTTTTTTTTCGGGTCAAATTATATAACAATAACGTCAAACGAAAAAAAATAATACAAAAAAGTTGATTTTTTGACATTAGTGTTAGCATCAAGATTTCGCGTTTACTGAAAAAGACAAGAGTCGCCTTTCGCTGTTCTACAAAACAAAGCAATACGGACAAGAAAAGTTAATGTGAATTTGAGTAATTGTGTTAAACTTTATATTTTACGTTAGCAAAAATCTACACAACCGGCATTTAGCTCACCAATTTCTGGTGAAAATTTTTGAATCCTTCAAACGAACACTCGAAGAAAAAAATGAACAACCCAATCCATTCACTGATAATTTTTCTTTTGTCTTATTTCAATTCTGTATTTATTATTTTAAAACATAACTTTAATATTTAAATAAGACCAAAAAATTTCAATTGAATAACCTGCTTAAATTTGCATTTCATTCCGAACATTCTTGCATTTATGAAAAAGCTGACTCTTAATTCACTGTAAAAGCTGCATACTCTTGCAGTTTTAGCAAACTTTAATAAACTCTCAGAATGGAAAGGTAAACGGCTGATTACGCGATTTATGTGGCCGTTAAATATTTTGAAAAAAAAAAAAAAAAAAAAACGTGTTGCGTTATCATTGTATTCTGCCTGTGACCAACTAAATCACCTTAATGTCTGCTCTGGTTTAACTGGTTCCCATATGGGGGTGAGAGCCCTGGAAACAGGGGTAGGTCTAGGTGTCCCAAGTGGGAACTGTCAAGTGGCAGTGGAGGCTGGCTTATACAAAGGAGAAGCGAGTGTAGATCCACCTAGTTGGCGCAGTTGGTGCATATCGACAAGTGTGGTGAACGCAGTTGGGTGCGAGGCTGAATGGATAGCTGAATGACATCCTCAGAAGGTAAACTAACCCTTCTGGCCGCCAAATCGTGGAACTGCCAGGATCTGAGGCATTTGGGCTCGAAACTGTCTAGCCCTAAAAAGCTGGTCCGAAGAGATGGCGAATGCTTCGTAATTGTGATTGCAATCCATATCTGGGATAGAATTGCATATCTGTCGAATGACAGGCATGTTGGTGTCGTAGTGTTCAAGGCTTCTATTGTTTTAAGACGTGGACACACTTAGTATCTGGGACGGTCGGTGAAGGGGGGTGTGCTTGCTCGCCGCCTTACTTACCATTGCATGTTTATTTCATGACATTTATACGTATTCACCAGTCTTCATCGTTACCTTTCCCAAAATTTTTGTTCTAAGCATACAATAATTTATTTATTTATTTATTTATTTGTTTTTGGCATATCTGGTTGCTTAATTTTAAAAATACTTTTTTTGTTTGTTTGTTTCTTTTAAAATAGCACTGAGCGGTGTTAAAAAATTTTTGGTCGATCTCCGAACGAAAATAAGAAAATTCATTCTATTCTTATTCACTCTCCTTTTTTTTTAATAATTTACAAAGGGAAAAAAAAAAGAAGAAGGAAGAAAGAAAAAGAAAAAAAGGTCTCTCATTTACGCAATTTTTCTATTTCATTCACGCAATTTTTTTCTGTAAAGCAACACCTAAAAAAATCTGTAACTGCTAGATTCACCAAATTCATACTCTCGTGCGATAGTGACGTATTATATAAATATAAATTTTCAACTCAATTGGATAAGGCGTTTAGACACTATCACACTTTAAAATATTTGAGCTTTAAAGCCATAATGATAAAGAATTTTTCGTTGTGTTCCAGTAGCAAAACTATAAGTGCTAGATTATCTAAGATTCAAACAGTTCAATCGACGGTGATCTATAATGTGAATATAAATTTTTAGTTCATTTAAATAATGCGTTTAGACGCTGTTGCACTTTAAATAATCTAAAACCATAAGCCAAAATGATAAAGAATTTTCTTCTTGTCCCTGTAAAAATCTGTACATACTAGATTCACCAAAATCCATAGAATTTCTGTGACGATGACTTATAACATATTTATAAATTTTAAGTTCGTGAGGGATGTAGCGTAGAGTAAAAATATGTCGCCGTAGGTAATCAATAAGATTCTGATCAGAGGTTGGGAATGTGTAAGCTGGATCCAGCGTAATTGGCAATGGTAGCGGCGAAATTGATAGATTGAAGTTATCGAGTTGGGGTGACTTTAGGTCGGCATGGAGTAGCTAAGAGAAAATAATAAAGTACGCAGATTGAGTAAAGATAGCTGAATGCGGTTTGTTTTGGAAGCGTAACTTGGTGAATCGAAGTGAATGATGTGTTCTGTTTTGGCGGTGTTTAAATTGCGAGATGTTGGAATGAAAGTTTGTTAATGTTGGAGAGAGCTGAGATTTATGCGAGTATTAGGCTATTAGTGAAATTGATGTTGGAGCTCAATAATTTGGGAGAGTAGTATATCTTAAGGAGTTGTAAAAGTTGTGCGTGAAAAAACATGTAAGGGAAGGGACAAACATTTCAGATGTTTAGCTAAGTGACAAAACAATCCAGTTTAATTTAACAGAAAGTGAAATCTGTATGTAACTGACATAATAAGGAAGCAAAACTATACTTATTACGAAGCATAAAAGGTTGCGATTGCTGTAATAAATACTACTAAAATATACTTAGCTCTCTTATTTTCCTGTAAAAATAAACATTATTATGTTTAAGGTAATTCGAATTGATATAGTTTTTAAAATCAAAATTGTATACGATAAATATAGTGTGTATGTATTATTTTTTTAAATATCCAATACTTTCAACAATTGATATAAAACTTGCGTAATTTTGTGTTTTTTCTTTTGCATTTTTTTTTTTTTTCTTATTTAAAAACTATCAGATCTTCGTAAATGTCGACATTAACCGAACGCTCTAAAGCACTCTAAACATTGTTCCCAAATTATGGTGTTTTTACTCAACTACCGCCAATAATTTTGACAAGTGGTATTTAAAGTCATGATAAACGAATAACATTCGAAGTCATTAGTCTACTGTTACAGTTAAAATTCAGTGGTAGAAATTGAATAAAAATTACCCAAATTTGACAGCTCTGACAAGAGAAGTGAGATTAAATAGGCCTGGCAAATGGTTAAATTCGAAATCATATGACATAACATGTAAACATAACTTTCGTCGTTATACGGATGCTATGTTTACGTTCAAATTTGTGAATCATTGAACAGGACAAGTATTTTTCATATGATGAGCAAATTAACGATATTAAGGAGAACGCTACAACCGATTTCTAACTTCTGTAAAATATTTTAAAGTTGTGTTACGTTGGGAATTTTTTTAGTTAGGTACCGTAGCTACTACATAACACAACTCAGCATCGAGTTTAGTTTGTAAACTTGTTTACAATGTGCGATGTAACTTTTTCTGGATAGTTTTGTCTTATATAAAAAGACGATTTCTCGAGAAAAAAAATATAATTATTATTCAATAATCCTTAAAAAATTAGTTTTATTTAAACCAAGTTTTATTTAAAAGGTCTTTATTGGTTTTTTTTTACAGACATAAAATAAGAAATAAATAGTCAAAATAGAATAGCTAAAATGTATAGAAATATATCATAGAAATATATAGATAGAGATAGATAGATAGATAGATGTGTGTGTTTGTGTGTGTTTCCAGAATTAAATAAAATATTTTAACATGATTTTTCAGTCTTTAGTCTTCAAAAAAAGGCTTAAATATCTCGATTTATATTTTGTGTGAGGAACTATCCAAAAAATTAAAATTGTTTAAATTGCACAAAAATTAAAAATACAAATACAAAACAAGTTTAGTTAAACAAATTAAATTGTTTAAGTACTTTTGTAAAAAAAAAAAAAAAAAAAAAAAAAGGAAGAAAGAAAATCATGTGATATTTCCAAATACAGGGCTAAATTTCTACCTGGATAATCATTGTATTTGAAAATGTATATGTATTCAGGTGTTAGTGTCAGGTGTTTTGGTCACTCTTTCAGTTTCAAATATCTGAATTTTTGTATAATATACTATTGTCATTCAATTATTCAGTACCTTGGGTCTATAGTTGGCAACTTAACTCCTTTTCGTTACCGGGAATTTTTAATTTAATTTAATTTATTTATTTAATTTATCTATTTATTTTTATCTTTTAATTTATTAGTGAAAACCTTTACAGCTCACTGATTAAAAAAATTATATTTTTCTTTTGAAGTTTTCTGATAGCCAAATGTGCTAAGTAAGCAACTATACTTAGTCATCTCTCTCGTTTCTCTTGCTTCCAAACCCGTATGTGAATCTTTGAAATTATGTTTAGGCAATTTTTTTTTTTGAGTATATCTACTAGGGACGTAAGCATCCGTTTTATTTCTTTTCTGAGCATATAATTCTGAAAAAAGTTTGAGAGTGGACTTTATTTCTAAAATCTGTTTCCTTATTTCCCAAGGTAATGAACACTCTGTACGTCACAGCATTAGAAAATGACAGTGCAAAGAAATATGACTCTAATTTTGGAAGATTAGTACACTTTTATCGGTCATTAGTATCTACAATGCTATAGAGACGCCATTGTATAATTTGTGAATATCGTGAATTTTCTCTATATTCTCATCTGTGGCTAATGCTCGCCATTAGTGATCCAATGATTTGATATTGATATCTTGATACAAAATATATATATATATATACTTTCTTGCTATCGAAACGAATGATTCTGGATTACAATAAACGTATTTGAGTTCTTAGAAAAAAAAAAAGAAAGAAAAAGAAAGTGTCAGAGAATACATCTTCTTCAAGAGGAAATCTATATTTAATCTGCATAAATGTTTCAAAATAAAATGTTAAATCTGATTCTGTAGTGTTTTTTTTTATTTTCTGCCGAAAGATTTACAATAACCATTAACAAATCTGTCGCACGAGACCAAGATAGGACAAAGGATTTTCTTCGATTAATATAATTTATAAATCATTAGTTCTCCTATGAACCATGAAATTTAAATCTATACGCTTACAAAATTCAGACATTTTATCTTTCAATAAATTACTCATTCAGTTTCTATATTTGTTCTCTAAATTTGTAAAACTAAACTTTTCATTGAAATTTTTAAACAAGTACATTCATCTCAGTCAGAAGAGCAAATTGATTTCTTTTTTCTTATCAAAAGGCTGGCATTTTAAAATAACATCGTAGATCAAATTGATTCATAAACATGACTGAGACTTTGATAGGAGCTACGTGTATATTAAATTTCCTGAAATTAGTTCATAAATACGTTTTTCATGTGATTTTACAATTCCATGTGTCCACCATTTTGAAGTAAAATTACAGATCGAGTTGAATACTCAATATGATTGACATCTTGAAATGAGCTATGTACATATTAAAAAAGTTAAGAAAAAGAATTCATAATTATTATATTTCTTAGAGTTCGAAAATTTCAAACAGACAACTTTTTTTACTAGATTAAGTTGGTGGATCTGTTTGGTCAATTAATTTATGAAACGTATTTCTAAATTAAGTCTACTGTTCAAATTTGTTTAGAATTAATACGGAGTTCCGAAAATTATCATTATGACAAATCTTTAGGTTGCCGTCTTATTGAAAAAAAAAAAAAAAAAAAAACGCTATTTTCAAATAAAATAGTGAACCGAGTTAATTAGTAAACTTGATTAAGAACCCCGCATATGGATTATGGGAATTTCATCAAATTTTATAAAGTAAAAAAATTGAAATTATTGAGAATAATAATAGAAATTTAGTTATTGTAATTATTTGTTCCATAATTTGACAGCATGATAGCGCGACGCAAAAGAATTAGGCGTCAATGGCACGACAAAACAGTACCATTTCACGATCGCGCGTGAACTTTGAAACAGTTGTTGGCGGGTAAATTTGCTTCTCTTTCTTACATATGGCAGAATAGAGAGGGCTATTATCTGTTTAGGAATTTAGAAGGGGGAAGAGAAAGAAGTTGCGAGTTCTACGTGATTAGGTTTATGCGCAGCTTTTTGCCCTGATCGTGTCAAAACTAATCTGCGACACGAAAACCGTTGCCTTTTAATTCAACAATAACATATCAGTTTATGTATTTGGTAAATAGATACAAATCTCATCTTTAAAGCTTTTAGGACGGATGTAATTGGATTTTTAATCTAAAAATATAATCTCATATCACTTACAGATTAAGCGAATGTTTATCCTCGATACTTCATTTCCCATTTTTTGTTTTCTTCCCCTCTGACACCTGAAATTTCTCTAAAAAGGGAAAATGAACGAAAGAGAACGCTGGCTGCGAGACATGCATATTTCCCCATGATAATTTTAAAAGATATTTTAAATTTACATTACACATTTACTCTTTGTTCCAAAATAATAATAATAATAATAATAATAATAATAATTAAATAAAATAATATATTTTTTATGATTGATAAATAACAAAAATAATTATCAAATATTATTAACCATTCCTATTATCACTTTTCAAATACTATAATTATTTTCTTTTTCTGGAATAAGTATCATAAATATATTATTAACTTAAACCTATTAAATATTAGGCGGAATCAGTAGAATGATTTTCTTTTTTACATATATATTTTAAATGTTGAATTTATATATATTTTCATTCATTATTAAGAATTCTGTCATGAATATAAAAGTTCTGAGATAAATAATTAATAATTATTATTTTTATTTGAAAGAAACACTTGTTATTATCCTAAACATATTCAAAATTCCTTATTTAAACGTTATCTATGTAATTATCTTTATATTTTCCAATAAGCATTTATCTGAAAGGCTTTATTATCTTAAAAATTAAATATTTATATAGTGATCTTTGCAATAACATTAATTATATCGATTGGAATAATTTATCATTTTAAATTGTCATAATAAATTTTAAATTTATATTCATTCGCTTGCATTGTTAAAATTTAATTTATTTAGAAGTAAGTTTATGAGATAACAAATGGAATCTATTTCAAATAAAATTTCCAATTCCCGGAGCTTTGTCTTCGGTACTTTATTCTAATGCATGCAAACTCAAGAGGCGTGACGGAGGACATGATAGAATGCTGAAAGACTTTTCAACCATATACAAAAACTTTCCGAATTTAATTCCCGTTGTCAGGTAGATCTTACTAACTTTCAGTCTCAGCCAGATACAGAATTCAAATGTTAAGGTGTACCAAAATCATCTCACAAAATTTGTGATTCTCAAGTTTCTAACGACAAAAGGAGCTGAAGAAGTAGACTAAAACCTATTGGACATTTTTTTCGTTGCTTGGAGAACCGTCTATATTAAGTCTGACAATTTACCAATAACGTTTTGACTGCTTAAAGGAGTTTTGGCCAGCATTGAAGATTGTCTATAGGCAGCACCGCCATTCACAAAGACGTGTAGTGTCAAAAGAGCTATTTAAGATATCAAAAATATGCACTGTACTTCGATACAGGACAATAAATCAGACCGCTGGAGAACAGCACTGTGTTTCATTCAATTTTTTAAAAAATAGAGCTTATCATTCTTGGGTGAAAAGAACACCATACGAAGCTCTTTTTGGCTGCAAATATGAAGTAGGGCTTACAACGTCTTTTCGACACCAAGATGTTTTAAAGGACATAAATACAGAGGAGCAGGTAGAAAAAATGTCAGAAAGCGTCCAAACAATGGAAAATGGTAAAACTAATCAGATTATGCAAGGAAAAGTGCCTGTTAAAAAAAAAAAAATGAATGAATGAGACTATAGTCGATAGTGAATGAAACCAAAATGATGAAGACATGCATACCTAAAATATTTAGATTTCTCATCATACCCTCCAACATCCTAATTAATATTCCGTAGTATTGTTAGTCCCGCCCTTCTTCTCCCACCAATAAATTTTTAGATTAATATTCTCCAAATGCAATTGCGATTAAATAAGAAAAAAAAAATACTCTAAAAGTATACTGGTGTGAAAAAGAAGGCGGGGCTAACAATACTACGGAATATTAATTATTATGTTAGAAAGTACGTTTCTGATACCTGATGTGTGTGATCATAGCCTCCTAAACTACATGCCTGTCGCGTGGCTCGGAAACTTAGCAACAGTTGAAGCGGTAGACAGCGCCACCTGGTACAGATTGCGAAACTTTTTTATTCAACTCTCACCAATAATTTTAAGAAGTGATATATGATATATATGATCGAAGTTTCTTCGATTTTATTCGCGTTTTATGTATGTCACATCCCACTTATAAAAATTTTTGGTGGCTGTTGAATAAAAAAGTTGCGCAATCTGTATCAGGTGGCGCTGTCTACCGCTTCAACTGTTGCTAAGTTTCCGAACCACGCGACAGGTATCTAGCTTAGGAGGCTATGTTGTGATTAAATGAAACGAGTAATGCCCTTGCATTCAAAAATACCGTCGAAAAATTCCTACCTTTTGTGACCAAGCTGTATAATGATAAAATAGATATTTTGTGCATGCTTTGTTTCAAATATGACAATTCTATTGAAGGAAAAATAAATTATAAAATCAATCTGGAAATACAAGTAAAAAAAAAATGAAAATTAATTCGAAAAATAAAAAATAATAATAACCCCACTGTTTCTTTGCTAACTATTGTACGAATTCCTATTCCTGTTAGCGACAAGGGGCGAGGTGGTTCCGCAGTTTATTTCCAACTGTAATAAGCTTGACAGAGAAAGTTTTCTACCGATTTACAACTTCTAAAAGAATTTTAAGATATTCCTGACCACGATAGTCCACTCCGGTCAGTTGCAATCGTTCAGTCCAGCAGAAGCGGCAAAGGATTCGTCATATGTATGTGTAAAACGAAGCACCAAAATATGAATTGTCTTTGCATGAAAAATGAAATGAAATGTAATTCAAAATGTCATTCAAGTCTACCATGTTGCAACAAGTAGGTTAATTTTAATTTCCTATTTTTTATATGAAAATTTTGTTTCCCATAATAAGAAAGGCATAAATATTGTGTTGTGCATTTTTCATTTTTCTTTTCGTATTTTGAATATATATATATTTATATTAATGGCACTCTCACTATTATTTCAGAATAATATTTGCCCTTTTAAAGAATGCACGTCGTGGTTAAAGAATGCCTTATCACGACCTTTCTTCATATTTTGCCTAAATAGTATTTGCCATTCAATAGAATGCCTAGGTATTATATACAATGCCTAGGGAAAGCATGTAAAAATTCTCATATTTCATACTTTGCCTAAAAACGTCCGGCATTATCCCGTTAATAGTCGCTAGTTGGCCGATTCGCCATCCATTACTTCTGTGTTGCCGGACTTTTCTATTCAATAGCCACCAAAAATTTTTCGAAGCGGCATTTGATATATATAATCGACGATTATTGGAATCGATTCGCCTTTCATGTATGTCAAATGCCCCTTATAAAAAAAATTTCTGGCTATTGAAAAAAAAAAATGCCAACACTGAACTGATAGTCGGCTAATCGACCAACTAACGACAACTAGCGGGTTATATACAATGCCTTTGTTTCATACTTTGGCGGTAACATACATAAACATAATACGAGACGATCCCATAGTTAAAGAATATTCATTTTCTGTGTTTCGAAAATTAGTCAATAGAATGTCCTGTTAACTTGCCCATATATTTATATGTAAAAATTAACCCTTTTCCAGTCTAACTAAATTTCACTCCTTGTTAATTGTTGCCAAACTTTGGGAGTTTTTTTATTCAATAGCTACCCCTAATTTTTATGTGTAACCGTTGCTTTATAACTTTGAAGGTTATTCGTCCATCATACTTGCCAACATTTTAATTTATTCTGGAGTATTTCTAGCCCCGCCTTTATTTTGCACTACTAATAAAAATGTATATATATATATATATATATATATATATGATCCAATGCATAACTACGAGAAAATATGAAATAAAAAATACTCTTAAAATAAAAGTGGTATAAGATAAAAGCGGGGCTAAAAATGCTCCTTAATGAATTCAAATATCAGAAATTCTGGTCCATTATGTATATCCATTATCACATATATTGGTATTCGTCGTAACTGGCACCCTTAGACTACTTCTTGTTCAACAAGAGGAAAGACGCATTCAGGAAGCAACACGTTCAAAATTGTCCGAAGATGGGGCATCACATCCTCAAAAAAGAATTTACAAAAACCCTCAAGGATCAGAGTAGCCAAATTTGGGGAAATTTTTTTATACAAAAGTCACCAATAAGTTTGAGGAGCGATGCTTAACATGCATGATAGACGATTAGTCTTCAACTTGATTAGGTAAATATTACTATTAAAAATTAGTGGTGGATATTAAATGAATTGTTTTTCTTTTTAACTGGCAATATAATGGGGTCGTACTCTCCGCCCTTTCTTCTGGACATGCTCATGAGAGAGAAAAATCAATTGCTACCACCATTCTTATAAAATAATCTCTACCCTATTGTCTAATCGTTGCCCATTACTATAAATATATCACAAATATTTTCTTTCTTTAATTTTTATTTATTTTTTATTTATTTTTTAATTAGTGGTGGCAGAAAAGGAGAATTTGTTTTTCTCTAAGAATGTCTTGAAAAATTGGCGGGATGAACGAATGTGTTGTAGGACCTCCCATCCAAAAGGAAGAAATATTTTGGTTGATTTTCTGAATGAAAATAAGAAACACCTTCAAGGTGTATCATCTACCGTTACATTGCCCCGATCAGTAATGGATCGACATTGTTAGCAATGATGGCAGTTCAAGACGACCAGAAACATCGCATATAACAGCAAATAAGGCAACGTTGTCGGATTAAATAATAGAGGACAGGCTCATAACATTTAACGAGATGCATGAAAGGACAAGGATTGAGCGAGAACAATTCATACAACAGTGTAAGGTGATGATTTGAAACCAACCAGAGACACTCTCGAGGCGTTAGGATTTACTCTATTGTCACAATCTTCGTATTCGTCGTATTTGGCCCCATTGGACTACTTCACATTCGACAAGATAAAGGATAGAATCAGGGAGAAACACGTTCAAATTTGTCCGTAGGTAGAGCACTACATACTCACTAAAGAGTTTACAATAACCCTTACGAACCAGTGTTGCCAAATTTAGGGACTTTCTTATTAAATAATCACCAATAATTTTGAGGAGTAATG
The DNA here is from genome assembly GCA_963930645.1 of Salticus scenicus. Classification (NCBI taxonomy): domain Eukaryota; kingdom Metazoa; phylum Arthropoda; class Arachnida; order Araneae; family Salticidae; genus Salticus; species Salticus scenicus. The sequence goes on from OZ005659.1 coordinate 212,170,369, forward strand.
TTTGATATACATGATAGATGATTAACTTTCATGGTGATTAGACAAATATTACAATTAAAATTTAGTAGGGGATATTGAATGAAAATGTCCCAAAAATTGGCAACTATGTCAGGGACCGCCTATTCAAATGATAAAAAAAGGAATATACTGTGCCGTGGATTATATCTAACAGATTTAGTATTCGTATTTTGTTAATAAATAGTATTCCGTTATGTGCCAGAGTTTGAGTCATTCGTTTTTGTATAACCAAAATACTCGTCTTAACCACGTCTTAAACCACAGTACTCGTCTTATCTGGCCCTACTCAACAACGCGTTCGAAAATATGAAGAATGCAATCATGGAACAACTTGATCAAATTTGCCGAATCGCATGGAATTGCTCGTCTTTGGTGCAGCACATACGCACAGAAATGTTAACAAATGCCCTGCAGGGCATTCCAGCCAAATGGCAGAAGAATCGAGAATCGTATTTAACAGATGCACAATCGGAGGCAAATAAGCGCAACACTCGACATAATGCCATTGCTAATTGATGCACAAAAATGTAATGGGCAGCATTGGATGGAGAATTCTGAGTACTTTCAGAAAATGAAGAGAAAGCTTATTTTGGGTCCGTCTACATATTAAAACGCGTACCAACTTTTTTTTTCAATGGTAATGCTCTATTCAGAGCCTGATTAAGGGGGAAGCACACATTATTTAAACTTACACCGTTATTTTTTAGCAAATACTTTCCTCCTATAATAAACAGAAAATTCTCATTAAAAAGTATTTAAAAAAAATTCTGGTGTGTAATAACAGTGAGTAAATTGGATTGTTTTATATAAATATTTTTTATAAAAAATATTTTCTCGTCAAAGCGTGGAATTTCTATGACATGAAGTAAAAAATAATTGTAAAAATATTCCGATGAGAGCGGAGATAATGTGTGCTGCCCCCTTAATCAGGCTCTGGCTCTGGCTCTATTCTTAATTTATATTTGAATTCCTGGAATCGTGACAACGCAAAAAAGTTTATTGGTTGTATATTTTACTTATTTTCTCATACAGTTACAAAGCTTCAACGTTTAAAAGTGCTTCATATTTCAACATTTTACTAGTATCTTCACAAACAATAACTTGATCGATAGATTTTTTTTTTTTTTCCTGAGATACAGTGAAGAAGCCTAAAAACATTGCATCATCCTTTTTGATTCTGAAAACTATTTTTATTTATGAAAAACATTAATAAATTCAGATTCATAAAAATTATGGAGTATGACCTATATTAATTGTCAAATAAAGTGAATTCTAATGCTGAAAAATATGGGTGCGCAACATTGCAGCTCACTCCATTTATTACTTTTCGAGATATAAATAAATATTTCTTTCGGAGAGGCTTATGTGGTAATCAGTTATAAAGTTTTCTATGAGATAACAAAGCAAATCTTTAACAAATATTAGAGAAAATTAAACAAAGCATTTTTATTTTCTATTTACAGATCAAATTATATAACAATAAATCCAAACGCAAAGAAATGAAACATAAAGAAGGATTTTTAGACATTTGTTTTAGTATAAAAAATTCTTGTTATCTAAAGAAGTCAAGACCCGCCTTTCATCGTTCTATAAAAGAAAGCAATGCAGAAAAGAAAAATAAATGTGAAATTGAGCGTTCGTGAAAAAACCCTTATTTTACGTTGGCAAAAATATACACAAGCGGCATTTACCTCATCGATTACTGGTGAAAAGTTTTTGAATTTTTTAAACGAACACTAGAAGATAAAAATGAACTACCCAAACCAACCACTAATAAATTTTTCTTTTGTCGATTTTCCATTATATATTTATTATTTTAAAAGCAGAAACTTTTAATATTTAAATTACACCAGAAAATTTTAAATAATTAAGTTGTATAACTTTTATTTCATTACGGAATTCTTGGTTTTAAATTATATATTTATACGCATTCTCGGAAAAAGTTGCATATACTTATAGCTTTAACAAAGTTTAATGATTTCTCAGAACGGGAAGCTATGGAGCTAACCGATTTATGTATCAGTTAAATATTTCGAAAAAAGTCGTATTGTCTTATCATGGTTTTCTGCCTGTTACCAACTTAATTTGGAGATGAAAAAGCTTGAGTGACTTTTAAAATGGTATGAATTTAATAAACGAATGTAGGTTACCTCACCATTGTAGGCTTTCTTTATGACATATATGAGTATTTCCGAAATGCCACCGTTGTCTTTCCCAATTTTGTTGGGAAATCTTTGTACTAAAAATTTAATTATTTATTTATTTATCATATATATATTTATTATTTGCTTTTTTGGTTGCTTGCTTTAAAAAATTATTAATATATATATATATATATATATATATATATATTATGTCTTCTAAAAGAGCACTGAGCAGTGTTTAAAATATTTGCGGTCGATCTCCTGAATGAAAATGAAAAGAAGTAATAAACGGTACAAAGTACAGTTATGTTTATTACATTGCCCAGTCATTTTTTTTTTTTTTTTTTTTTTTGTATTTCTTTAAACTCATTCTATTCTAGTTCGACATATTTTTTTTTTTTTTTTGTGCATTACAAAAAAAAAAAAAAAAAAAAAAAAAAAAAAAGTGTTTCAATCGAGCAATTTTTTTTCTATGAATCAACGGCTGTAGAAAGCTGTATCAGCTAGATTCACCAAACTCCATACATCTCATGTGACAGTGACGTACTTTATGAACATACATTTTCAGCCTTATCGGATGAGGCGTTTAGACACCATCACACTTAAAATTATTTGAGCCCTTAAGCCATAATGATAAAGACTTTTTCGTTGCGTCCCTGTAAAAAAACTTTAAGTACTAGATTCTTTAAAATTCAAACAGTTCATGCGACCGTGATCTATAATATGTATATACATTTTTAGTTCATTTAAATAAGGCGTTCAGACGCTATTGCACTTTAAATAATTTAAAACCATAAGCCAAAATGATAAGGAATTTTTCCTTGTGTCCGTGTAAAAATCTGTAAATGCTAAATTCACCAAAATCCATACAATTCATGTGACGGGGACATATAACTTATTTATAATTTTGTAGTTTTCTTGAATCAGAAGTTTAGACATATCGCACTTTAAATAATTTGAGCTCGTAGGTCATAATGGTAAAGAAGTTCTCTTTGTCTCTTTGTAAAAAAAAAAATCTGTAAGTGCTGGATTCCCCAAAACAACATATTTCATGCTATGATGACCTACGGCATAGATACAAACTGTCAGCTCATTTGAACTAAACATTTAGACGCTATCTTGTTTACTCACACACATACATACATCACAGTAAAATTAGCAAATATTATCTCAGAGCACCTCAGAACGTATATATATACACCAAAATCCCGAAGTCGAATTTTTGTTATGGTTACAATACTTTCCTTATATATATATGATAGGAAAGTAAGAAGATTGATTGTAATAAGATTTATTAATCTTTTTATTAACACTTTCCAACAAGGTTTAACAGTGTTAATGACGTCCGTTTGTCTGTCTATCCGCCCACCCATCTGTCCGTCCGTCTGTTTGTCCATCTGTCTCTCCATGCTCTAACTCACGTAAATATCCATGGATTTTTTTGAAACTGATATATATTATCAAAGTTCACTATTAGAAGTTCCCTGTTTAAAATGGCGTGAATACATCTGCGGGTGTGTGTACAGGGACACCCGAAAGTATACCAAAGTATGAGATCATTCTATGAGAGGATTAAATTGAAATTGCAGCAGTGTGGGCTCGTGAACCGAAAATAGTTGAAGAGCTCAAAATTAATATTTAAATATTATCAATGCATGACTTTTATTAAGCATGGTCTTGGCTAAAATTAACTAAAAATACTTATTTGAACGTAAATTTATATTATATAAATGAATACAGTGTAAAATACAGTGTGCCTCTTCACCTATTTTCGGTGCACGAGTCGCCACTGAATAGCAAATGTTTGGCTAATATTAAAGAAACTAAACATTTGATATTTTAAGTTTGTTATTCTTTTTGTAACATACTAAATTCAATAACGATGAATATAAAGTTCGACTGCATAATCAACACCAATGTCTATGTAGTCGAAAAATATTGATCATGAGCTTGAGGAAATGGGATGCCCTTTTGGGTATAGACTCCAACATGTACTGTCCAGATAAACGTCAAATAGCAAAACATGGTATTAACGTTACGTATTTTTAATGGTACGTAAATAACCTACTAAATGTGATATTTTTTTAAGAAATGTGTGTTTTTAATATTTTCAATCAGAACATTTTAATAGTGGAACTTTAGACAGGTTTCTACAATAATTAAAAAAAAAAAAATTCCAAGGTTTTTTCTTTTTCTTTTTTTTTCTTTTTTTTTTTTTGTTTAACTAGTATTTTTCAATAAGTACTTCTACAGTATAAAATCACAAAAACAACTGAAAATTTATGTTACAAGTTTTGTACAGAAATACTAATGGCAGAAAAAGCAAAACTACCTCATCCCTTTCTACCGCACGACGATGTTTTCTTTCACCCCATGCTTCTAGTTCAGAGCTACCAATCCTAAGAATTACTTTATACCACTATCTCGAGAAACTTTTTTCGTTTTATTTATAAATAGAATTTAGATAATAGAGAAAAAACTTTACAGAAATAGTGCTATGAAATAATCTGGAAAATGGGCAGTTCAGTCATCTATTTCAGCAATTAAATATAATAAAAATTGATATTTGTAATGCATTGTTGAAAAGATAAAGAATGATCTGATGTATCACTCACACAAATTTCTCTTCCCCTGAAATTTTAATACTATAAATACAGGTTGAACATTAAAAGGTAAGATAACGAGAAATGATATGTAAACCTATGTTAAAACAATCAGAACATAATTCAAATTAGGCTTCGGAAGAGTTTTATATGATAATTAGTTATGAATCAGGTGTTTAGATATTATCACACTTTAAATAATTTGAGCCCTTAGGCCATAATGATAAAAAGATTTTCCTTTCTGTCCCTGGAAAAAAAAAAAAAAAAAAAAAAAAAAAAAAAAGTTGTAAGTCATGGATTTCCAAAATCAACATATTTCGTTCGGTGATGACCTACAGCATATATATATATACCAACTTTCAGCTCATTTGAACTAAGCGTTTAGACGCTATTTTGTTTATTCACACATATACGTACATCACCGTAAAAATAGCAAAAATGATCTCAGGGTAACTCAGAACGTATATATACACACCAAAATCTCAAAGCCAAATTTTTATCATTTTTACAATACTTTCCTTAAATAGGTATGATCAGAAAGAAAGAAGATTGATTGCAATAAGATTTGTTCATCTTTTTATTAACACTTTCCAAAAAGGTTGAACAGTGTTAATGACGTCGGTTTGTCTGTCTATCCGCCCATCCATCTGTCCGTCTGTCTGTTTGTCTATCTTTCTGTCCATGCTCTAACTCCCGTAAATATTCATAGATATTTTTAAACTGATATTGAAGTTCACTATTAGAAGTTCCTTATTTAAAATGGTGTGATTGCATTTGCGTGTTTGTGTACAGGGACAACCGAAAGTAATCCAAAGTTTGAGAGCATTCTATGAACCATATTTTAGTATCATTGTTTTACACATAGCTGTATGAAATTGAAATATTTTATTCAAGTTCAGTATCGGAGCAATCGATAATGGAGTAACTACGACCAATCGTTAACTTTAGATAGCAGATTTTCGACTAATATTAATGGAACAAAAAATTTGATATTTTAAGTTTGTTATTCTTTTTGTAACATACTGAATTGAAAAAAGGTGAATATGCAGTTCCACTGCATAAACAACACCAATTTCTATGTAGTCGAAACATATTGGTCGCAAGCTTGAGGAAATGAAATGCACTCTTGGGTATAGACTCTAACATGTACTGTCTAGATAAACGTCAAATGGAAAAACATGGTATGAACGTCACGTATTTTTAATCGTAGGTAAATAACCTACTAAAAGTGATATTTTTCAAGAGTTTTGTGTTTTGAATATTTTCAACCAGGACATTTTAATAGTGGTATTATAGGTAATTTTTAACGAGAATAAAAACAAAAAAAATTTTTTTTTTTAACCAGCATTTATCTATAAAAATTACTACCGTATAAAATCACACAAACAATTGGAAAATTATGATACAAGTTTTGTACAGAAATACTAATGGCAGCAAACCGGAACTACTTTATCCCTTCCTACCGTGCGACGATGTTTTCTTTCACTCCATGCTTCTAGTACACAGCTTCCAAACTTAAGAATCACTTTATACCAGTATCACGAGAAAGTTTTTTCGTTTTATTTATAAACAGAATTTAGATAATAGAGAAAAAAACTTACAGAAATATTGCTACGAATTAATCTGGAGAATAGGCAGTTCATTTATATATTTCAGAAATTAAAGATAATAAAAAGTGATATTTGTAATGCATGGCTGAAAAGAAAAAGAATGATCTGTTGTGTAACTCACACAACTTTCTCTTACCCTGAAATTTAATACTATAAATACAGGTTGAACATTAAGAGGTAATATAATGAGTAATGCTATGTAAACCCATGTTAAAACAATTCAAACTAGACTTCGGAAGAATTTTATATCATAACTAGTTATGCGTGAAGGGGACTACCGATTCTCCACTTAAATATAATCCTATAGTAATAACACATGGCACAACATTAAATACACTTCCATCAATTTTCAGCTATTGTCGCACTGTAATCTATTTCTTTTGTGCAGCCCTGTACATGAATAGTGAATGATTTCCCAACCATATTTTACATGAAACATGTTTTTACGCATTTAGAAAAGATATATTCATTTCATTTGTTATAATGCAGTCTATAGCTGTTAAACTCTACTTACCAGCAATTTCCCCCATAGACGTAATGTATTTGAATTCTCTTGGGTGTCCCTGCGCACGAACCATTTGCTTCATCTCAATGAAAAGCTTAGTTTAGCATCCCTATATCATAAGCATTTAGAATACCAAGTTTGGACTTTCTGCTAACTTTGCTCTTGAGATATTCTGATAACAGACAGACACATATACAGTGTCTGTTACAACGTATGTTAAATACAGCGCTCCTAAATGTTGGTCGGTTTTTAATAATAAAAAATATGTCGATCTGTATCCGAGAGGTTCTATAAATATATATGTGCTAATACATCATTATTACTATTATTGAATTGAATGAGATTAAATGTTTTGTTAATCATATAATAGTTAATAATTTGTGGAAAAGAAATTGGGTAAAATTATTAATTATTATCGGGTGAAAATATTCTGACTGACAAATTTATTAAATACGGTTTCAGCATTAAGTGCACTCCATAATGTATATATATATATATATATACATGTATAAACAGGGTGATTCAACGATGATGGGACAAACTTTGATGGAAGGTAGGACACAAACTTAGGACTCAGAATTGTATAGGAACTCATGTCCCCAAACATCATTTTAACCCTTTACGAATCATGTGTTTTCTGGGGTTTTTAACAGAAAGCTCCGCCTACTGCCATTGCTTTTGCATGGTGCACTATTTCACAGAAAATTTCTGTTTTTTACTGTTAATCTTACAAAATATATGATAACATTGTTATTTCCGAATACTTCACACTGATCGATTAAATCTTATATTGTGAATAATTTTTAGATGTGCTAAAACACACGAAATATAAAATTTACGCAGTATGCGGAGTTTGATATGCATCGCAAATTGTTTCTTTGCAGCAATATTGAAAATAAATGCTTAAAATTGCAATCACCATTAGTAATACAACTAAGCAAAATTAGGGTGAATGGCTGGTAATGCTGAATGTAGCGAGCTCTTGTGTACCTGGTCATTCGTTATCTGCATCTGCTGCTATAATTTTAAACTATGACGGTGATGCGAGATTTTAGTATAAGTGAAAAAGCAGACATGCATCTAATGTACGGTGCTGCTAATGGGAACAGTAAAGCAGCGCTACGACTGTATCAGGAACGATTTCCAAACAGGCGCATGCCGAATCACAAAATGTTTCAATGGTTACATTAGAACCTTTGTGAAAATGGTATATTTCTTCCTAATTTTAACGCAAGGACTGGAACAAGAACTTCTCGACATCCAGACATGGAGGAAACCATTGTAAATATTGTGGATGAAACACCCGGCACATGTAAAAAAAATGTTGCACGTCCTGAAATGCGAGTCAGTCCACTGTTTGGAGAGTCTAAGATACAGAACATCTACAACCATTCCATATTCAAAAGGTCCAAGCATTTGAAGAAAATGATTACCCACTGCACGTAAAATTCTGCCAATGGTTCTTGTAATAGTGTGCTTTGCAGCAGAATTTTCCTACTTTTGTTCTGTTCTGAGATAAGGCAATTTTTACACAGGAAAGTGTTTTCAATGTGCACAATACTCATCTGGGGACAACAGAAAATTCACTCGCTATATGCCCACATTCATTCCAAAAATGTTTCTCTGTTATTGTTTAGGCAGGTATTGAAAACGATTACATCATAGACCCATATCTTTTACCAACGCCGCTCAATAGCTGACGTTATGCTATTTTTCTGAAAGAGGTTTTGCCAGAATCTACAAAATGTTCCAGTTGTCTTGCGCAACCAAATATGGTTTCAGCATAATGGAGCGCCAAGACATTTCGATATGGAAGAGCGCAATTACCTGTATGCCAGTTTTGCAGGGCTATGGATTGGACTGTGCAGCCCACCCCGATGGCCACCCCGATACCCAGCTTTATCGAGCATCGATTTCTTCTTTGAACGCATTTAAAGGCCATCATTTACGATACTCCTGTAGATTCACCAGAGGACCTCGTTTCTCGAATGTCGATTGAAACTGAACAAGTGCGCGAAACACCTGGCATTTTTGAAGTTCTTCGCCAATCCACACTTCGACGCTATCGAGCAAGCATTATGGTTGGTAGTCGCAATTTTGAACACGTATTGTAAATATTGATGCAAAGAAGCACTTTGGTTTTACTATTTCGTCTTATATGTCTTTACTTTCGTTTTTAGCAGAATGTTTTTTATTTCATGTTTATTTATTTTTTTTGTGTGTTATGCCTTTAAAAAAGTTATATGCTTTAGTAAAATATTCAACCCCTTAATGTTTATTTTATGACCGAAGAAATATTCGTACTTGAAACTCCACCTACATTGTAACTTTTAAATTCTCTGTTTTACAGTATATCCAAACTATGTTCAAAATATTAATATATATTTAAGCAATGGGCATTATTCGGAAACAAAATTTTTATTATGTATGGACTTTTGTACGATAAACAATTATAAATAGAATCTTTCTATTCAAGAGAAAGGCCGTAGGTGAGCTTACTGGTAAAAAACACAGAAAACACATGGTCCATAAAGGGTTAAAAGGACATTTGTGGACATGGGCTCCTATTCAATTCTGAGTCCTAATTATGTGTCCTACCTCCCCACAAAGTTTGTCCCAGCATCGTTGAATCGCCCTATATATATAAAACTTTAATTGTTTCACGATAATTTATTTATACTTTTTGGTATAATTATACTAAAACATAATTCAGTAAATACAGATTTATTAAATACATAACTGAACGTTTTAGATTTTTATTTGGAGTACTGATTAGTGTATTATTGAATATGCCCTTGTATATTCAATAAAAGTAAATGTGTAAATATCATTATTTGTATTATGGGGGACCGTAAAATAATGTCGTTTTGAATTAATAAAATGAAACCGGATATTTTTGTTGAACAGCGTTTACATGGTACTTTTTTCAAATAACCATCTTATGAGTTACCTAAGAATATCTTAAATTTTATCCAGGATAAATTTTCGATGTCAGTATTTTAATTAAAAACGACATTATTTTCCGGTCCCCCTAATACTAACTATGATTCTCTTTTGAGAAAGGAAAGGTACTATAAAACGTTCCTCTCTTCAAACGTCTTTCAAATTTTTAAAAGAACCTTTATATTACAAATTACAATTAATTCAATATAAAATACTGCGTGTTCGTGTTAAATAATCCCCCCCTTTTTTTTTAACTGTTAGATGAAAGATTTTGCTACTTTTTTCATTTAATTTCATTTACTTTCTTAACATATTTTAACTACTGATTAAATCCGATCGAATATTTTTTTTTAACTATATGACGACAGAAAAAACAAATACAAATCTAAATGTTTTGAAAATGTAGCATGATAGAAAATATTTAAACAAATTAAACATTTAAAGTAATGCTTACAACCGTACTTAATACATAGTTTTTTAATTCGTACATTGCATTATTATTCCAAAAATAGTGACAATTAAACTATAAACTATGTAAAAACTCTGTTACTCTCTATCACACCTTTTTACTTCATTTCTTTACGAAATAAATGTCTCAGTGATAATTCGGACAAGAACCCTAAAGCAATCAATTTGGCACTAATTTCTACAACCCAATCTAATCTTGTACTAATTTTCTGTTGTCTTATTTCCATTCTATATTTATTACTATAAAACATAACTTAAAAATTTAATATTCGTTTAATACCAGAAAAATTTAATTGTTTTTATTTTATAAATTTATATTTCTTTCCCGAATTGCGATACTTGAACGGGACAAAAAGCCAGTGCTCTCGGAAAAAGCTGTATTCGTGCAGTTTAGTTAAGTTTTAGGTTTGAAGCGAAGAAACTGGTTAAGCGATTTATGAACCGTAAAATATTTTAAAATGAGTCGTGCCGTCTTATTATCGTTTTCAGCCTGTGACCAAATTAAATTTGAGATGGCACAGCTCGTGTGACTTTTAAAATGGTATGAATGTAATAAAAGAAGTTCGTTTGCCTTACCATTTCATATTTTCTTTGTGACATTTATGAGTATTCTCCAGTCTTCACCGTTGCCTTTCCCCATTTTGCTGTGATTTTTTTTCTTAATTTACATTTTGTGTGTGTGTGTGTTTATTTTTTGCATTTCTGGTTGCTTGCTTTTAAAAAGAAATAACATGTATATATATATTTGTTATTATTGTTGTTGTCGTTATTTCACTTTAAAATAACACTGAGTGGTACTTAAAATATTTTTGGTCGTTCTACAGAGTGAAAATGAGAACAAGTAATAAACGGTACAAAATACAGTAATATTTATAACAATGAAATTGCTTGATCGTATTTTGTATTCCTTAAAAACTCATTCTATTTTCATTCGCTTTTCCTTTTTTAAAAATTTACAAAAAAAAAAAAAAAAAAAAAGTATCCACGCAATTTTTCTTACCCTGCATTTAAGTATTTTAAATACTGATTCCAGATTAATGGTTAAGATAACTAGTACTATATATAAACGTACATTAAAAACAAAAGAAAAAAATTAAACTATGTTTAGAAACAATTGTATTTGTTAACTGACTCTGTGTGCAGATGACCCTCAATCACTTTGAATACAATGTGCACGTCTATGTAAAATTCAAATCTGTTATTAAATTTACAATTTACTTCAAAATATTCCTACAATTTTCGCCCAGATCGCTGATTGAAATTTAATCGCCAAAAAACCTTTTAAATAGCCTTTTTATATGAACATCAAAACAGAACATTTTAATTGCCAACAATTATTTATTTTTTAAGTTGCGTTTTTAAGAGACATACAAAAAAATATATCGCTAGACCTCAGGGAAAATTGAAACGCACAATCATACAAAAAAAAGCATTAAAAATTTAATTAATAAAATAATGCATTTCCCGTAAGGAATGAACTTTTATTCCTGAGCTGTTTTCCTAGACATGGTAAAACATAATGATGTTGTTCACAGTCATACCAAAAGATCTAACGCTAGACTTCAGGGAAAATTAAAACACGCAATTATACAAAAACAAGCATTAATAAGATAATTAATTTGCCGTATGGTATGAGGAATTAACTTTTATTCTTGAGCTGTTTTCCTAGACATAGTATAACATAGTAAAGCACTCCACCTATTACATTCAATAGAAAAGTATGTTTTTGCTTAATTATTTATTGCCCTGTTTGTCTTCCATCATTTATATACGCACCACGACTTGTACTTAAATATAGTCCTATGTTCATAACACACACAACACAACCTGAAGTGAGCTATTATCAATTTTCAAGTATAGTTCCATTATATTCTGATTACTTTTGATAGCCGTGTAAACGACTAATGCCTGAGTTATGCTTTTAAGTATTTAAAAATGCATGTCATTTTATTTTGTTATTTACCTTAATACCTGTTACGTACGTAAGTACAGTAAATACTCATCTGTACTTTAAAAAAGTATCTCTCATAAACATAGTGCCCTTGAAATTTCGCCCACTAGCGGCCGAGTGGATCTGCGCTCAAAGCTGATAGACGTCAACTGAAGGATTCAATCCCAGGTTGTGCTCGTCGGTCTAGGCGTTTGGATTTTTCGTTGGTTTTCTTCGAAACTTTCGTAAATACAGGCTAGGACCCCTTAGAAAGATCCGCCCACACGAAGAGAACTCTCCCTCAGGCCTAGAACCTACAGCAGTCAATTCACCTTAATCTCAAATCCAAATATATCCCCTGAAATTTCTTAAGTCTCTTTGTACACGAAACAGTTGTCTATCTCATCGAAAAATTTAGTTTCGCATCACTTCATGAAGAAATTTCAGACTACCAAGTTTGGATTTCTTGCTACTATTTGTTCTTGATATACACTGATAACACACACGTACCAACCGGTGGAAAATCTTATTTTCGAGTTCAGGAAAGCTAAAACGTATAAATATAACCAAAACTCCCTTTTCAAGAATTTAACCTAAAAAACATTGCTTACTCAACCATGCACGCGGGTAAGGGATGTATGTACTGAAAAAAATTATACGTTTTCACCTTTAAACAGAATGTTATTTAAAGTAACTTAGTTGGGAAAGAGGTTACTCGAGTGTACATAATTGAAAATATTAATAATAATAATAATAAATACTCGCATTTAAATCTACTGAGTTTCTTGAAAAACTCGTCAGTTCCGTATAAACCTTGCTGTTGATTTTAAATATTAATAACATATTATAGTCAAATTTTTGAATATTTCATATATGTTAGCTCTCAGTGAATAAATAATAATAATAATAATAATAATAATAATAAATGCTAGATGCCATTTCTAGTGTCGAGAAGTTAAGATGGAGCTGGGCTGGGCAATATCCGGGAAGAAATGATCATAGGTGGACTACCAAAGTCCTACTTTTGATACCAAGAGATAATAAAAGACAGAAGAAGGGACCACAGTGTCGTTGGAAAGATGAAATTGCGAAGGTCAGTTTGGAATGGCCTAGGAGAGGCCTTTATTCTGCAGTGGAATGACAAAGGCTGAATATTATGTTCATACTATATAGCTCTATAAATTTTTACACAATAATTTATTTATACTTTTGGAATAATTATATAGAAACGTAATTGACTAAATACACATTTATTAAATCATAACTGAACGTTTTAGATCATTATTAAAGTATAGGTTTGTGTATTATGCGTACCTGAATTTTCAATAAAAGTAGATGTGTAAACCTCATTACATTTACTAAGTAATGATTTTCCTTTGAGAAAAGGAAAAGTAATATAAAAGCCTTTTCTCTTTTCAAATTTCTTTTAAATGTTTAAAAGAACATTTTTATTACAAATTACAATTAGTTCAATATAAAACATTGCAGGTAGAGTCCTGCATCGGGTCGGGTAACCCGATTTTACCCGAAACCGATCCGACCCGCGGGTCGGGTTTGGGTCGGGTTCACAAACATTTTTCTCTTGCGGGTCGGTTTCGGGTCGGGTTTAGTTTTCAACTAGTCGGGTCGACTTGAGAACATTATTAAAAAAAAAAAAAAAAAAAAGTTATAAGCATAAATTTCTAGACATAATGAATAACTGATTTAAACATACTATGTATACAGTTGCTAACAAGTTTCCGATCACTAGCAAAAATTCCTATGTAAAAAAAGTACACTTAATATAGTTTTGTTAAATAAATCCTTGTCGAACAGGATTCGATAAGGATTTATTTAACAAAACTGTATTAAGTGTACTTTTTTTGCATAAGAATTTTTGCTAGTGTTCGGAGACTTTTGTTACAGACTGTACTAAATATGTGTCAGAGCGTCGTACTCGTATCCGTATGATCCGTGTTTGTATCTGGATCTGTATAAGGAAGAAAAAAATATCCGTTCTTGTTTTCGTTTTTTGAAAGAATCTAATACGTACTTTTTGTAGAAAGTGTATGAAAATTTAAGTATTAAAAATCTTTTTTGACTATCGTTAATATATAAATAAAAGAAATGCAGTATAACCTCGTTTTTACGTTCTAAAATTGTAAAGAATCTTCATTTTTTTTTTTTTTTTTTTTTTTTTTGATACTTTTATTTTTAATAAATTTCAATCCTAGCTTTTATGTAAACAAAATTATGATTATTCCTCCATTTATACTTGAAATACAGCAAATATAGAAAAATATTTGTTGTGGTTTAATTATATAATTGTATATATATATATATATATAAAGAAAGAAAGAAAAGAAAAGAAAAGGAAAGAAAGAAAGAAATGTAGAATAAGCACATTTAGGAAACGGAGTCCATAAAGGCAGATTCCATAAAGACATTTCTTCATTATCTTCTCTAGAAGAAATAAACAATGCGCCGAAATTGAAACTGGAAGAAGCTGTGTGAATTGAAAGTGATCGTAGGAAAGCTGATATTTCATTGCAAATCATATCCATGCTACTGCTACCCAAATTATTGTAGTAATGTAAATATTCAGATTGAACGAAAGCAATAAATGAAGATGCATAGTTTTTTTTTTTTTTTTTTTTCGTTCTTTCTGAAGCCCAGTAAGTAGAGCGCTGGGCTCGTAATTGGAAGATTGCGGGTTCGGTACTCAAGCCGGTCAAAGACCGTCGTGTACATTAATGATGACTGGTGCACGTAAAATCTGTCGTGGCCGCAATTTTCGCCATGTTCCCATAAAAATTATACCTCTGGGGGTCACCGAAGTGGGAGAGACATCCCTTTCGTGGAGGATCAAAATTGTGATAGCATGTCTTCAGACCACCTCTAGGGATGAGTCCCAGACCGTCGCCAATTGCCCATTGCGCAGCACTAGTGCGACGTAAATCAACTAATCAACTTTCTTTCTTTCCTTTCGCTTTTTTTTTTTTTTTTTTTTTTTAAGAATATAAGCATTAAACAAACAATAAACTACTAACATTTAACTTGAAGCATAATTTTGAACTCTTGAAATTTACAACTCACATTAATGGTTAAAAATTATTATTAATCCGTTTTTCATTTTAAATTTTTAACTTAATATACAATTAATAATAGCATTTTAAATTCTTTTTAAAATAATTTACCAATGTGTGACAGTGAAAATTTACCTTATTTTATAATTTTAACTAGGGGGCTCTGCCCCCTGCTTGCTCCGCTCACCAAACCCCGAAGGAGGCTTCGCCTCCTCCCCGACTCGCTTTACTTATTGACACATGCAGAACTCTGCCCGCATATTTGCTGCTTTTTTCACTGAAAAGGAATATTAATGGTGCATATTACAAGACAAAAGCCGAAAATTATTATGGAAATCCTCATACTCAATGTCAAATTAAAATAGGTATTATTTATATATACAATATATATATATATTAATAGAATGAAAATCATAATATCTAAACCATTTTGCATTACAGTTTTAGTATATGACCATTTTTATTTCGTTTTTACAACCTTAAATCTGGACCACTGTACCCCAGTCGGTAGAGCGCCGAGCTCGTAATTGGAAGATTGTGGGTTCGGTTCTCGAGCCGACCATCGACCGTCGTGTACACTAATGGTGGCTGGTGCATGTAAAATATGTCGTGGCCACAATATCCTCCGTGTTCCCATCAAAATTATACCTCTGGGGGCCATCGAAGCTGGGGAGCAATCCCCTTCATGTAGGACCAAAACTGTGGTGGCATGTCTCCGGAACATCCTTATGGGTGCGTCCCAGACCGTCGCCAATTATCTAGAGCGCAGTAATGGTGCGACTTCAATCACAACCTACATAATTATCTACCTACCTACAACTATGGATCATATTTTAATTTTCCCGTGTAAGAAGATTAATTTTCTAAATGTAGAGAAAAAAAAGTTGATATTTATTTTCTTTGTTTTTTACATCCATGGTTTCAGGTCGCGGTACCCTAGTCGGTAAAGCGCTGAGCACGTAATTGGAAGATTGCCGATTCGATACTTGAGCCGGCCAAAGACCATCGTGTACAATAATGGCGGCTGGTGCACATAAAATCTGTCGTGGTCGCAAAGTCCATCATGTTCCCATCCCCACTATACCTCTGGGGATCACCAAAGCGGAGGGGGTTCCCCTCCTTGAAATTTCAAAATTGTGATGACATGTCTCCGGAACATCTCTAGGGGTGCGTCCCAGACCGTCGCCAATTACCCATAGCGCAGTACTGGTGCGACGTTAAATCCAACCAACCTACCTACGTAAAACCATGGATCATATTTTAATTTTCTCGTGTAAAATGACTTCATGACAGAAGAACAATGTCACTGGGAGAAACTTTTTTCAAAATGGCAAATAGAGTACCTTCATAAACTCGTCGTTTTTGGTTAATAACTTCTTTAATTAAAAAGATAGAAATTTCTAAGCGGCTGAAATGTCACCTTCACACAGAAAAATAAATTGGTCACTGTGACCTGCCAAAATGCTCAGCTGACAATACAGAATTGACTAACCAAAATAACTGACTAGCCAAAAAGTGTACTTGCTGAACTAGTCTCCAAAACTGAAAAGTGTACTTGCTGAACTAGTCACCGAAACTGAAAAGTGTACTTGCTGAACTAGTCACCAAAACTGAAAAGTGTACTTGCTGAACTAGTCTCCAAAACTAAAATGTGTACTGGCTAAACTAGTCACCAAAACACTACTCCAGACTAGGAAGGTTAATATTATTAGACAAAGAAGGCTAGTCGATAATCATAATTATCTGACCAGGAAGGTTAGTCAACAACCGCAGTTGCCAGACAAGGCAAGTTAGTCAGAATCAACACTTGATTAAGAAAGTTAGTCAACAGATCCCAGGTATCTGACTAAGAAAGCTAGTCAATTTTTAAAGAATATTTGAAGAGGCAGGATAGTCAAGGTTATTTGCCTGACTAACCTGTCTGGTAATATCTGAAGAGGAAAACTAGTCTATATTTGACTAAGCTGCCTCATAATATCTGTGGAGATATTAGTTAGGAAAAAAAAAATGACTAGCCTGTCTCATGTTTCTCAAGAATTAATTTCAAATCCTAAAAATTGCGAAAAGAGAAAATATTGCCAATGATATTTACTTAAACACAAATTTCTACATTCGTAGCAGATTTTGCTTCATTAAGAAAAGAACAATTAAATTGTTATTCATAGCAATTTTAAAATAAAATTTCACTGCATTTAGAAATTAAAATGTTCTCCAGATTTTTTTCAGATAATGAGGATCAAAATTAAGTCTTTAATTATCTTATCTGACTGAAAATACACTCACAATGACTATGTAAATATACTATTTAATTACAAAGCATTATTTAAAAATCTGGTGTGAAACAACCACACGACTTCCATTACCCACTATTACACGAATTATATGCATTTTTACTTTCATTACCCGAATACCGTAGGTAATGGAAGTATTGTATTTGGTCCAAAAATTCAAAGTCGAGTTTTCGCTTGATTTACACGTTTTAAGGTCTCCTGAGTCCAAATCAGTAGTTTTTGGCAATAGTGTGTATGTATGTGTATGTATATACGAACGGAATCTTCTGGTTATGATATCTCCTAAACTAATAGAGATAGAACTACGAAACTTCAGCACTGAGGCAGGTCTGGTGTGCAGATAACTGTTCCAAATTTTGTTGAAAATTGAAATACCCTAAGTGGGACCGTAAGTCCGTATTTCAAAAACGGCTCCAGCTATTGTCTTCAAAGTTGCCATAGAAACACTCTATTAGATGTCCTTTCGTATGATTTAGTTGGTTAATTCAGGAAAATTGACAAGCACCCTGTATAAATAGCTTAATTTCAGGTCTCGCAAGTTCGTACCTTTAAAAACGGCTGTACGGATTATTTTCAAACTCGCCATATTAACTCACTTTTAAATATGCTTTTCTATGTAATTATAGTTTTCCGTTCAATAATTGAGTATGCCAAGTTTTGGTAAAAGTTAGTATCTCAAAAACGGCTCTAACGATTTTCTTGAAAATTGTCACATAAATCGATTTTAGATATCCTTTCTCATGTATTAAGTGGTTATTACAGGAAAAATAACAGTCATCCTGATTAAGTAGGTCAGTTTTAGATCTCGGAAATTGGTGTTTTTTTAACTCTCTATATAAATTCTGTTTTCATGTTTATATATATATATATATTAGCTTTCTCTTATAGTAAATTTGTTTGGTGTCTACTTCGTTAGGTCAATTTTACGTCTTCGCTGACCACATTATTTCTAAAAAATGCATATAATACGTGTAATAGTGGGTAGTGGAAGCCGTGTGGTTGTTTCATACCAGATTTTTTTGAGAAAATGTGATCAGAAGATATAAAAGTGACTTAAAGAAGTAGAAAAACGTAAAAATTTTCCCAGTAAGAGAAATTTTATACACATGTAAAGACATATAAAACGAAGCTTACATTAGCGAGATAAAAAATAAGAAAAAAAATGGTAGAGTTTTTTTTTGAAACACCAATTTCCGAGATCTAAATCTGCCCAACCTAAGCAGGATGACTGTTAATTTTCCTCTAATAACCACGTAATACATGAGAAAGGAATGGGTTTATATAACGATTTTGAAGAAAATCGTTAGAGCTGTTTTTGAGATAACAACTTTTACCAAAACGCAATTATTGACCGGAAAACAATAATTACATACAAAACTATATTTAAAAGTGAGTTAATATGGTGAGTTTGAAAAAAATCCGTACAGATGCTTTTAAAGGAACGCGCTTGCGAGACCTGAAATTGAGTTATTTATACAGGACGCCTATCAATTTTCCTGAACTAACCAACTATATCATTCGAAAGGACTTCTAATAGAATGTTTATATAGCAAATTTGAAGAAAATCGTTAGAGCCGGTTTTGAGATACGGACTTACGGCCCCACTTCTGGTTTCTGATGTCCCACTTCCGGTTTTTCAATTTTTACCAACATTTGGAAAATGCATCTGTGCACCAGACCTGTCTTAATTCTGAAGTTTTGTAGTTCTATCTTTATTAATTTCGGAGATATGATAGTCAGGAGATTCCACACATACACACACACTTACCAATTGCTAAAAACCACGTTTTTGGACCCAGGGGACCTTAAAACGTGTAAATCAGGTGAAATCTCGATATTGAATTTTTGGACCGAATACAATACTTCCATTACCTACGGTAGTTAGGTGATGGAAGTAAAAAACCTAAAAATTTAAGTTTGTTTTGAGTTAATTAAAATCAATATTGTAATTTTTACACATACATTTAATAAGCCTAATTTCATTATTATATTTATTTTCTGTATATTTTCCTCTATATATTTTACAGTAAAAATGCTCAATTTTACAATTTTTCTTGTAAGTTCCTAAAAACAGCTGACCAGTAGAAATAGCTAAAAAAACGGTAGTCTACTGGTAAAAACAGTAGAGTTGGCAAGTATGCAGATTAATCAAAATTTTAATTGTTTAAAATCCTTCATATTTTATGAGGAATAAGAGATTCATGCTTGTTTGCAGGGGTTTTTGTAAAAGCATTGTTATTAGTCTTAACCTCTTTACTTTTGTAATTGCTTAATTTTCCCCCCTTTAAGGTGTTCAACCTTGAAAATACATTTAAAGAACTTTTCTAAAAAAATATTATTTGTCTATCAATTCGGAAAAAAATACTCATAGCTGCCAACTTCAAATTATTCCGGAAAGTTGTTAACAATCGCCCTTTTCTTCATACCATATTCTTTCTAGAATAATTTTCTTTAGCATGTAATTACAATTAAATATGAAGAAAATTACTCCTCAAAGAATATGGTTTTAAAAAAGGGCGGTACTAACAACATTCCGGAATCAATTAAAAAAGTTAGCAGTTATGAATACTGGAAATTTAACAAATCACTGAAACAAAGAATTCGCTGTTTTAAACATTCTTCCCTACATTTATTTATTATTATTATTATAGATTTACGCACGCACTTATCCAACACCTTCTTATCAAGACTTTCCAAGTGGATTGTGGCGCCACATGATTTAGTCAATTTTTTATGCACATCCTCATATATGGATTTAGAAATATATATATATATATTTTTTTTTTTTCTCTTCGGTGCTTTCGTTTTATACGCTGTGGTTACAAAAATAAATATAAACCCCCTTTTTTTTTAAGTTCCTTTTTTTAATATTACCCCTTTCATTCCCAATTTTTTCCCTCCATAAAACAATAAATCTTATATTTAGCCATAAATTTATTTCAAAGGTAATATATATAAATATTTTTTTAAATAGGAGTAATAGCAGAGTACGAATTAATATAGCTAACAAAGCAACTGAGAGGTGTTTATTTATGTTTAATATAACCACTGATGCCATTAATAATCACAACTTTTCAATAAATAAAAATATCAAAATTTTGGAAAACATACATGTTGTAATTAATTAAAATACAAATTATAAACATTAAAAAATAAATAAAAAATATTTCAAACAGTTAATTTACTTAACCCTTTATATACCAAATCACCTTATTTTTGGAAAAATAGTTTGAAACTTTTTTATTATATTTCTTTGCTGCAAGAGAAGCATTTCATATTAAATTTAGCTTAAACTATAGCTTAACAATAGAGAAAGCTTAAACTATAGGAACTTTGAAGTTCCAATGAAAGCCTGTAGTAAATTTAGGCTATATTGAGGAATTTGTTTGGTGGGACTTTAAAGTCCCGGTGGGATACAAAGGGTTAAGCCACCTGAATATATGCATATATTTTTTAAATAATAGATTTTTTTCACCAGATTAAAATTATAAACAGGTACGACGATACAATGTATTGATATAGACAATATAAACGATATATAAGGTATAGAAGTTACAATGTACTAAATTATGAATGACATCAAACTCCAAATTTCCGGTTATTTAAAGTTTTAAAATCATAAATATTAATGATACACTTTTTTTTTTTTTTCTAAGGTGAGGGTGGATATAAAATTTGCATTAAAAACACATTTTACCGTATATAATAAGAATTTTTTTTCCTTTAATCATCTCTGTTTATTTTATGCACAGAGAAATTTTAATGTATAACAATAATTTACAAGTATTTTGATCATCCAAAATAACTCTCACTTACCTGATAACATACTTTCAACATTCTTTAGATCGAGATTTTAAATAGATTTATTTGCTTATTTAAATAAGAAACTAAGTAATTAAAATAATACATAAAAGACAAAAATCAAGAAAAAAAATAATTTTATTGAAAATTATAAATATGTTTCATATACATAAAGAAGATTATTCAATAATTTGCATAAAAATAAATCATAATAATAATATAAAAGCACATATATCATTAGGTAATAAAACGTAAATTTTTTGCCTTGGCTTTTGCAATACTTCTCAAGTTGTTGTTAGTGACTATTTGTTAACTTTTTCCAACTTAATTATTTAAATTTCTAAATAGATCTTACGCAAAAAAGAAATATTTCCACAGGACTTTGTCTTCATGTACTTGGCTTTGATAGATATGATGGCAAATCACTGAAAATCGTAGGAATAGCACCATCTTTAACAATTGGTTTATTTCTTGGGACTTGATATAACTTTTCTTCTTTTTTATTAAAATATGTTACTGTTTGTATAATTTCATCAGGCTTAAAATGAAGCTCGCAAACCTTAAAAGGAAAAAAAAAAGTCATTAGGATATCGCTAAGAAGTACGTTATATGAGGTGTAAATTTCACCTCATTGCATAGGTTGCATTTAGTTAGGAAGTTGCATATATCAAAACATTTCTTAATCTATGCATAAATTATTATATACTCATATATATATATATATATATATATATATATATATATGATTACTTACTACTTGATTACGCACGCACAAGATTTCTTTCTAAATCGATCTGGTTTTACTGTTTTTTTTTTTTTTTTTTTTTTTAAGGAATATATCGCTGTTAGTACACAATTGTTAAACATATTTGGAAACTGACAACCATATTATAAATGTTATCTACTATATAAATTATGTATGTTCAAACAAATACAAAAGGTAAAATACAGTACAGTCTATGGAAGGAATTTCTTTAAAGTGCCTTTTAACATATTTCCAGGGGTGCAGAATATGTCCGAACGCGCGAACGATGTTTGGGAGAAATTTTGAATACTTATTTTCTTAGAATAAAGTAAAAATGAAAACGGAAAAAAAAAAAAAAAAAGACCTAATGAAAAAGACAAGTAAAAATTTTCCAGTAAGAGAAAGTTAATACAAGCGTAAAGACATATGAAACAGAGTTTACACAGCGAGTTAAAAAAATAAGAGAAAAAAAAAGGGGGGGGGGGTTAGTTTCATTTATTTTTATTTTTATTTTTTTTAGTTTTTGAAACACCAGTTTCTAAGATCTAAAACAGATCTAACTGATCAGGATGACTATTAATTGTCCTGTAATAACCACGTAAAGCATGAGAAAGGATACCTAAAATGGGTTTATGTAACAATTTTCAAGAAAATCGTTAGAGCCATTTTTGAGATACCGACTTTTACCAAAACTTGGCATGTTCAATTCTTGACCAGAAAACAACAATTACACACAAAAGTATATTTAAAAGAGGGTTAATATTGCAACTTTGAAAAAAAAAAATACATACAGTCGTTTTGGAAGGAACGCACTTGCAGTACCTGAAATTGAGCTATTCATACAGGGCGCCTGTCAATTGTCCTGAACTAACCAACTATATCATTCGAAAGGACATCTAATGGAGTATTTATACAGTAACTTTGAAGAAAATCGTTGGAGTCGTTTTTGAGATACAGGCTTACGAACTCACCTCCGGTTTCGGATATCCCACTTCCTATTTTTCCAATTTTCACCAAAACTTAAAAAATTCATATGTACACCAGACCTGTCTCAATTCTGAAGTTTCGTGATTCTATTTTTATTAGTTTTGGAGATATCACAGTCAGAGGATACTCCCCCCCCCTCCCACAGACACACGTATACTGACCAATTGCCAAAAAACACATTTTGGACTCAGGGGACCTTAAAACATGTAAATCAGATGAAATCTTGATATCGAATTTTTGGACCGAATACAATACTCCCATTACCTACGGTAGTCGGGTAATGGAGTAAAAATATACTGAAAAAACAAAATTTCTAATATTAAATAACAAATTGGCAGCTGTTTTCTTCTGTTACAAGTACATATTTTTTTTTTTAAATACCTGTAACTTACATCCCCTGCCCCCCCCTTTCAAACCCCCTCCTCGGAAGTTAAGTATTTGAAGTTCGGTGATATATATTTAGTGATTCATTCAAGCGAGAGAAAATATCAAATCTCCAACTTTTTTTTTTTTTTTTTTTTTTTTTTTTTGAAATTAGCTAAAATGCTACAAGAATAATAATCCAATTCACATAAATAAACAAACACTTTAATGACCGGCGGATGGGAAAAATTAGTTGTTTGTTTATTTTAGCCGATAAGAAAGGGAGGGAAGAAGGGGGAGATAGAAAAAGGAAAAACATTTTTTTTTTCATTGTTTTGAGTCTCATTCAGTTTCGATTGTGCATTCATCAATTGCTCTCCCCCCTCCCCCCCTCGTAACCAAACCCCGCGCGTACACACACACACACACACACAAAATAATAATAAATAAAACAGAAGAAAGAAAGAAAAAGAACTTGAGCAGTTAGCTGTGAGTGACAAAACATAAATTTTTGAATGAGTTGGTTCTTTTTGTGTCTTAAATTTTAGTTTTCACATAAGAATTTTAACAATTAGTTAAAACTTCTGTTGTTCTTTTGTGGATGTTTATAGAAGCCCAATCATTTCATATTAATTGTTATTAATCTAAACTTATGCTTAAGCTTTTTTATATTATTTTTTCAATTTAAAATTATTTTGCATTACAGTAACACACATACTATTCTTTAGTTTTTTTGTATTCAATAGAAGAAAGCATTGAATTCGTAAACATTTTCGATTTTCGGTTTTTGATGGATTTACGCGTTTTGAGAGGTCCAGAACATGTTTTGACCATAGAAAATGTTTGTATGTGACAAAAAGTTTTGTGGCGACTGTATCTCAGGAACTACTGCACAGAATTGCATATAAATTAATATACGGATGCACCTTGATATAAATTAGTGTCTATCAACTTTTGGTGCCAATCGCTCAACAGATGACGCTGCTCTACAGCAATTTCAGAAAAGGCTATATCTTAGAAACTACTGCACGAAATTGCATATTAATTTGTACGCAGATGCGCCTTGACATAAGTTAGTGCCTATCAAATTTCTGGTGCCAATTGCACAACATGTGGCACTGTTATACGTCGATTTCTGCAATTTCAGGGAAGGCTCTATCTCAGGAACTACTGCACAGAATTGCATATAAAATTATATGTAGATGCACCTTAACATAAATTATTAGTTTATGCCAACTTTTAATGCTAATCGCTCAACAGGTGAAGCTGCTATACAGCTATTTTTACAATTCAAGGGAAAGTTATATCTCAGGTTCTAATGCGTATAATCGAACAATATTTAATGTATAAAAAGGCCATTATGATACATAATGCTTATTAAATTGGGTGTATATAGGCGATATGTGGCGCTGTTATACTGCAATTTTCCCCGTGATCATCTGCACTTTAAAAATTGACTTCCGTTGGACCTTTAGACTACCTCTCTGATATGAAAATCGTCTGCATTAATAATGGATAAAAATAAAAATAAAAAATAATTTCCATTGCATGATTTTATATAGGAAAATGTAGAAAAAAGTTAGTTTTGTGGTTGCCTCAACATAACATTTTTTTTTCTTTTTTTCTCCCGGGGGGGGGGGGGGGAAAGGCAGGCTTTAAACTCTTATACCTTTTTTTTTTTTTTTTTTTTTTTTTTTTTTGTAATGATGCATATCAACAAATGTCTGTTAGCTGCAGATTCTGTCATTCAACTTTTGAACACTATTTTCTCAGACTGTATGGCTCGTTTTGTTCAAGGTTAAAATTTACCCATGTTTTGTGCATTTTGTATCTTTATAGTAATTTGTCTCATTTTTATAGCATACAACTTTACTTTTTCAGTTTGTTCAATGAAACAAATAATATGAAATTAAGTACATATTTTTAACAAGATATCTTTTGTTTATAACGAATACTTAATAGTATCTAATAATTTAAACTCATATTATTTTTGATTAAATTTATTCTTAAGAATATATATATATATATTTATATATGATATCAAATTTTTAATAACTAAAAATATCAACCTTTTATTACAATCATCAATCATTTGAATGCAACAAGTAGCATGAAGTTGAGTTTATATGTATTTTAACTAAGACATCTATTATTTATCGGCCCACCAGCGGCCGAGCGGTTCTGCGCTCAAAGCTGGTAGATGGGAGGTGCCGGGTTCGATCCCAGGTCGCGCTCATCGACCTAGCCGTTCGGAGTTTTCCGTGGTTTCCCCCGAAACTTGCGTAAATACGGGCTAGGACCCCTTAGAAAGACCCCCACGGAGGGCATTTCCCCTCTAGGCCTAGGACACATCAGGAGTCAATCGGCCTTAAATCCTACAACCAACCAACTATTATTTATCGCTAATAACTAATATTGTACACAAGAACAATAATTTAACTTTAAATTGAGAAAAGAATATAGTATGTGATATTAAATTCATATCATTTTTGCTCAAATTTGTTCTGAAAAAATTGTTATCAAACATTTAATAATAAATAAAGACATTTTTTATTACATACAATTATCAACCATTTGCAAAAAATATTTAAATTATAAAGATATATTTATTTATTTAGAACTGAAAAAAAAAAAAAAAAAAAAAAAAGAACAAATAACAGATAAACGAGGAGAGAGGAACCTTTTAATTTTTTTTTTTTTTTTTTTTTTTTTTTTTAAATCATCTCATTAAAAATTTTAAATATAAAAAAGTATGAATATTATTCTTTATTGTTCTGAGATAAGATAGATAAAATGTTGCAAAAGATAATTTAAAAAACATACCTTAGAATTCGGAGTTATTCAAAATCCTTATAAATAGCATTTTTCCATATCTTTTTTAAATTTTTATCTCTTGGAATCCAAATACCTTCTGAACCACCTTTAGGGGAAAATAAAGCGTTACTATTCTGTATATAAAAAATATTAATATGAGCTTAATGTTAAAAATATATGTAAAAATCTATAGTTCAGACAAATTAAAATACTTATTTTTATAATACAACGATACGCAAAACTAAGATTTATAATAACGTATTTTAAAATTTATACGTTTTAAACAACTTTATAAATTAAAACAAATTCTAAATACGATTGATATTGTTAGAAGATTGCTAAAGCTTAGAATTTTACAAATTTACAATTTACTATTCTAACAAAGCTTACAATAATATATATATATATATATACAATAAAATAAAGTATTTAGCACTTACTTTTGACCGTAAACTCGATTCGCAGATAATTAAAATCTCTGGGTCTCTTTCTAAAATGAAAATTATCACAAATATGGAAACGGAACCGAAACGACATCAACGGATCCACACTTTCAGATTTCTAAGTATTTGAATTTCGAATTCTGCGATTACATTATGCCGCCAGATTTGATAGGTTAAATTGCTCGATTTCGGTTGACTAACTCAAGTTGTCAGAAGGAGACAAAAAATAAATAAACAAATAATAATAAAGAAAAAAAAATAATAATGCTGAGCTTTTGGACTAGCCAAACAAATTTTCCTTAGTCAATTGACAAAACAGGAACAATTTATTTTTATTCTCTCATCTGACTAACCGGTCAAATTTGAGGGAAATGAAAACTGTACCTGGGAAATTAGTCATCTGACAAGTTTTAGAGCCAAAACGGATCATCAGACGAAACACATTAAAGATACATGGTAAAATAAAACGACTTTTGTGTCTCATGACTAAATGGGATTGTCAGGTAGTGTTTTGATTGTTTAAAATTTTGCGTAATTTTGTGCAAATTTGTCAATGTACTAGGAAAACGTGTACTATCACTAAGATGACACGTTTCTTGACAAGTTTCGATTTTCCATTTTTCTGTTTGTTGGAGTACTCGGAATACATTGATACCTCTCATGACGCGGAAGACCTGGCCCTCCGTTAGAAGATGCTGTCGCAGACAAAAAAAATTGACGCCAGTGACAGTTACTTTTTTTAATATATAGAGATAGAGAAAAGATTTACATGATTTTTAGATGAATTAGTAATGTTCATTCAGTTTCGGGTTTCAGATCGGGTTCGGGTATAAAAAAAAGCGAGTTCGGGTCGGGTGTCGGACTAATGAAAAACATTTGTCGTTTTCGGGTTGATTTAAAACTCGTCTGTCGGGTTCGAGTCCCGTGCAGGACTCTAATTGCAATCGTTTTGCGTGTTAAAAAAAAAAAAAAAAAAAAAAAAAAAAAAACTTTATTTATTTATTTACTTATTATTATTATTCTTATTATTATCTTTTTTTTTTTTTTTTTTTTTTTTTTTTTTTTTTTTAACTGATGGAAGAATTCAAAGATTTTGCTACTTTTTTTCAGTTAATTTTATTTGCTTTCTTAATATACTTTAAATACCGAATAAACCCGATCGATTTTTTTATGAAGACTGTATATATGTGAAGACTGAAGATAAAGTAAAATAAAAGTCTGAATGTTTTGACGATATAGCATGATCCAAAATATTTTAATAAATACAAACATTTAAAATAATGCGTATAACTGTATTTAATACATAATTTTTAGCTCGTACATTGCATTTTTAATCAAAAAATAGCGACAATTAAACTGTAAGCTATGTAAAAACTCTGTTATAATCTATCACATCTTTTAACCTTTTTCTTGATGAAATAACTATCTCAATGATAATTAAGCCTAGTCCCCTAGAGCCGTCAATCAGCCTTAGTCCCTACAACACAACCAAACCCAGTGATAATTTTTCTTTTTTCTTATTTCCATTCTGTATTTATTATTTTAAAACGTAACACAATCCTTTAATATTCAAATAATACCAGACAATTTTAAAAGATTAAATTGTATAAATTTATATTTCATACCTGAGCTTCTCGATCATTGACAACATTTAATAAGTCATTCTTGGAAAAAGCTGCATATTCTAGCAGCTTTAACAATCGGTCGAGAATTCCTAGATACTGAGACCACTTAACCTGGACAGTATGCGCTCTAAAGAGACTGAGCCGGTTAGTGGGTTCAGCGCAAGCGCCGATTTTCATTGCCGTTTCATATTTCCTTTATGACATTTAAGCGTAATCCCTAGGCTTCACATCTGCCTTTCCAATTTTGTAGCGAAATTTTTGTTCTACATATACAATAATTTATTCATTTATTTATTTTCTCATTTCTGGTTGCTTGTTTTTTATTTTATTTCCTTTGAAAATAGCACTGAGTAGATTTGGTCGATCTCATGAATGAAAATAAAAAGTAATAAATGGTTAAGTACGGTAATATTAATCACATTGCCTGATCTTTTTTTGTATTTCTTAAAACTCATTCTATTGTCATAACCCCTTCATTTTTTAATAATTTACAAAAAAAAAAAAGTGTGGCATTCACACATTTTATTTTTATTATTCATTCACGCTTTTTTTCCTATGGTGTAGCACCTGTAAAAATATGAAAGTGCTAGATTCACGAAACTGCATACACCTCATGCGTCAGTGAATATGAATATAAATTTTTACCTCAATGGGATCAGGCATGGTATCAGGCACGCTATTGCACAATAAAATATTTGAACCCTTAAGCCATAATGATAAAGAATTTTTTGCTGTGACCTTGCAAAAAAAAGAAAAACTGTAAGTGTTAAATTCTCTAAAATTCAAGCAGTTCATGTGGAGGTGGTCTATAATATGTGTATAAATTTTTAGTTCATTTAATAATGAGTTTAGACGCTGTTACACTTTAAATAATTTAAACCCATGAGCCGAAACGATAACGAATTTTTTGCTTGTATCCTTGTAAAAATCTGTAAGTGTAATTCACCAAACCTTTTAAACCCATCTGTAAGTAATTCACCAAAGTTTATACAATTTGTGTGACGGTGACCTGTAACATATTTAGAAATTTTCATTTTACTTTAATGAGGTGTTTAGACATCATCGCTCTTTAAATAAATTGAGCCCATAGGCCATAATCATAAAGAATTTTTCTTTGTATCCCTGTAAAAAAAACATTAAGTGCTGGATTTATCAAAATCAATATATTTCGTGCTACGGAGACCTAAAGAATATATACAAATTTCAGTTCATTCAAACTAAGCGTTTAGACGCTATCTTGTTTACTCGCGCACACACACATATACACACATCACCATCAAAATAGCAAAAATGAACTCGGGGCACCTCAAAACGTTCAGATACACCAAACTCTCAAATTCGAATTTTTTTCTTGGTTATAATATTTTTCCTTAAATATACATGATCGGTATGTAAAATGATTGATTTTAATAAGATTTGTTCAACTTCTTATTAACACATCCCTATAAGGTTTAAAAGTGTTAATAACTTCGGTTTGTCCGTCTGTCTCTCAGCGCTCTAACTCCCGTACATGTACATAAAATTTCTTTAAATTTATATATGTTATTCGAATTCACTATTAGATGTTACCTATTGAAGATAGAATGCATACCTCTACGGTTTGTGTACAGGAATACTCAAAACTATTCCAAAGCATTGCGTTTTAAGAGAGGTATATCTATGAACCATATTTTAACACATTTTCTTTTCACAAATCTTTATTAAATTGAAATATGATATTTGAGTTCAATATCGTATGTTTTCTATAGAAAAAGGAGTAAATACTGCCACACGTTTGTGTACAGGGATACGCAAAACTATTGCAGAGCAACGCAATCAATGGAAGATATTTCTATAAAACCAAATTTTAATAACTTCGATTTTCACAAATCTTAATGAAGTTGAAATATGCTATTCATATGCACAAGAGAATGTTTTCTATAGAATATAGTATGACTATCATTAGATTTACAAGGCCGCATAAAAATATTCTGTTACATTAAGTGTTATTATAGGAAATTTGCTGGAATTGCAATTTTGTTTACATTATGCTTTTTTCATACTTGCCAACCATCTCATTAATAACCGTACAGATGTTAACGCCCCCTGAAAAAACGCCCCTTTTCTCCCACCACTATATTTTTAGAGTAATTCTCTCCAAATATTGTTATGATTAAATAAGACTAAAATTACTCTAAAAAGTTATTGGTGTGAAAAAAAAGGCGGGTACTAAAAATTGTACGGTTCATAATGAGATGTTTCGCAAGTATGTTTTTTATACTTTTTAAGAATCTTTAAGTGTGAATATGATTTCAATTTGTGTATCTGTCAGACCAACTGTTAATATTTCTATATGTCGGTCTGTCCACCCATGCATCCGTAAATATTTTCAAAAATTTTAAAAATATATACATATGTTACTCAAGTTCACTATAGAATGTTCCCTATTTAAAATGACATTCACAGGTCCTGAACAACTGGTTTGAAAAGAGGGACGCCCAATAGCTAACAATGCATTATGTTTCAGGACAGACACTTTTATAAAACACATTTAACCCTTTCAGGGGCAATAAATTTCATTTCTTTTAAAATCAAGTGCCAACTCAGTTTGAAAACAATATTAGAAGAAAAGTAATAAATTGATATTTTCGCATAAGGTAAAAAAGTAAAATTTTATAAAAGATTTCTAGCATGAGTTTTTGAAGTTAGGAACTGAAATTAGGTGTTATAAAATTATACCACTGCCCCTGAAAGGGTTAAATAACTTTCTACTATAAATATCGTAAAGAAATTGACATTTATTATAATATACTAAGGTAAGGTTTTGTGTAGAATATAATATGACTAAACTTGAGATATACTGGTTTACTTTAAATTATTCAGATATGTTAACAGCTGCAATTAGAATCTAAAGGCTGCATTTTATTTCGCAATAAGCATTTTTAAGAATTTCCATGAATGTTTAAACGTAATTATGAACTTAATTATTCTATCTGTATGCTTGTCAGTTCTTCTGCCTGTCCATTGTATGACAACGTAGATAAAGAATAATGAAAATTGTACGATAAACAAGTACGTGGAGTTGGAATGTGATAATACTCAATGCGTACCGCATGATATTTCATACAATTTCCCACAAAATTAAAAATTACTTATGAGAGTTTTTTTTTTACATTTCTATGTCTGATTGGCTGTATATTTAGTAAGTATTCTGAAAATAATTGTTTTATTTGGAGCATTAAAATTAACAGTGATAACTTTGTAAAGTTATATGTTTAACATTTTATTACAGTTCTTAAGAAAACTATTTACGCATATTACGGTCTAGTTTTGTAGAATAATTCAGATATTCTAGTTTAGTTATTGTCTAAATGTCTGCCGAATTTTAATGAAAAAAATTACAATGTGTAATCAGTTATTGATCTAAAGGTTTCTAAATTATTTCTTACTTTTTTTTTTTTTTTTTTTTTTTTTTTTTTTTTAAGGGGAAAAAAAATTTAAAATTAGAAACAAAATTCACTCCTAATGGACTGCAAACAATATTTATGTTAATTCTTCAAAAAAAAAAAAGTTTTATAAAAGATTTATTTTAAAAAATCAGATGAGATGCGTTTTTATTTATTTTAATTTATTTTATTACATGAGTTTCATATTTTGTACATTTTAATTTATTTAATTTTACTCACGAATTACAATATTTATTTATTTTACAGGAGGCTTGTCCGCCTTAAACAGGTTCTCAGCAGTCATTTTTATTAATAGCATACTATTTTAGTAGTAATTGTCGTTAGTTGTTTGTAGTACATATATTCGAAATATCAATACTAAGTCGCTTTATACAAATATTGTATTCAAAATATTGACTGCTGTGCACGGCCATGCTTTTTTAAGGACTCTACCACTTTCTTTATCTGAAAATTTTCTACTTAAATATACCCGAATACGTTATATAAAATTACTAGTATACATATTCAAGACCGTGGAATCCATATTAACCCTTTCAGGGGCAGTGGTTGAATGGTGCAACTACAAATTTCAAATCGAAATTGCAAATACTGTTTCCAGAATTTTTTTTTTTTTTTTTGTGATATTTTTATTTTATATAATTTAGAGGAATAACTTCATTTATTTCATACCTTTTAATATAGTTGGAGATTTCTGGTGGCTAATGATTTTAAGTGTGGAAAATTTGCTTGCCCATGAAAAGGTTAATACATATCAAACAGCATATTAGAGTCATGGTGTTCATATTTACTTATAATTAATTAGAACAGCTAAAAATTTCTTTTTCATAAAAGGCAATTTTATCATTCAATAAAACAATCGAATAACATTTTATTTACAAAGATACTTATTGCGATTCTCTTTCTCTCTCTCTTTTCAGTTGGTTTTCTTTTAGATATTGTCATAAGATCCCATGGTTTTTTACTTTCTTCTATATGTAATATAGAGAAAGTATTGGATTCGCGAAAATTTTCGACCTCCGTTTTTTGACGGATCTACACGTTTTGGGATGTCCTGAACACGAATTGATAGTTTTTAAAAAATGTCTGTCTGTGTGTCTGTGTGTCTGTCTGTCTGTCTGTCTGTGGTTTAGTGTTTTCACCGTATCTCACGAACCAATGAATGAAATTCAACCAAACTTGGAATATAGTTGGACCCTGGCGGGGCATTGTGCTGATTAGATTTTGGGATCAATAGCCCATCAGGTGGCGCTGTGATCGCATTTTATGTAAATTTTTAACATGGCAGTATAGGACAAATTTTCGTATTTTTCACCGTATCTCACGAACTAATGAATGAAATTCAACCAAACTTGGTATATAGTTGGAACCTGACGGGGCATGGTGCTGATTAGATTTGGGGATCAATCGTCCAGCAGGTGGCGCTGTGATCGCAAAATTTCGTATGTCACACCGTATCTCACGAACCGATGAATGAAATTTAACCAAACTTGGTGTATAGTTGGACCCTGACATGGAAAGGGTCTGATTAGATTTTGGGATCAATCGCCCGGCAGATGGCGCTGTGATCGCATTTTATGTAAACTTTTAACATGGCAGCATAGGTCAAAATTTCGTATAAATGTACATAATGAGCGTTATTTAAAACTTGTGATTGTAAAATTAATATCAATTATTGATAATAGTAGTAGTTAACTACGAAAAAAATTTTGTGCAATTGGGGGCACCGGTTCCCCCCCCTGGGGGGAAGTACCCCCCCGGGGGGTAACTTTTCAAGATGGGTATCTTTCGAAAGATCTCGTCAATAGCTTTAAAACGAATGGTTGAACTATAAATCTGTGACAATTTGAAACAAAGTTATCGATTTTTTTACTTTTAACAAAAAAAAAAAAAAAAAACTTAGAAAAAAAATCGTATTTTTTTTTTTTTTTTTTTTAAATATTGTTACTGGTTGAATATGTATTACTTTTAACAAAAAAAAAAAAAAAAATTAGAAAAAAATCGTATTTTTTTTTTTTTTTTTTTTTAAATATTGTTACTGATTGAATATGTATATAGGAAAATATAGAAGAAAGTCTTGTGGTTTTCTTTTTGGAGGATAGACCACGTATGCTAATTTTTTGCTGCGTTAACAGAAGCAGTCAAATGATAAATTTGTTGAAGAAGGTCGCAAGTTGAATGCGGCCGATTTGGTGTACGTTGTATTAAATTACAAGCTTTCATATTACAATAATAATTATATATGTTTTATAGTAATGTAGAAGTTGTTTAAATAATTATGATATAGAAAAAAAAATATTATGAAAAGTTTTGATTACAAAACAATTGAATAAATAATAATAAAATGTTCATAAAAATCTGTAAAATAAATAAATAAAGTAAAAATAAGTTTTATACATTCAAGTTACGTATAAAGTTGTATATAAAACAAGATGGATTAATAAATTTTTCATATATATCTTTAGCCCTTTTCAAAGTTTTTATGGCCCAATAAAATGGTTTAATTTAGTAAAATATTTTTTCTGTAAATATTTACTTATAAAATTATACTATTACAAGGGTAAAAATAAAGGCTTCTGTTATAAATCTACTAAAGAAAAGGTTTCAGTTTAAAAAAGAGCAATACTTAAACATGTAAGATTAAAAAAAGAGCTGAATAAACTCAGGGATGGGAATTCTGCACAGAACTCATGCCACTATCTACAAAAACAAACCTTCTTCTTCTTCTTCCTAAGATATATTAACACTTTAGCGACCGCTGAAGTAGATTCACGTCATTTGAAAATCTGTAACTCCACCAGTGGGGGTTTTCTTTTTTCTTTTTTTTTTTTTTTTTCAATTTGTATGTTATTTATTTATTTTATTTTGTTTTAAATATACACAATATTCATATTTGTATAATCACTGTACTATGGTTACAAATACTTTGATTAGAGAGAGTATTATCATAATATAAATCCATTTGTAATATAATTGTGAATTAAGTAAATTTTGTTCTGAAACATTGTAACAAGGGAGAGTAACGCCCACAGGCGGAACTTACTGTCAAAAAGATATAACTTATGCGGTCGCGAAAATGTTAAGAAATTTTTTCATTGTATAAAGCGATATGAAATCTGCCTAATTCCCATCTCAGAAATTTTGAAAAACAAATAACTGCTATTTAAAAATGCAAAATATAAAGTATATATGAAAAGTTATTTTTGTCACCGCCCCGTACATTTATCCACTTTTTTTTTTTTTTTTTTTATCATTATTGTTGTAAGGTTTATTTTATACAAGAGTGCAATTTAAATTATATACTACTGAAACCTCCAACAAATGATTGATATTTTTCTTATAATGTGCAAGAATATTTTTTTTTTTTTTTTTTTTTTTTTTTTTTTAATCTCCATAGCACTGTTGGTACTTGCCTATTTTTCTCGCCACTTCTTTTGTTGAATAACTTTTTCAATATGTAATTATGATTGAATAGTAATAAAATTCAGGGCAGTAGTCCACCATTTATTATTACTGTTATTGTAAGCTTTATTTTATTCAAGTATTGTTATTGTAAGTTTTATTTTATTCAAGAGTGCAATATAAAATACTACAAAAAATTCCTGTAAGATTTTTCTCTTTTATTATGTAAGAATAAAATTGCAGTAATTCCCCTTTATTTTATTTAATTATATTTATTTATTTATTTATTTTGTAGTATCTTATAGTACCTGCCTCTTTTTCTCACCACTTCGTTTGTTGAATAACGTTTTCCAACATATAATTACGATTGAATAGGAATAAAATTCAGGGTTGCCACATAGGAATTTCTTTATATTGTTTCCATATCACTACTTCCTAAAAATAACATATTTATGATATATTTTTGAAGATATATATTTGAAGATATATTTGTGTCAATCCTGAACATTACTCTTCTAAATATGTAGTTCGAGAAAAATGCGTGCACTCACAATGTTACGGAATAAATAAAAAAAAATTATAGCTCTGCGAAAGATAAATAAAAGAATGTGGAAACGCTATTATGACAGAAAAATTTTAAGAGGCATTTAATATTGGGGTTTTAAAGAGTTAAAATATTTGTTTATTTGCTGTATTTCCCAAACTTCAATTTAAATCATATTTTAAATTTACATTACATATTTACTCGTTATTAAATAATAACAATAATAATAATAATAATAATAATAATAATAATAAAAGATTTTTAAATGGGGGTGTACTTTATTTCTGAAATTAATTGCTTTTTATGCTTTGTAATAATTAAAATTCGTTTGCTGGATGGTTTTGCTTCCATCTGTGAGAAGTTGGGGGCTAGAAACGTGCTTTTTGGTTAAATTACCAGCGTTTCGTCAGAAACTTCTCATTTTCCTTTCCCTACATGGGGGATCTCCCCTGATAAAGGCCCTCGTGTGTTTTTTGATTAAAATTTCATCTGGCTTTGATTATTTTGCTTATATATATATATAATAATATAATTTTTATTTAAACGTTTTCCCTGTAATTATTATTTTTTTTTACAATATATAATAATCTAAAATGCTTCATTATCGTAAAATTAATAAGTGTTTGTAAAATGTTTGTAATGACATAAATTATATCGATTGAATAATTTATCATTTTTAATTTTCTTAATAAATTTTAAATTTATGTTCATTCTCTTTCTATGCTAAAAATTGGTTTTATGAGAATTAAGATTCTGAGATAACAAATGGAATGAATTTTAAATGCATTTTCCAATTCACGTAGCTTTGTTTCCGGTACTTTATTCCAACTCATGATAAAATGAAAGGCGCCAAATGTTGCAGGACCAATCAGTCATACTGCAGAATCGATCAATGCCCTACTTTTAAAGTGAGATTTCTTGAAACAAATTTTATTCTCCTAAAATGTTTATTTGAAAATTTCTATAACGAAATAATGCATTACAATTATACATAACATTTTCAATTCAAGATTTCTACATTAAATATTCAAAATTTGTTTTCATATAACGGAAATTTGTAGAGGAAATAAGAATATGGCAAAGTAAACACGTGAAAACAAAAAATAATATCTATATGATATAGATTATAATTATAATTATAAACTTAAATTTTTCCCTTTTTTTTTTCTTCATGTAAAAATAGACTTTTAAAGGAGGTGCTTAAAGGAGGAGTAGGATTTCATACTCTTCACTATTTTTAGGACAATTTCAGGCCTGAGAAATTTCTGCTTTTTTTTTTTTTTTTCTTTTTTTCTTTTTTTCTTTTTTTTCCTACTACTATTTTTATACAGAAATATTTATTGAAATATTATAGAAATGTGTTGCTTTAAAACAGGATAGATTTTATTTTATAAATCAATAGCAAAAAAGGCGGCAAATTCTTATTCCTGAAATTGCTCTAAAAATGGTAGAACTTGTGATCCCTAAATATTGTACATTAAATACATATGACGTATCTGCTGTTAGAAAAAAATCTGGAGCCTTTGGCGAATCTTTATAACATATTTTTAGAATTTTTGTAAAGGTGTATGCGAAAGATAATGCAATACATTTTTTTTCTCTCTCTTTTATACTGTGAAATCTGAATATTTGTAATTCCTTTCATGTAACTGTCCAAAATGTATATGTTTTAACTAATAATATTAATGCATATTAAAAGAAAAATGAAACAAAAAATTTATATTTATATATATATAGTATATATATATATATATGTGTGTGTGTGTGTGTGATTAACACGCGTGTAAATTTTATGATTCATTTATAGAAATATTTCTTGCAAAATACTATATGAAAGTATTTGTAAAATGTCAAATAATTGAATAAATAAACAAGAGAGAGAGAGAGGTACAAAGAAACAAAGAAAGAATCTATTTTAGATTTTTGAGAAAACAAAATTTATTAGAAGAAATACATAACTTATGTTTATTAAAAAAAAATAGGGGAATAAGTTTTAAGACCACTTTTATCAGTTTTAAAAATTAGCTTACATCATTGTTGTTTATCCATTGGATTTCTTTGAAATCTATTTTTAATAGTATCGTTTAACATAAAAAAACTTTCTGAGAAAACTGATATTTGAATGAGCATAGACATAGTTTGTTTTTATTATTTAATCTTGACGTTTTATGTAAATAAAATAATTCTCTATCTCTCTCTCTCTCTTTCTCTATGATGATTTTTTTTTTTTTTCAAAATTGAAAATTTTAAGAAATTTGTTGATTTATTTACAGTAAAGCACCGTTTATACGTCTTTCAAGGGACTGACGTAAAAGGACGTATAAACGAAAAGACGTATAATCGAAATTTGAAAAAATTAAAACCTATACTAATAAAGTTTTTTTTTTAAAGATAATTATTAATAAATTACTTATCTTGAGTGTTAATTATATATATATATATATATATATATATATATTCTGCTTTCATTAAACCTACAGTCTTGTCGATTTCTTTTAAAATTCCGATTTTTATTATCTTTCAAGAAAAGTGTTCTATCTTTTCACGACATTTTAAGTTTTTAAATTACAAGCAGAACAGAACAACATTCAGTTCTAGTTGTGATAAGGATTTTCGACTCTTCCTGTCTCCCTCCATGTACGATGTTTTCTAGGAAAAGTTTCCCTTGTTAGAACGAAAAAATAGGGACTGTTCCAGAAATTTTGCAAATTTTAAAAATGTGGAAAAGACGTATAACCGATAATGGGCGACGTGTAAACGAAAAAAAAATATTAATATGAATAGGAATGAATCGTGACTTAACTAAAAAGACGTATAAACGAGAGACGTAAAAAACGGCGCTTTACTGTGCTAAATTATTATCGTAAAAATAAGTTTTTATGTTTAAAGCCTTCAGAATGTTAATTCTAAAATATCAGACAAATTCTGAATACTGAGGTGACTAAAGTCATGGGATGGCAATATGGAAATATACAGATGACAGCGGTATTGCGTACAAAATGTATAATTGGGAAGTGCATTTTCATTTGTACTGGAGTGATCCACACGAAAAGCTTTCTGACGTGACGGGGATTAACGGACTTTGAACGCGTAATGGTAGTACGAGCTAGACACATGGGACATTCTTTTTCGGAAATCTTTAGCGAATTTAACATTTCGAAATCCATAGGTTCCAGAGTATGCTGGGAATACCTAATTTCAAGCATAACCTCCCACCATGGACAATGCAGTGACCAACCTCTTGCACTTAATGACCGAGAACAGCGAGATGCGCGTAGATTTCTCCGTATTGACAGACAAGCAACGCTACGTGCAATAATTACAAAAGTCAATATGTTACGTAAGACGAACGTGTCTGGTCGGATAGTGCGTCAAAATTTGTCTTTAATGAGCTGTAACAGCAGAAGACCGATTGGACGGCCTTTACTAACAACACGACATCGTCTGCAGCGCCTCTCGTGACCATGTTGGATACTAGGTGTTTGGAAAACTATGGCTTGGTCAGATGAGTCGCGATTCCAGTTGGTAAGAGCTAATGATAGGGTTTGGGTGTAATGCAGATCACACGAACTGCTGGGCCCAAGATGTCAATAAGACATTGTGGAAGCTGCTGGTGGCTCCAAAATGGTGTTGCTGTTTTTATATGTAATGGATTAAGTCCTTTAGTCCAACTGAACCGATCATTGACTGGAAATTGCTATAATCAGCTATTTGGAGACCATTTACAGCCATGCATTGACTCCATATTCCCAAGCAATGGTGGAATTTATATGGATGACAATGTGCCCTGTTTCCAGGCTACAATTACTTGTGATTGGTTTGAAGAACATTTTGGACCAGCGAATGGTTTTGAATTCTAGATCCATACTTACCATTAATAACCGTACAATTTTTAATGCCCCTTGAAAAAACGCCCCATTTCTTACACCACAATATTTTAAAAGTTATTCTCTCCAAATCTTGTTAAGATTAAATAAGACTAAAATTACTCTAAAAAATTATTGGTGTGAGAAAAAAGGCGGGTACTAAAAATTATACGCTTCGTAATGAGATGGTTGGCAAGTACGTAGATCCCTCGATATGAGTCACGTCGAACATTTATGGGACATAACTGAAAGGTCAGTTCGTGCATAAAATCCTACCAGCAACACTTTCACAATTATGGATGATAATAGAGGCAGCATGGCTAAATAATTCTGCAGGAGACATCCACGGACTTGTTGAGTCCATGCTAAGTCGAGTATTTGCCTTTCGCCTGGCAAAAGATGTCCGAAACGATATTAGGAGGTATTCCATGATTTTTGTCACCAAGTATATACATGATTAAAACTCATAATATAAGGAGTAATGCTTATCATTTTGAAATATGATTAAAAAAAAAAAAAAAAAAAAAAAAAAAAAAAAAAGCTTTTCTTTATCGTTGGAAATATTTAAAATAAAAAAAAAAATACAACTTATCGGTAATTTCTAAAAGTAAGAATTTGTTAACTGTTTCCTCGATGATTTTCTGCAGTCAAGAATTAGTTATCATTTCCTCCTTCCCTCATTGCAAGGGCAATGCGCGTGAAGGTGAATCCTTTCAAAGTCAGAGATATATAATCCACATTAGTTTTAATTTTCAATTATAAGAAGTAATTTCGAAATTTTTCAACAGAATATTACTTTTATAGACCTGCCAGTCATGCTAATTTGTCCATAATTCTGTTAGCCTGC
Source organism: Salticus scenicus (assembly GCA_963930645.1). Lineage (NCBI taxonomy): Eukaryota > Metazoa > Arthropoda > Arachnida > Araneae > Salticidae > Salticus > Salticus scenicus. The sequence continues at coordinate 212,210,826 of OZ005659.1, forward strand.
GCGTTTTTTTTTTTTTTTTTTTTTTCCCACACCAGTATATTTGTAATACAATAATTTTCTTATTCAATTATGCGTACATATTGTTGAATATTACTCTACAATTTTACTGGTGTGAAAAAAAAGGCGGGGCTTAATGCTATAACGGATAAATTAGCCTAATTGGCAGGTCTACTTTTATATAGTAGTCAACATTTTAATGTATTCAAAATATTTTTAACCCACCTTTATTTCGCACCAATTTATTTATAGAATACTTCCCTCAGTATCTAACTACACAATAATAATAATAAAATAAATGAATAAATATTCTTAAAATTAATGTGGTATGGTAATAAAATAAAAGCGGAGCTGAAAATGCTCCGAAAAAAAAAAAAAAAAAAAAAAAAAAAAAAAACTGGTGTCAATTCTGATTTAAAAGTTTAAAAACTTAGCAGCTTTTCTCATGGGAAAGCCAAACGAAATATATAGATTTTTTTTCTTTCGCTATTTGCTGTTATATATATATACATGTAACTTTAGTAATAATTAAAAGGACATTGACTTGTGAAACATAAGTTTTAAATAAAAATTCTTTCAAATGAATTTAAATAAAGAAATGATATAAAAATTACTTTTACCATGCTCAAAGTTTATTTTGCTAAATTATTAAGTAAGAACTGAAATTATCAATATTTAAATATCAGTTGATTTAAGTTCTATAAATAAAATGCAATGTATTCTGTGAATAAATCGATAAGTACAACGATTAATTGAAATCTTAATTGCTTTTCAAGACTGTATTATTCTCTAATCTTTTCACATTATTTGATGTATAAATGCACTTATTTTCCGATGCGAAATGCAACACATCAAAAACACGATACAATAAGTGACATCCACGTCTAACAGATGTCATAATTCGCAAACGGAGAAAATTTATCCAAGCATTAACTTTCTCATTCTTAATCACGGGATGAGAATATTAACTAGTTTGTAATATAACATCTTAAGCATCCATAACATCTTGTCAACATTATTAAGATATTCATAGCATTCTCATTTTACTCGGAATTAATAATAATAGAGTCTTTAACACAGTTACAATGAGTCTATATTAATACTTTTAGGAACAAACGCTTAATACATTATGTAAACATTTTATATATGATTAATTCTGAAGTTAATAATCGTAATCAAATAATACAAAACACATTTTATATTTTTTACGCCTACAGAAATATTTGTTTAATTTCCTTAAAAAAAGAAAAATATATATATATATATATATAAATAGCTGCCAAATATTTTAATTTATTCCTTAATGGTGTAAGTCCCGCCCCTTTTTCACACCGTAATCATTTTAGAGTAATTTTCTTCATATTTAATCGTAATTATATATTGAAGAAAATTTTCCTACAAAGTTTACGGTGTGAAAAAAGGGTGAGGCTAACAGCATTCCGGAATAAATTAAAAAACTTGGCAGCTATGTATATATATATATACATACTTGCCAACATACTAATTAATATTCCGTAATGTCATTAGTACTGCCCATTTTCTTACACCAGTATATTTTAAGACTAATATTCTTCAAATTCATTCACGATCAAATAGCAAGAAAAATCAGGGCCTGATTAAGGGGGAAGCTCGCTCTTTACACATTATTTTTAATTACACCGTTATTTTTTAACAAATATTTTCCTGCTATAATAAACAGAAAATTTTCATTAAAAATTATTTTAAAAGAATTCTGGTGTCTAATACCGGTGAGTAAATTGGATTGTTTTACACCGTTCATTTTTTATAAAAAATATTTCCTCGTCAAAGCGTGGAATTTGTATGATATGAAGTAAAAAATAATTGTAAAAATATTCCGGTATGAGCGAGCTTCCCCCTTAATCAGGCCCTGAGAAAAATACTCGAAAAAAATACCGGTTTGTAAAAAAAGGTGGGGCTAACAATAGTACGGAATATTAATTAGGATGTTGGCAAGTATGTATATATATATATATCAATTTATAATTTATAATTTATAACATATTTATTAACTTTCCTTAATTTTTTAAAGATTGTATGAAAATTTTCAAATCTATAAATTTTAATTTATATCTACATATAAAATTTACGTAATGACTTGTTGCACTTAAACGTATAGTAGCTGGCAGACGTTTTGAGGTTATATGTTTTTCTGTCCAAACTTTTGCTGTATTCAATATTTCTTAATGACATTAACGAATAATTTGTACCTCTTTTAAAGCTGAACAAAATGCAACATTGTGACATGTGCATGAACTAAAAATAATTCAGAAATTCACCTAAGTACTCAAACAAATGTTTTGAGAGAATTCAATTTTTCTATTTTTTTTTTTTTTTTTTTTTTTAATTAATCATCTTAATGATACGAAATACAGGAATATTTAATATTTATTTGCGTATTCCTTTCATTTGAGGATTTGAAGCAGACCCTCTGGTCAAGGAATGGACAAAACTTTCTAAGGTGTACCCAAGGAATCTCCCCCAGTTTGAATGAAAATCTTGAAGGAGTTCTGCATTTGAAGATTGCTTCCGTGTCCAAGATTTTCTTCTGATGTATTTATTCCCAAAGGTGTTCAGTTGGATTGGGGTCAAGTGACTGACACAGTCAGTCTGAAAGTTTAATTTTCTTATCGATAAACATATTTGTCAACATTTTGGCGATGTTCTAGGAATCGTTATTATCCTGAAAACTTCATCTAGGAGGCATATATTTACGAGCATAAGGCAGCATGTGAACTTCGAAAATGCTTTTATAAATATTTTTATGCAAAGTCCCATCCACATATAAGAAAGGGATGACTCCATCTTAATAAAAAGTTCCCTACATGTATTAAAATACATTCTGTAGAATTACATCATGTATACCATAATTCATTAGAATCATCTTAAGACACTGTGCACACACACAAGGTATGCTATTTATATCATTTTTAATAGGTAACATGTCATTATCTTGAGCAGAGCCTGATTAGGGGGGAAGCACACATTATCTCTGCTCTCACCGGAATATTTTTACAAATATTTTTTACTTAATGTCATAGAAATGCCACGCTTTGACGAGGAAATATTTTTTATAAAAAATGAACAGTGTGAAACAATCCAATTTACTCACCGTTATTAGACACCAGAATTCTTTTAAAAACATTTTTAATGAGAATTTTCTTTTTACTATAGGAGGAAAGTATTTGTTAAAAAATAACGGTGTAAGTATAAACAAGGTGTGCTTCCCCCTTAATCAGGGTCTGATCTTGAGTAATTTACACGCATTTCTAAGCAAAATACATATATTTCGGGAAATTTTTAGCTGTACAAATAAGTATATAGAAAGATACACGAAACGAAACACAATTTTCAATTTTGTTAGAAAGTTAAAAAGTACGAGCATGAACAATACATTATTATGATTATTAATATTATTATTTTGTTTAAATTTAATCAAATGAAAAATTTAACAAAAAGTTGTTCTCCATAATATATATATAAGTATATATATATACATATATACATAAATATATTTCAAATTAATTATTTTCATATTTAATTTGCATCAGTTTTAAAGTCTGTATTCATAATTCTGAAAAAAACAAATCAGTAATTGTTATTTCAGATTTTTATAAATCTTTCCTGTAAAAAAAAATATCTTTAGCTGTTTTATGACTTCTCATGACTTGAAATTACAGTGTAAAACATTAATTAGTATACTGGCAAAAAGTATAATTTATCTTACTTTAAATAAAGTACAGAACTTTTATAATATTATTTTGATGTTAATATTTTGTTATTACTGTTTTTTTTTTTTTTTAATGCTCTTTCTTATTATATTATCATTAATATATATTTATATATGTATGTGTGTGTGTGTGTGTGTGTGTGTGTGTGTGTGTGTGTGTGCAATTCTTTATTTTCTTTATTTTATTTTATTTTCTTTATTTTTATTTGTAGTTGTATACATGGAACAAAGACTGGCGTGAAAAAAAGGAGGGTAATAACAATCATCGAGATTATTAATTATGATGTTGAAAACTATGAAACTGCTACAAGATCTGAAACTAACGTTGACGCCTTAAAAAAAAAAAATAATAATAATAATAATAATAATATATATATATATATATTGATAATTCCGCTCAGTATAAACACACGGAAGGCCTTCCTGTATTGATTGCTTTGCATGTGGGACTTCTTTTTATGCTGGAAATTCATGGAGGTTTTCTTCTCAAATTGTAAATAATTTGATGTATTCCCACATTAGCCGATTTATATACGAATAAAGAAAAACATAAACATAAAACCCCGAGTCTAGAGTTTTGAAAAAAAAAAAAATGTTTTGAGCAACAATTCGTAAAATGTTGTTTTGTCGGACAAAAATAAATAAATAAATAAATAAAAATATAAAATAAAATAAAATAAAAATAAAATTAATAAATAAAAAGGTTCGATAGCTTGTTCGAATTTAGATATAATAGTCCTTTTTTTCCTTTCTTCTTTTTCTTCTTTTCTTTTTCTGCTATCGTACACTTGTTATAGAAATTTTCAATCATTTTTTAGCAATTTTCTTCAATTAATCATAGTGATATTTTACAAAGGAATACTTGCATTAAGTAACCGTACACCTATGCTAATATCGTAAACTATAGAATACACTATATATATATATATTTTTTTTTTTTTTTTTCAAACCGCAATTTAATGGTTGCTCCATTATATTTTGAGACGTTTACGCTGCTAAAGGAACAGCACTACTTCCTTATCCGAAAACAAAGACAAGTCGGAAGCGTGTAAGATATTTTAGTAGAAAATGTGTTGCAAGAGACACATCTGGTAATACATGGCGAGTGCATATTTAACTAGGATAATGCATACATTCGGAATTCAAGCGTCAGAAAATCCTGGCTCCTAGGTAATGATGTCCATCTACTTGAATCGCCATGAAGAAGTCCTGACCCAACGGGAATTTCATGTTTATGGAAATAGTAAAAGTTACAACATAGAAGATGAACTTAAAATAGCCAATGAAAACTGCCGAAAAAGTCTCTCAAAAGACGTTTTGAAAAAAAGAAAAGAAAGAAAGAAAAAGAAAATCTTTTAAATTCCAAAACCTTGAAAATGATTTAAATTATAGAATTTTTTTTTTTTTTTTTTTTTTTTTTTAATGTTAATAGTTTGCTATATAATATCGAGTATGGACTTAAATATTTTTCCAAATTCCTATATGTGATAAATAAAGTTTCAAATTCAAAATACTCTTTTTTTTAAAATACTTTCATAGATATAATTGAAATTGTTTTTTATCTTCGTACGCTTAAAAATGGTGGTGTTTTTCAATTGGCTTCCAGTTTTTTTTTTTTTTTTTTTTTTTTCAGCGCTGTATTTATAAGGGGTGATCCACCAATGTTTTCTTTAACAATAATATTAATCTTATTTAATCACAAAAATGAATGTAAAAATACAGTTAATATTTCTGAATAAAACTAATGGTGCCGTTAACTTGGAACATTTTCACCCCTGCATAACGGCCAATGTTTTAATTTATTCCGGAGCACTTTTAGCTCCACGTATATCCAATACCACTTTTTTTTTTTTTTAAGTGTTTTTTTTTTTCTTATTTTATCATAGTTATACACTGGAGAAAACTATTCTTAAAATAAAGTAATGCGAAATAAAGGCGGAGCTTATAGAAAAATTCTATAAAAAAATACCGCTATCAAAATATCGATTCAGATTGAAAGATATGCATTTAGTTTTTTGGTTGCGTTTTAATTTTATTTCTGTTAATAATACGTTTCACGGCAAAAAAATTTTTGTGGGCACATAGCTGAGAATATTTTAACTTATTCCAGAGCATTTCTAGTTCCGCCTTTATTTCACACCACTTTATTTTCAGAATATTTTTTTCCAATATAAAACTATGATAAAATAATAAAAATTTACTCTTAAAAGAAAAAAAAGCTGTATGGAATACAAGAGAAGCAAAAAGTGCTCCGGAATGAAGTAAAATATTGACAGTTATGTGTATGTATGTCGAACATAATACAAAATAATAATAATAATAATATAAAATCTGTTTTTAAATGAATGGAAATATATTGCGATAATTTTTCGTTTGGAACAACACAAAATTATTATTATTAATAATACCCTGTGCTCATATAATACTTGATTCATTTTTACGGTTTAATTTATTATTATTATTATTATTATTATTATTATTATTATTATTATTGTGTGTGTGTGTGTGTGTGGTTTAGATGAACTTATTGAACTACTTTTTTTCCCAGTTGATTCAAACTTTCAATAAATTCCTTATTAAAAATATGCACATTAAAATATTTACATTAAAATTATGGTAGGAAAATATCTGCAGCTTATTATAAATACAAAAAAATATTTAAAAAAATATTTGTATATGCTTAATTAATCAAAATTCTCTCTCATACACACATACTTACAGAAGCAAACACACGTACACAAACACATGCACATACACAGACATATATATGTTTGATGATTTCCCAGTAAACGGCATATTGTTCACAGAGCAAGAAATCAAGATACACATCCCGAATTTCACAATGCCTTATTTTTCACTTAGTGTGATAACGGCAGTCATGACGGTGTCTTACGACTGACAACGAAATTAAAACCCTTATTTAGTAGACCTACATGAAATTAAGGATACCGTGGACTCTTCTTCTAGTTTCGAAGCAAAATCAGTAGACTTTAGTGAGAGTCGAATACTCAGTGTGAAATGTGGCGTCATTATGAAAATGAAAGTCGTGCTCTGGTATGCACATTATAGCTGTTTTCTCTTTGTTATCCTTAGTATGCCTAGCGTTGGAGATTTTCATGCTAGAGTACGATTCCAACGTTATTTATGGTATTTTGCTACGGAGAACCCATTAGAAAAAAACGGTGTTGCCATTTGTAATTTTCGAAATTTATTCACTGTAACCGTAACTGTTAGAGTTTAACTGTTGCTTTTTGCATAATTCTTGAGCGTATACCTCAAAATACCTCCCACCAGTTTTTTATTCAGTTTCTCGGAACGGTATAGCTTTCAAATATCCGAGTAGTTTTTTTTTTTTTTTTTTTTTTTTTTTTTATAATCATGAAATAATTATACGAAATAATTAATTAACTCTTTAACTATGTCGGTAGTTTAAAAGTGATTCAACAAGTCTGCCTTGTATTCCAATGGCTGTCTGTAGACAATTTACTGTTTTAATTGGCAGTTTTTACGTCCACTTATTTTTTCGTCCACTTACTTTAAAACAGTATTCCCAGCCATTTAGTTAAATTTTCCCTTCTAATGCTTGTTTAAACGATTCAAATTTATAGTAATCGATGAGTAAATATCACTTTTGTGTGTGTGTGTGCGTTTTCTCAACGTAAATTAAGGTGTTTAACTCGAATACGCAAAGTCACTTTTCTTTTTCCTTTTCTATATTCAGAATTGTCAACCTAATCCGGCAAATTGTTAGTACCACCTCTTTTTCTACACCCCTTAGATTTTAAAGTAATTCTCTTCAAATATATCTACGAGGATTTAAGAAGAAAAAAAACTCTAAAAATTAAATGGTGTTGAAAAAGGGGCGGTATTAACATTTTGCCGGATTCGGTTGGTAGCTCTGTCTATTGTTTTGTTTTAGAAAGATGCTGAAAGGGGGGGGGGGCTTGTTTTCTTAAGAAAACATAAATTCTCGTTTGCTACCAAAATGTCTTAAAATTGTCTTTTTTGTTACATTTTTTGTCCATTTTTTGTGCTTTTGATGCTGTATATAATTTTACCCAAAATTAAAAATTACACATATTTTTCTTAAATTTCTATGTTCCTTTTCAAAAATTTTTTCGTTATCTCATGCAAAACTTTAAAAGATATGCCCCTTAAGCTTCTCCAAAAGAAACGTTTATCTGTATCTCGAAAAGTAATAACTTTAATGAGCAGCAAATTTGCAATCCGATCTTTTTTTTAGCAATCGGATTCATTTAACATAAAAAATAATATAGGTCATAATACATAATTTTTAATATGAATTTATTAAATCCTTAAAATATTTTTTATTACTTCATAAAAAAAAAAATAATTTATGTATTACCTTTGGGTTGCTTTCACTGTATCTCATAATATATATATATATATATATATATATATATATATGTATATATATATATATGTATAAACCATTTTTTTTTTTTTTTTTTTGTGAAGATATTAATAAAAGTTTGCGATATGAATTTAACATGAGCATTATCAAATTTGAACGCTTATAACGCTATATATAGATATAGATATATATATATTTAAAAAAAGGTAATATATACAGTCAATATTCTTTTTCGCATTGCCATGACACTAGGTACCGTCGGTAACAAAAGTTTCCGAACACTAGCGAAAATTCCTATGTTAAAAAAGGACACTTAATACAGTTTTGTTAAATAAATACTTGTCGAATCATGTTTTTAGACTGACTAAGAACAGTATTCGACAAGGATTTATTAAATAAAACTGTATTAACTGTACTTTTTTTATATAGGCATTTTTGCTAGTGTTCGAAGATTTGTTACCGACTGTATTAAAATATAAAATCAAAAAACCAAAGTTAGTGTGCATTTTAATTCGTAGACGGCCTCCAATTCATAGTTTCACCTTACATTCTAAAAGTACTCACAACTCGTCCTCGTATCGTACCTATTCCATTTTTGTACATAGATTAACAACAAAAATACGTCGAGTGTTCTTTTTTTTTTTTTTTTTTCTTTTTAGGAGTGTACAAAATATCTTATAAGATTATTATTTCAGTATATTAGCAATGTCTCATATTCACATTCTGTATATTATTATTCCTTTCAATGTATTATTAGAAAGTACCTTTTGAATTAATACGGCTTCTCATACCAGAAATTTTAATGTACAAAATGTTTAACTAAAATGTCATCTGCGCATTAATTTCAATTCACATCATTTGATTGTTGATTGTTTGTCTTGGAACAGAGGTGTCATTTAGAACATCTCTGCCAATTAATAAAAATAGAGTAAAGCGTATGCCCTGATTGCAATCTATTACTGATTTTGCTGAGTTAAATTGTTACAAGTGAATTTTTTTAGAAAATCATCTTCATTTTAAAACTTGTATCAACTTCAATTCTTAGAACGGTAACATTTATTTTTGACTCCATATTCAAAGTTCTGAGATCAAGGCAATCCGGAAAACGATACAATATAAATACTTCTCATTAATTCTTTATCGAGTTACAAGCGAAAACGTATTAGGGGTCTGTCCATATATTTAGAAAAAATAAATTATAATCTTGCATGGGATGTGACTTATTCACATACTCTCCAACATACTAATTAATAGTCCGTAGCATTGTTAACCCCGCCTTCTTTTTCACACCAGTATCTTTTTAGAGTATTTTTCTTCTTATTTAATCGTAATTCAATTTGGAGGATATTACTCTAAAAATTCACTGGTGTGAAAAAAGGACGGGGCTAACCATACTACGGAATATTAATTAGCATGTTGGAGAGTATGCATATTCATTAAAATTCTAACAGGAAAAATGCACGAAAATTTTAATTATTAAGCGAAAATTAAGCTAATTTTTATTTATGTATTATTAAAGATATTGTAATGTATTTAGACTTTCTTGAATAACTCTTCCAATTCCCAAATATGGAATGCTAAAATCTTTAAAACTCGAATCGAAACTTTTTTTTTTCAATTATTTCTTCATAATAAATATGAATTTCACTACCTGGTTTGAATTAATCGGATACAAATACTGTTGGGTTTTTCTTTCGATATTAGATTTTGCATGCTGAAGTAATTTAAAACAACAAATGCCTAACATTTGATTTAACTTTAAAACATAATGATAATGATAATAATAATAATAAATATTTTATTATATTATTTCTTGTGATAAAATTTAAATGAATAAAGCTTACAATCCATAAAATAATCAGTTAAAAAGATATGGACAACAAGATTAAATTAGATAAATCACAGTAAAAAAAAACTTATAAAATTTATTAAATATTTAAGGGGGAAAAATATTAAAAGGTTATCTAAATATGTTGCTATTTCAAACTGTAAGCCCCGAATTCCGAATTTACGCGTTTTCTAAATCATCGCATTTATCTTGAGGTGTACGAACCCTAGAATAGTCAGATACAAAATTATGGCAAACAGGATTAAAACAGGAATTTACGGTGAAGAAGTAAAAAAAAGTTATTTAACCCTTTCCAGGCCTATTTAATTTTTTCCCTCTACAGATTGTCATATTCACTATCCGCAACTATATTTTAACTGTAGCGGTTACAAACTTTGTCAAAACACTTCGAAGGTTATTCGTCTCTTATATCTATCAAATATCACTCTTCAAAATTATTGGTGAGACAACTGAATAAAAGGGTGCCTAAATGTTGTAACACTGTTTCGAACTCTTTAGATCGTTTGGGCCGGCAAAGAGCTGTGTACCGCTTGAACTGTTGCTAAGTTTCCGAGGCACGCAGAAGGCATCTAGTTTAGGAGGTTATGATACAATAAACTTTATCGCTGCCGCTGATGTAGATTCACGTCATTTGAAAATCTCTAACTCCACCTGTGGTCGTTTCTTTCGCAATTTGTATGATATTTATTTCTTAAAAATATACCCAATATTCATATTTGTATTATAAATATACTATATATATACGCTTTCATTAGAAAGAGTCTAACTATCATGTATATTCATTTCTAATATAAATGTGAACACGGAAAATTTTGTTCTGAGATATTCTAACTGGGCAGAATAACACCCACAATCGGACCTTAGTGTGGAAAAGACAAAAACATGCGGTCGCAAAAATGTTAATACTATTTTAAAAGAAAGACGGAAATTATCCACGGATATTTTTCTATCTTCTAAAGTAAGCCCCCTCTCCATGCCTTTTTCTAAAACTTTCCAGTGTAAAACAAAATTATTTTACATATTTACAATTAAATTATTTAAACTTTGTCTTCCAAAACGATACGATAAATGCTATTGTCATTTATGCATACCCGTGGCTCAATTAGAGCCAAATTCATATATGCAATATATATATATATATATATATATATATATATATTAGTATTGTTTCAATGATACAAAAGGCGGGGGTTATTTTCTTTTGAATTTGTTTATCATCTCTCATCTCCATTTTGTTAAACTCTAAAAAGTAAGTTCAATTATGTAATAGACATATGAATGTTGCTTAGAATACAACAAGAATAACATAAAAGTAAATTAAAAAACTTTTCCATCAGCTTATATACATAAATTTACTTATAGATGATACCGATGATAACATTTGATGCCCCTCTAAAGTCAATATGAAAAGAAATACTGCTTTAACTCGAAAATTACTTATAAGAATGAGCTGTACACTTTGAAGCACGTATTTCCTCATGATGCTTTTTCTATTAGGGCAAAAATTAATATAGATCATTATTCAAAAATTTTCAGCTATGTGTTTATTCATAATTTTCATAATTGAAAATAATAATAATAATAAATAAATAAAATATGTGTGTGTCATATTTTTAGGTCATTTTATTCTAACATATATAATAATTTTTCGGGAAGATATGAAGTAATGCTTGACACATTCATTTCACATTAGCATCCTAATTTTTTGACCTCTTACAACTGTATGAAAAATTGAGAAAAATATATAAACTGCACCAATTCCTGTGAAGCTTGATCCAAGTGCATTATATATATATAATAATTACGGATCCTCTAAGGAAAATATTACGAAACCGCTAAAATTGATCAGCACCAGCCTCATGATTGTATGTTTACATACCTGCCAACATCCTAATTATCAATCAGTATACTTTTAGTACACAGCACTATATTTTTAGAGAAATTATTTCTAAATGTAGTTAGGTTAAATAAATATCAAATTACTGTATAAAAGACTGGTGGGGAAAAGGTAGAGGATACTAAACATCTTCCGTTTATTAATGAGATGGTTTCAGCCATACGTTGTTTTACGTCGAAATTATATAAAAGGGGGGGGACTTTTTTCACCCCCGACTGTACAATTTTGAAAGCATGCGGGCCTCCTGCTTTTCCATTGAGATTTCCTAAAAAAAAAAAAAAAAAAAAAAAAAAAATCTGTAAGGATTTCAGTTTATTTGATCGTTAAAATATATGTGATAAATTCTATTACATACAAATACAGTTTTGAGAAATCTGATTTAAAAGTTGGCTATTATGTAAAAGACTATGAAATGTTAGGGATTAAAACATAGTTTATTATGTGAAATTATATCTAATTTCTAACAAGGTCTTATTGCATTATTGAGAATTTTCCATTTGTTAAAATAAATAGATAAGTTTGAATTTAATTAAATAATCATGAAATATAATCTATTCTGTGTTCTCATTCTTAAAATTTGTGGAACAAAACTGCAATTAGGAGTTCAAACAAGTTTTAAATTCTCATATTTCCTGCATTGATAAAAATATTCACTTATATTTAAAAGTAATTTTAGGTTCTCTTTTAATAACTTTAATTCGAGCGTATGTATAATCACTTTTAATTTAATTTAAATTCTCATTTAAATATCTGTTTTAAAATATGATTTTACGTAACGAGAAAATACATTTCAAGGTTTCTTTAATAATTATTTATGTAGACTATCTTGCAAATATAACACTGTTTATGGTATTTAAATATATAATTTTCGTCATTTATTTCTTAAAGGTGTTTTTAGAATACAATTATAAGGAGCCGATTTTTATAGGTGTATTAAATTTTCTCCTGATGTTCTTAATGGGACATTAAAAATTAAAAATAATATTATAGACATACAGAAATTTATTAAAAATCTTCAGTGCGTAATCTCATATAATTAGTCCCCCGTTTCTTTACTAATTGTTTAAGTAGAATATCTTAAAAATATAACACTGTCTATGACATTTAAATATACAATTTTCGTCACTGATTTCTAAAACGTATTCTTAGTATAGAATTACCAGTAGCCAATTTCGCTGTATATTAAATATTCTTAATGGGGTAATAAAAATTAATGTTATAGACATACAGAAATTCCTTAAAAATCTTCAGTGTCTAATTTCATGTAATTAGCGATATTTAAAAATTTTTATTTACATTCGTGAGTAAAGCCATATCAGAGATTAGTGTTAATAATACAGAAGGATAAAAGTTCTGATTTTTTTTCAAAAACTATTACAGGAGTTGTACTCCCCGCTGATTTTTAGGACACTTTCAGGAAGGGGGAATTTCAGACATTTTTGCTGTCACTATTTTCATTCAAATCTGAATCGTATTTTTATAGAAATGTGTCGTGATTAACCCTGTGCAGGTCCAATTTATTTCCACTCCTCTGGTCGTTGTTGCTAAATTTAAAGAATTTTTTATTTGATATGTACCACTATATATTAAATGGAACGGTTGCTTATCCACTTCGAAAGTTACCCGTCCATTTTATATATCAAATAACATTCCTCATAATTACTGGTTGCCGTTAAATAAAAGAATGCTACATTTGGGAATACAGTTTTGAGCGTTTTAGAGCGTTGTGACCGGCAAAGGGTTAAATAAAATAGATATTACCGTACACCACGCCCTTTTTCCTGGACACTTTCATAACAGAGTCCTCAATTTTTACAATTCAAGGTTTGCACTCGCCGCCCTTATGGATGAGATATTTTCACTTTTTTTGCTACCACTAATTTTATGCCGAAACTTTTATAGTATTTTGAAAATAATGCGTTGTGATTAAATATGATTTAGATCTTCTATAAAATTAGTATTAGCGATAAAGGCAAAAATTTCTCATCTCTGAAAATATCCTAGAAAAAAGGCGGGTAGTACAAACAATTTATTAAAAAGAATTGTTATACTTTCCTCTTTTCACACCACTACTTTTTTTTTAAGTTTGTTTATATTTTTATGTTATTCTAGTTACATAATGGATTAAATTACCCTAAAAATAAACTGGTATGATCTAAAGGTAGGATTAACAATGCTCTTTAATAAATCATAAAAATTGGCAACTTTACTATTTAACTATGATAAAAATTTCTGAATGAAAATAACCGTAACAAAAGAAGTGTAAATTTCTCATTCCTGTAAGTGTCCTGGAAAATAGGGCGGGTTGTACGACTTCTGACTACCATTCAGAAATTTTCACTGCAGTTTCTGTGATTAAACAGAGTAGGAAATATTGTTAGAAAACATCGGTGGAACATAATTATCCCTATGTGCCAGTGACACTATATTTAGCATGAAATCACCCATGTTTATAATACCATATAGATAATTATTTATATTCTGTTCACACTTGCCAACATCCTAATTAATGCTTTCGCGACCGCTGACGTATATACACGTCATTTGAAAATCTGCAATTCCAACAGTGGGCGTTTCTTTCGCGGTTTGTATGTTACTTATTTCTTAAGAATATACCCAATATTCAAATTTTTACATTCAAATATAGTATGGATAGAAATATTTTGATTAAGAGGAATATAAATATAATGTATATCCATTTGAAATATAAATGTGAATATAGAAAATTTTGCTTAGAAATATTGTTACTTGGAAGAATAACGCCCTCAGGCGTACCTTACTGTCAAAAAGACAAAAGCGTGTTGTCGTGAAAGTCTTGATATTCCATACTATCGTTAGCCCCGCCTTCTTTTTTACACCAGTACTTTTTTAAACTATTTTTCTTCTTATTTAATCGTAATTGCAATTGCAGAATATTACTATAAAAATTTACTGATGTAGGAAAAAGGGCGGGACTAACACTACTGCGGAATGTTAGTTAGAATCGGATTTCCGAACTTTTATAATTTCTTCACGCGCATTTTTAGCCCCGCCTTTTTTTCATACAAATTTTGAAAAAAAAAAAAAAAAAAAAAATTCTTATTTTATTGTTGTCACATTATTAAAGAGACATAATCTACAAAATTTCTGGGGCGAAAAGAAGGCGGGGCTAAAAATGCTCGTGAATAAATTATAAAAATTGGGAACTCTGGTTAGAATGCTGGAAAGTATGCCTGCTACATCTAATATAATGGCGGCCTTTGAATTGTCCAGAGGCCCTGCTGAAAAGTAAAATTTTTTACGGGTGACTGACAAGATATGAAAAGTAGATACAAATAAAGTTTCTCCTTTAGATATTTTTAACAGTAATTAAAAGCTTGCGTGAACTTCTCTTATAAATAATACTAGACCTGCTAACTATGCTAGTTTATCCGTAATGGTGTTACGCCCGCTATTTTTCACACCAGAATAGTTGTAGAGTAATATTCAGCAATATGTTCTAATGATTAGATAAGAAGAATATTCCTCTGGGACTATTCTGGTGTGAAAAAAAAAAGTCGGGGCTTAATACCATTACGGATAAACTAGCATAGTTAGCAGATCTGAATTCTTAAAAAGATGAGTAGCACTTTTAAATTGGAAAAGGTTCTAAAACTATATTATTAGATAATAGAAGAAATTCCCTTAAATACGAAAATTTTAATCTTTAAAAAATTGCCTTTTTTAATTAATAGTATCCCATAATTGGATATCCCTTAAACGAGATACGAGTAAATATTTATTAGCTGTGTTTTCTAAATATTTCAATGGAAAACACTTAAATTAGTATTTAGTAACTTAATTACTTTTATGAAGGATTAAAAAAAAAAAAAAAAAAAGCCGTGAAAATACAATTGGCAAAATATCTTTTTTTCCCCCTCGTTAAAAATATTTGGAACTGTTTACTTGTAATAATTGCTCATGATTGTTCATCAGTTATAAGAAATTAACACTTTTTGTTATTTCACTTTATCCTGTATGTTTAAACCATTTTAACTGTGTTTTAGAAAAGCTTCAGTGGATAGCAAATAAATTGTCGGAAATAGTACAAAAAGTTGTAGTTGATTATTTTTATGACAAACCAAAAGATAAAAATATAATTTGCCTGTTATAATTTGCCTGTTTTTCTTTTAATATATATGTATTTAATTTTGAAAATTGTAGTTTTGGTTTTTTTTTTTAATAGAAAAAATTTTCTAAAATTTTTTATGTAAACTATCTCTTTGTGAATGGTAGATATGTCTTTAAACAATGATTGTAGATGAATCAAGGAAAGAGATTTTCAAGTTTTGAGATGACAAACTGAAAAGTAAATTTTATATGTGAAAAAGAGCATGTAATAATATATTTGAAGATCTCTTTATTAGAGTATAAATCAAAAATATATAACATAGTGTTAATTAAAATTATAAATATTGTATGCATTATATTCAGTGCTTAATATATTGCGTTAATATCTTCCAAATTCATTGTCACAAAAATTTTACCAATAGTTTAAAGTTATTAACAAAAGTAAGAATTTTTTAATTTTTAGAACATGTCTGCTTACCTCTTTTACCTTAATTTATGAGATTATTGATGAAATCACTATATAAATATAATAGTCACCATTTCTGAGACTAGATACAGTCACAAAATAAAACAAAGCATATTCTTGGATTAATGATACTATTATTTAAATATGCTTGATATCAATAACAGGGATGGAATACGTGCGCAGAATTCATACCGGAATCCGTTGAAGAAATTTCTGTACCTATAATATCGCTGATTTAAGAAGTAGAAAATTTTCTTACATTGATAGTGGTATGAATTCTGCGCCCGTGTTCCATCCCTGCAATAAACGCTACATACATGATCAAATTTTTGAATTATTTATTATTTGTATATTTATATACTTGCAAACTATATATATATATATACATATAGAGAGAGAGAAATATAATGTATAGATTAGTAGCAGGGATGGAACACGGGCGCAGTATTCATACCACTATCAATGTAAGAAAATTTTCTACTTCTTAAATCAACGATATTAAAGGTAGTAAAATTTCTTAAACAGATTCCGGTGTGAATTCTGCGCCCGTGTTCCATCCCTGTACTAGGTGAATAATTATAAGACTTCGAAAGGTAAAAGTTCAAAAAATAATTAGGGTACGTATTTGAGAGAAATAAAAGGGTAAGGAGATTTCAAAATATATGTGGGAAAAAAAAAAAAAAAAAAAAAAAAAGCTATAATTAAAAAAAAAAAATGTTCTGAAATTTAACATAACCTAAAATTTAAACTTCTCCATTATTAACATTGGGTACAAATATACAAAAAATGAGAGCATTAATTTAGTTTTAAACTTCGTATTTAATTTAATTTAACATTTATAAATAGAGCATCTAATATAGTATGTAATAGTCATCTTAATACGTAAGAAAAATCAGAGTACACGAGCATTTATTAAAACATTTAAATAAAACTTCCTCTGTTTATCAAAGTTATAAAACAGCATGATTTATTACCTAATACTACATTATATTATATACATTTAATTTATATACTCTAACAAAGAAATTTCAAAAAATATTATTAACTGTTCTTTTTTACTTCCAAGTTAATTTTACTCTCCGAGTTCATCATCTCACAACTTGAAAATTTATATCCATGATTTAACTACAATCTCCAATCACATATTTTTAATTATCCTTCTTTTCCTTTTATCAAGTACATCATGTTCATTTAAAATACACTCATATAACACTGAAATATCTTTTCTTCAATAAATACTGAAAATATAAAAACTTGCACGTTGATTCCAAAACAACATGGCGGAGAATGAGAGAAAAATGTCGGAACGATTTTATGGGGAGCTTGGTTGTTCGACGACAAAACTAATGAACGGTCCGATATCGGATAACACATGACGACAGAAATGGCACCAAATCGGAGAATGGAAGAGAGAGTAGGGTATTCAAATGCATTTTGCTTGTGCTGCTGTCGGATAACGACAATCGGGCACCATTTGTCGGTGTCGTGCCGGTTAGTAGAAAAGCGCTCAAAATATCCCTCGAATTGTCGCGGAATGGCTTCCTGTTGCAAAAAGTCAGGATTGTTATGTATTTCTTTGCGTAAGTGTATCAGTAATGAATATAAATATAAAAATGAGTAATTATATGTTTTGTTTGCGTATATTTCTATTTAAATTCGATGTTTTCTTAGACATATTCTTTTTATCAATGAAAAATGTTTATTTTTATTATTATCATTTTTGTTTTTCATATTTTTGAGCAATCCATTTTTATTTTTATCAATAGAATAAAATATAAATTATGGCTGAAATTGTCATTAAAATGAGTTTATAGCATGTACTCTACAGATTTCCTTTCCAAAGAAAAAAAGGAAGGGGATAAAAGAAATGGACTAATAAACGAACCAGCAAAATCCATATTTTTAAATTTTCAGCTATTCTTAGCTAAAATCAATTGGCGGAATTCAGTTCTAGTATTTTGCATACTCACTTCCCTTCTGAGCTTGCACTATTAATGAAAAGTACATTCCTTGAAATACACAATATAATATTTGTATTTTTTTCCCCCTTAAATATATATATATATATATATATATTATAATTGTTATTATTAAAAACGTCCGGCTGTACTCTGGGTTCGCACCAATTACATTGTTACACTTAACACTTTCGCGACCGCATGTTTTTTGTCTTTTTGACAGTAAGGTCCCCCTGTGGGCGTTATTCTCGCCAGTTACAATATTTTGCAACAAAATTTTCTATATTCAGATTCATATTACAAATGGACATACATTATAATTATACTCTTTATAATGAAAGTATTTGTAACCATAGCATACTGATCTTAAAAATATGAATATTATGTGTATGTGTATTCTTAAGAAATAAATGACATACAAATTGCAAAACAAACGCCTACTGGCGGAGTTCCAGATTTTCAAATAACGTAAATTTACGTCGGCGATCGCAAAAGTGTTAAACTGAAGGCTTATGCGATTTCCTACATTTTGTACTTCACCAATTGTTATACAATTGTTAACAAGATACAATAAGTAAATCTTCCAAAGAGCAAATGTTAAACGAGCGTTTTATTAAAACTTAAAACGAAATTATTCCTTACCTTTTACGGTGTTAAGCTTACTCTATTTTTCAATCCATGTATTGTAAATACTTTCAAGAAAAAATTTCTAGATACAATATCAATGCTATGTAATGTTATTAAACGCTCGCCAACAATACTGTTTAGAGCATCTCACCTTCAGACCTACTTTTGTAACATAGTCAAACATAAATTGAAATTTTAAGACTAATGCCAGTTTACTACATTGCCTTAAGTTACCAGACACTTTTGATTTTGGATGTTTTGATCATAACCTCCTAAACTAGACGCCTTCTGCGTGGCTCAGAAACTTAACAAAAATTCAAACGTAGACAGCGCCACCTGTTACAGATTACACAAATGTTTTATTCAGCTGTCTCCAATAATTTTAAGATGTCATCTATGATACATATAATCGACGTTTCTCCAATTCGATTAGCCTTTTAGATATATGAAATCCCATTTTTAAAAATTTTTGGTGTCTGTTGATTAAAAAAAAGTCGCACAATCTGTAAAGGGTGGCGCTGTCTACCGCTAAGTTTCCGAACCTCGCGGAAGTCTTTAGGAGGCTATGGTTTTGATAAGGATCTGGACAAGTACTTCATGAAACGTCCTGAAATTTCGGGCGTGTAAAGAACATGTTACAGCTCATGCATGTAAGCGTACAATTTGTTCCAAAGGCAAAAATGTGATCTTTAACAAATTAAAGAAAAATCAAAATATTTGGAATCTGAAAAATAAATTAATAAAGAAATAAAAAATGCTGGAAATTTGGTGTGACGATAGCTGATGACTATGTGATCTCTTTTAATCCGGCTGTACATGTTTATATCTGAATGCCACGTATATTTATAACAATGTAAAATTTTAATTAAAGAAAGATAATTAAAAATTAAAAAATATAATCTTATTTATATCTACATAAATATTGATATACTAATAAGAATAGATAAACCTAATATTTTATTTATTCATAAAAAAATATAATTAATGTCAATTACTGGTGGAAATTAAGATATGTGTGCTTCTAGCTTAAACTGCATGTCCTCATACGGCGAATTTAGTTTCAGTGGTTGCTAAGACGTTGTATTCTAGATAAGCTTACTGTAGATATACATCTACATCAGAAATTAATATTTGTCATTTTATTTCATTTTATTTATTTTATTTTTTTATTTTATTTATTTTTTTTATGATTTCACACCAAATTTAGGTACGTCGTTTTTATCATTATCTTAAAACCTATATAAATGGATTTTAATAATAGCAAGAATCCTTTTTATTAAAACTTACTTGTAAGTTAAATTTTTAAAAATCATATTTTTAAGACAGTTTAAAATTTCAAATAGATTTTATAAGAGGCACAATTTTATTAAATTATCTAATCATAACATAATTCAATTAATGGCGATTGGAGAAATTAGAATCTAAATTTACTTTTACAATGAGAATATTAAAAAATAATGAATTAAATTCGTGATGTAGTTCTTTCACATATACAAAATTTGCACCTGAAGTGAATTTAATGTAATAATTCATCGTCTCAGTAATCCTAATAGTTAATAAAATTAAATAATTTAATTAAACAACAGAATCTTACAAGTATAAGCTGTTTAAGAACGATTTTTGTTATAATTAAAATATCAAACATGCTATTTCCACAGTTTAAAACAATCTAATTAATATATATATATATATATATATATATATATATATATACTGCATAGAAAGCTATTGTCGCATGAAATTCAAGCATGGTTTAGTTTTTAAAGCATGGTTTAGTTTATAAAAGTGTATATTTCATAGAATTAGTAAAAATAAAGCTATGAAGTGTTTAACGCAATTTAATGTTGAGGAAGTTTTGCAGAAATTTGTATAAATAACAGTGTGATAGAATATAATACGTTAAAACAGTATAATGGGAAATTTATGTTATTAATATTATTTAAGGATTGTAATATTTATCCTTATTATAAATCTACTCTTCCATAGCTGCCAATATTTTCATTTATTTCTGAGCGCTTTTAGTTCCGCCTTTATTCCATACCACTTTTTTTTAATTTTTTTAGAGTAATTTTTTCTTATTTATCATTGTTATAGTATAGCCTCCTAAAGTAGATGCCTGTCGCTTGGCTCGGAATCTTGGCCAGGGACTGATTTAGACCGGGACACTCATTATATACACTTACACCATTATTTTTTAAGCAATACTTTCCTCTCATAATAAACAAAAAATTCTAATTAAAAATTATTTTAAAAGAATTCTGGTGTCTAATAATCATGAGTAAATTCGATTGTTTTACACCGTTTATTTTTTATAAAAATAATTTTCTAGTCAAAATGTGGAATTCCTATGATATCCAGTAAAAAATAATTGTAAAAATATTCCGGTGAGAGAGTGCCCCGGTCTAAATCAGGCTCTGATCTTGGCAACAGTTGAAGCGATAGACAGCGCCACCTGGTACAGATTGCACGACTTTTTTGTTCAACAGCCACCAAAAATTTTTAAAGGTGGGAAATGATATACATAAAAGAGGAATAGAATCGAAGAAACGTCGATTATGCATATCATATATCACTTCTTAAAATTATTGGTGACAGATGAATAAAAACGTCACGCAATCTGTACCAGGTGGCGCTGTCTAGCACTTCAACTGTTGCCAAGTTTCATAGCCAAGCGACAGGCATCTAATATAGGAGGATATGGTTATATATTCGAGAAAAATATTCTAAAAGTAAAGTGGTGCGAAATAAGGGCGGAGCAAAAAATGCTTCGGAATAAATAAGAATATTGGAATCTATGTTTTTCAAATGGATTTTGTTTTTATACAAAACCTATTGTTTTAACTATTACATTGTCATTTGCATTTTTTCCCTTAACTTGAAACATATATTATAAATAACAGGAAAAATTTTTATGGAAAATTGCTAAACTATTAAATCTTAAATCATGTACTTCTTTTTTAAAGAAGGCTTATAATTCACCGATAAATTGCAAAATACTGGCAACATTTGCTTTATGTCGCAAAAATGACAAAATGTCATCATTTTAATTTATTCATTATCACTGTTAGTGCACGCCTTTTTCGCACACCACTTTAATTGTAATCAGGGATAAAAGTTTTTTTTTTTTTTTTTTTTTTTTTTAAATGAAATCGAAATTCTGAATTTTACATTCCTTATATAAGTGCATTATCTGTCGAGTGCATTATCTGTGCAATCGAAATTCTGAATTTTACATTCCTTATATAAGTGCATTATCTGTTTTAAATATATATGTTCTTAAATTACATGCTTATTCCGGCGTAAACGAAGGATTTCGCTTTCATTAAAAAAGGAAAAAGTAGAATTTTCATTGCATTGCAGACATGCCTACTTTTTAACACTTTCACGACTGCTGACGTAGAAACACGTCATTTGGAAATCTGAACTCCGCCAGTCGTCGTTTCTTCTGCAATTTGTATGTTATTTATTTCTTAAAAATATGTCCAATATTTACGTTTGTATAGTCAAATATACTATGGATACATGATAGTGATTGCAAAAAATCCGAAAACTATGACAATAAATCGCGATGCATATTCCCAGGGTGAAAATATTAATCACAGTGAAAAGAATTATGCGAAAATATCGAAACATATTTTATACTTAATCTTGTTCTGTATAAACCTGTCTTTAAAAAACATGCAATAAAGACTCAAATTTAAGAAGAAAAAAAATCCGTTTCTAAAGGAAAACATAACATTAATGAGAGAAGAATTGTCAGCATTGCTGTGCCTCTCTCAAAGCTTTCATAATGAAAGAAAAAATAAGGGAAAAATGCCTATTAATCACAAAAAAAAAAAAGAAAGAAAAGAAAAGAAAGGAAAAGAACAAAAAGAACAAAGAAATTCTGCGACGCTCATTGAATATTATTATCTTCCAACTGTTCGTAATTGCTGTACCGTATAACTTTCAATATTCTTTCCTTTTTTTATCACACGAGGAACAAAAAGAAGGACTAAAGGGCACAAAGATAGGCTAGTTGAATACACAATCATTCTTAAACATTATTGGAAAATGTTAAAAATGCATAACACAATAGAAAACGCAACACTTAGATTCTAATTTCAGGCCTTAATATATATCAATATTTTTACGTAGCCCTGTAAATCTGAAGGTTAACCATTTCATATTCTGTACAAAACATTAGTTTAGCATATTAATAATAAACGGCAATTCCTTTATTATTTTTGCTGTAGTAGAAAGTTATTTAAATATATATACATATATATATATATATATATATATATATATATATTTATAAAAATGTCTATCTTAAAACGCAACCCTATGGACATATTTTTGGTGTCCCTGTACATAGCCGAGTTTTACAAGACATATTAATGTCATTTTAAATAAAGAGCATTCCGCAGTGAACTTCAATAATATATATATACAGGGATCTGTCCAGAGGCAATCCTGGGTCCGTTAAAGGAACCTTCACAAAATTCTAAATCTTTAAAAAGGACCCTTCAAAAAATTATTTATGCTAAAACAGGACCCTTCACAAAATTGTTTATCCTAATACAGGACCCTTCACAAAATTGTTTATCCTAATACAGGACCCTTCACAAAATTATTATCCTAAAACAGGACCCTTCACAAAATATTTTTATCCTAAAAAGGACCTCTTAAAAAAAAATTTCTCCTTTAAAACAGACCTTTGATAAATCTCTTTCATTTTCAGAGCTAATCTTCAATGGAATAAGCAGACTGTCTTAATAATCGTACGTGTTTTGTTGTATTTCCCCAAAAAGCTGATATTCAATATGTAATTTATGAAGAGCTTCTATGTAAAATTGAAGTGTCATTCTTAAAATGAAATCTTAATTGTAATATTATGTTGCGAAATTACATTTTTCACAATTTCACACTAACCAAAAAGTTCTGAAAATCATTACTTTCACACTAAATTTAGATTCACAAAATTACGTGTAGAATTTTTCACAATTTCACAAAAGCAGGACTCTGTGTGAAAAGTCTGGACAGACCCCTGATATATATATACATATATATATATATATATATATATATATTAATTTTTTAAATATTTACGGGCACTGGTGGCAGACAAGCGGACAGGTAGACAGGTAGACATTCGAAACGGCAGATACACAAATTAAGATGATATTCACACTTAAAATTGCTACAAAGTGTTGAAACCCTTAATGTTCCAGAAAATGCAATTCAGCAAATTTTCATAAATAGCCTTTAAGGAAATTAATACTTTTGTGGCACCCCGTAAATCTTAATGCCAAACATACAATATTTTAAAGGAATCATTTTTTTTTTTTCTGTGAATATAGATGACATATTTCAATTTTCTTAAGTTTTGTGCAAGGAAAAGTTAATAAAATTTGTTTTTTAAAAATAACTATCTTAGAGCGCAAAGCTTTAGAATATTTCGGTTGTCCCTGTAAACAAACCAGTGGTAATGTTTACTCCGATTTTCATAGAAAGCATTCGATAGTGAACGTAATAAGAAATTTTAATTTCATTTAGATATGTCTACAGTGAAGGTATTATAATATGGTTTACAGAAATACCTCTCATAGAACACAATGCTTTGAAATATTTTCAGGTGACCCTGTACAGAAACTAGTAGAGGTATTCACTCCATTTTCAACAGAGAACATATAATAGTGAACCTAAATAACATATATCAGATTCAAGAAATTTTCTGAATGTTTACTGTAGTCAGAGCACGGACAGACAGACAAACCGAAGTCCTTAGCACTTTTCAAAATTGCTGTAAAATGTCAAAATGATAAATAATGTCCAGATAAGTTTAGCGCCATAAATTGTGAATGGGTCTTATAATATGTTACAAATGTATTAAATGAATTTGACTTTTATAGCTCTTATATCATGCAAAATCGTTTCTAAAGATATATATACAGAAAAAAAAAAAAAAAAAAAAAAAAAAAGTCAGCTATTTTTATTTAAATATACCAGATTTATGTATTTATTACTATTATTGATACATGAAAATAAAAATTCTTTAAGCACCAGTTCTACATATTCATTAAGTGCTAAACAAACTAAATGAAATTTTAAGTTGAGAAACACTATTCTTAATCCGAAATAGATGAATTTTTCTTTCGTCGCATAATTGTATTAATTTGACTGCCTATCACTTTAACATATTATACCGGAACAACATTTCATTTTCGGAATTGCAACTGTACATCAATTAAATTTAAAGTATAATACCCGAATTCCCATCCATTCTATTTATATAATACCTTAATACCGATTATATCAAGAAAAAGGTTTTGAAAGAAAATTCATGTTCTTTACCGGCTAAGAGGTAAATTTTAATTACTTAATTTTGTATGTTCGAATAGCTTAATGCAATTATATGCTCCCATTTGTTTAGAAATATTGTTTTTCTAAGCAAATGAAAATCAATTGATAATTTTGAATTTTTCGTTACGCTTAATGAAAATTCTTTCATTTTTAGTATAATTGCAATTTGCTTAAATTCGACATTTTATCTAGATATTTCATGTTTTTATAAAGAGATTATATGAGAAATTTAATTTCCTAAATTTATGCATATTCAAATAGTTTAAAATAATTAAGAGTTTTTAGGCAGGTAAATGTATTTTAAAACAGCCAGAGATTCTTTAATTATGAGTACATTTAACGACTTTGAAAATTGCATTGCTAAAATAAGGCGATCATTATATTGAAAAATAAATAACGGTAGTATTTCATGTTGCGTAAATTTGGTTTTGATAGAATACGAGTAAGGAAGCGTGCGGCTAGTTGTCACAGGGGTAAAAAGTAAGACGAAATTTACGATATAGCATACTTGCCAACCATCTTATTATGAACCGTACAATTTTTAGTACCGCCTTTTTTCCACACCAATAATTTTTTAGTGTAATTTTAGTCTTATTTAATCGTAAAAACATTTGGAGAGAATAACTCTAAAACAGGGGTCGTACTCTCCTCCCCTTTTTCAGGACACACTTAAGAATAAGAAATTTTCTCCTATTTTGCCACCAGTAATTTCATGCAGAAATTTTTATGGTACTTTTTATAGAAATGTCACCAGATTAATCTGGTTACAGATCATTGTAAAAAAATAATGGTAGGAATAGAGGCGGAAATTTGTCATATTTGAGAGTGTCCTGAAAAAAGGTCGGAGAGTACGACCACTGCTCTAAAAATATAGTGGTTGTTCAGGGGGCGGTAACAATTGTACAGTTATTAATGAGATGCTTGGCAAGTATGATATAGTTTGTAATGTTTGCGATTAAATATTTTAATAAACATATTTCTTATGACGCACTTTATAATGTAAGCACACTCGGTACTGCACAAAAATGGTTAGAGAAAGTTTCTGTACCTGTGCTTCATTTTAGCTAGTTAGTGGGAAAAAAAATATTTCGTACATTTTGATTAAAGGTATTTTAATTTATACTTTAAAGAAATGTTTATAGCTATTTATTCAGTCTATGTGTTGAGTTATAAAATGCATTTTTATTTATTTATTTTATTATTATTATTATTATTATTATTTTTCATAAATAAACAAAATGTTCAAAATCTCACGATAGGGCAAGTTGAAACAAAATTTTGGGGCAAATTGTAAAATGTTAGAGGAGTGGCTTATGGAGATGCCTACAGCCAGAGCTAGAAGTCTCCGTCAATTTTCAAGAAACTTTCAGAAAAGAATATTTTTGACTTCTTTGCCACTAGTATATTTACACAGATATATTTTCTGTGTTTTTAAATTATAGTGCCGTGATTATTTAATCAAGAATTATAATCACGATTTAATCAAGAATTAGAGAATATTGCACAAAAATAGTAGTAGGGGAATAAAAAACAGAAATTTATCATCAATGAGAGTGTCCTGAAAAAAAGGGCGGAGAATTCGAGCTCTGCTAAACCCTCTCTGTGGCAGAAGAATAGGTATAATGCATAATTTGCAAAATGTGAGCACACATTAAATGTATGAAAGGAACAAAATATCATTTGCTTGAATTATTTTCATTTCTGACTAAGAGTGACTTCTATGTTGATTTTATCCAGGGATGGAACACGGGCGCAGAATTCATACCGGAATCCGTTTAAGAAAATTCTCTACCTATAATATCGTTGATTTAAGAAGTAGACAATTTTCTTACATTGATAGTGGTATGAATTCTGCGCCCGTGTTCCATCCCTGTTTTATCTTTAATTTTCTCTTTATTTTACAAAAATCCATTTGATATAATTCATTGTTACTATACCAAGAAGGTTATAATTTAATATTAGTTATTAATTGCCCTTTTTTTTAATCAATTAATAAATGAATGACAACAAAAACTCTTTGAAATATTGTCGTTTTTATTGTAAGATTCCCTTTGTATCCGTTACAATTTACCCCACGTGTGTTACAATTAACCCCAGATCCTGGGCAAATTGTAACAGGCAGATAATTTTTTTTTAAATATTTTTTGTGCTAAATCTAGTGACATTAATAAAAGTTTTTTTTTTTTTTTTTTTTTTTTTTTTTTTTATGAATATGATAGACGATTATGTATGCTATTGAAAACAGCAATTATAAACAGGAAAATGTAAATACATTTCACAATATATTTAATTTTTTAAAAACTGTTACAACCCGCACCACGCTCCCCTACTATATTTAAGTAGTCATCACCTGAAAATAATTAATAGCGTGTACTCTTATATGGTAGTTCATTTCAGAGTACGTATATCAGTATTCAGTTTTATTCTTAACCTCTGATAGAAAAAAATGGGAGGGGGGACATAACTTAAAAAACAAAACAGCAACAACAAATTACCTGAATTACTTTTTAGACTTCCAGTTTAATAATATTCATTGATTATAAAAAAAAAAAAAAAAAAAAAAAAAAACTTTGGGTAAATTATTAAAAGTATACTACACAAAAATACTTTTTATTAATACTTTTCTTAGTTTTAAAATATTTTTTAAATATAACATATGAAAACAATGTATTACACATCAGAACGTAATTCATTAATGTCCTAAACACAAATTTTTCAGATTCTTAGAAATAAATAAATATATATAGAGAGAGAGACCTGCTATTATCTGTAATGGTATTAAGCCCTGCCTTTTTTCCACGCCAGAATAGTTGTAAAGTAACATTCAGCAATATGTTCTCATGATTAAATAACGGGACAATTGATATACAGCTATTCTGTTGTGAAAAAAAGGCGGGGCTTAATACCTTTACGGATAAACTAGTGTAGTTAGCAGGTCTAAATAATACAGAGCTGAAAACCTAAACTGGCAAATTGTTTCTACCACCCCTTTTTCTACACCACTTAATTTTTAGAGTATTTGTTTTCTTAGCCCCTTAACGCGCGGTGTCCTCGCTGCGAGGACGCAAAATTTAAGATGCAGCTGCAAAAATTCATCCCGGAAATTTTTTAGCAAAATTTACGTTTATAACATAGCGCAAAAGGCGGGTCTTTTAAACCTTAAAATTTAAAATTTCTTTTAGTTTAATTTAGTTCATGAATTCCGGTGGCAGTATAATTTAAATGATACGAATTGTCTTGCGCAGCAAAGGGTTAAATCATCGTAAATATATTTGAAGAGAATTACTCTAAAAATTAAGTGGTGTAGGAAAAGGTGCAGTACAAACAATTTGCCGCGTTAGGTTGGCAGTTCTGATAATACATATTTATTGTGTTTATTGTGTTTCAACAGATAAAGAACATTGTTAAAAGAAAAAAAAAAGTATTTATATAAATGTGAAATCTAAAAATTTTTATTTTAAAATTAAAGAAGTTTTATAATATATAATATAACTAAGCTTTTCGCTGTCACGGAGTAGAATCTTCAGGTGACAAATTATGGCCACAATATGTTTGCCTAATCACAATATGTTTGCCTAATCTTGTACGGTGAAAGTTGTGTCACATACAAGGAGAAAATCTTTCAGAATTCCAGAGATACGGCAGGATTTCAATATCGAAAGAGCTTTGTAGTGCAGACTGAATTCAAGTGGATAAGAAACTTTTAACTTTGTAAAAGGTGGAAGATATACTATTAAAAATTTTCTCCTAGGTTGAAACAAAACATGGTACATTTTTGCTGCCACCATGCGATGGTGAAACATTTTACCATTATTTGGTGCTTTTCTAAACCAAAGCTTGGTGCTTCAATAGCTACATCCATAATACGGAGAAATTTTTTACTATAATTTGGTGCTTTTTTTAAACAAGAAACGCCAAATCATAGTAGAAGGTTTCACCATCGCATGGTGGCAGCAAATATGTACCATGTTTTGTTCAACCTAGCAAATTGAATCTACTGAAGTACCAACATTTGGTTCAACATTGAACTGAAATTTTTAACAGTGTACTTCAGTTAAACAGGATCCATGATTAAATACTCCTGAAAGCACTTGAATAACTATTAGAACTAGGGAAATATTTAAGAACTTTTTATCAAGGTTGAGAGTTCCACTTTTTTTTTTTTTTTTTTAAATCAAAAACGAAATCTTGCGTTCACACCTTAATAAACTTCTAATTTAAATACATTTATAACAACACAAAGATCTTGCGTTAAAATAAGTAAATTGTTTTTTCTAGTGTTTAATTAGATCTTCCGATCATAATCTTCCTATTCATAAACAGTATGTTGGCAAGTATATTAACACTTTCGCGACCGCTGATGTAGATTCACGTCCTTTGAAAATCTGCAACTCCACCAGTGGGCGTTTTTTCGCAATTTGTATGTTATTGATTTCTAAAAATATACCCAATATTCATATTTGCACTTTCAATATACGATGGATGCAAATACTTTGATCAGAAAGAGTATCATTATAATGAATATTCATTTGTAATACAAATATAAATACAGAAAATTATGCTCTGAAATATTGTAACTCAGAAGAATGATGACTACAAGCAGATCTTTCTGTCAAAAAGACAAAAGTGTTAATGCATATATATATTTTTTTTCCAGAGTTTTCAAACTTAAAGACATTTTTATTCAATAATCACTAATAATTTTGATAAGTAATATTTAATATATATATAATAGACTATTAACCCTTTAACGTTCACTACTTAATTTATTTTAAAAATTACTAAACTAATTTTAAAAATGGCTTTTAGACACATCGCTGATCATAAATATTTAAAAAATAAAAAATTAGCATTGTTTCTTTTCGAGAAATTTTTGGTTTGAAACATCTGTAAGTAAACCTTATTAAATTCAAATAATATTTATTTAAAAAAATAAATCACTTTATAAGTAAACATTATCGACAACAAAAACTCGTAAAAGTTGCATAGATCCCAACATTTCAATTTATTCCGTAATATTTTTACCCTTTGCGGCGCAAGGTAATTGGGTTCATTTAAATTACCCTGCCACCGGAATTTTCGAACGTAATTAAAATACAAGAAATTTTAAATTTTCATGTTCAAAAGAGGGCTTTTTCTGCTATGTTATAAACATAAAGTTTTGCTAAAAAATTTCCGGGATGAGTTTTTGCACTTGAGAAATAAAATTAGGTGTTCCATCAGCGGGAATACTGCGACTGAAAGGGTTAACCTTCCAAGTCATTAAACAACCTTTACAATTAAAATTTTGTGGTAGTTATTGAATAAGTGTGTCGTTTAAACTTAAGCAACCCTGCCTTTTTTATAACCTTCTAATTAATTTAAGAAAACTCCGCTTATACCGGAGGCAACATTGTTAGGAGGCAACCCTTGTTAATTGTCCCTTGTTAAGGATATTTCTAAATCTAAATTTCTCTGATATTGTTCAATAAAGCAAATCTTTTAACCCACAATTTTCTACTAATTTCAATTCGTATTCAAAATAATTATACAACGCATAGAGTTAAATGAATATTTTATAATTTCTATAGAATAACATCATACTGATATAGAAAATTTTATATACATAATTCAGCATCCTTAATAAACAATAATAGAAAAAAGAATTTGTTAACATTTCATCTTATAATATAAGAAATGGATGCTGAAATATGATATATTGATAAAAGAACCGCTTAATTTCACAGTGCTATTTTATAACAGACTTTGTTCATATCTACATAAGAAAAGATTAAAAAACGTGTTACACAATAAACTTAGTTTTAAACTTTATATGAAACTGAAATATCAATGCAAAATATTCTTCTAAAAGCATATTTGGTTTATTATTTTCCTAGTTTATAAAAATTTAACTAATTTAGACTTTTTAAGTTACATTAATTAAACGGATTACGTATTTTGTATTAATTAAACTTTTTTTTTTTTGTAGTGTCAAATGAAATTGTGACAGTTAATTCGATTCTTTGAAAAGTAAACCTGTGATTTCAAATATAAAACTAATATAAACTATAACTGACACCAGAATTAATAAGACATAAATTCGAGTTTATATTAATACTATAGTATATTTCATGCTATAAAAAGTATTTGACAAAATAAAGAGAACATATCAAAATAAATCAGGTTGTAAGAAATCATCCGATACTATAATCAATAAAAAAATCCAAAGAAGCATTAATTGAAAGAACATACATAAAAATGTTTTATGATACATGAAACAGTAGCTCTCGTTTTCGAGTTATAAATTCTGAAATTTTGCTAATAATCGGTGCGACCACGCCTGCATCGACAACACCACGCCTAACTGAAATTATGAATGAATTCCAAAACAAGCAGAAATCGATAGAGCATAAAGAAACGTGCTCTTTGATGCAATAATCCGTTGCCCATTTCAGCTTTGAGATATATTTAATCGAGATATAATTTCTAAAAATTCGATTAAATAGAATCTAAAAATTGATAAAAGACATGATTCTGGCAGGTTTTCACGGGATTCCTCCTACACCTTTTTCGTTACTACATTTTTACTCAAACGTAACACTTTCGCAAACACATGTTTTTGTCTTTTAACAGTAAGATCCGCCTGTGGACGTTATTTTCCCAAGTTTCAATATTTCAGAACAAAATTTTCTATATCCAGATTCTTATTACAAATAGATACACATTATAATTATACTCTTTATAATCAAAGTATTTATACGCATAGTATATTGGTTGTAAACATATGAATATTGTGTATATTTTTAAGAAATAAATGGCATACAAATTGCAAAATAGTCGCCCACTGGCAGAGTTACAAATTTTCAAATGACGTGAATCTACGTCAGCGGTCGCGAAAGTCTTAAATATAGATTTCTTGAGAACAGGCTTACGAGGGCTGACAGTTTATGTGAAAAAATCACGTTAGATTATGCCCTCTCGAATGAACATAATTTAATTGATTTCTATTATTACACTATTGGGATGGTTTCCTGGTAAGAATAGGAAAGTGTAATATAGTCTTTTAACAATCAAAGAGAGTTTAAAAATACTAGAAATTTGTATTAAAAATTTACATTAAAAATTAGAGGCAAAATATGTGTTTTTTTTTTTTTTTTTTAATACTTATGTAACATTTAAGAATTCCAGTCTTTAAATAAAACGGAATTTTCTCAGCAAGTATAGAGGTTTTCAAATTGCTTAGAACGATTTACATAGCAGCCTACATTTTTAATTTTTAAATCAGGATTGACACCAGTATTTTTAAAGGGTACGTGTTTTATAAATTTTCGACTATTGATAACACAGAAAACACTTATAAAAATTTTCCGTTTTATTGTCTCAATTGAAAAACGGGAGATTTGGCTTCTATACGTTTAGTTACGTGGATCTATTGTAATAAAGAGAAAAAAAATGGGGGGAAAAAAGAAATTATTCATGAACAATCGAAACCTAAATAATAAATAAATAAAAATAAAAGTAAGTAAAAAAATAAAAATAAAATTTTGCAGGTATTTTAGAGATTTCCATACATATTTGAAAAAAAAAATAAATAAGTTGTGTCTCAAAATGATAGTGCCACTGAATATTCCAGCTTATGCAAAGAACGAGTTGATAAATGAGGAACTGTAGACATGCAATTAAAATTGGATAGATTTTACATACACTATCGCTATACCTGGTAATATTTATTATTTATTTTAGAGTACTGTTAGCCCCGCCCTTTTGTCACACCAGTAGGATTAAAGAGAAACATTCTTCAATATGTAATTGCGATCAAATAAGAAGAAGAATGTTTTAACCGTTTGACGGCTAAGCAGCGCGATAGCGCTGCAATGTTTAGTCTCGAAAACTGCGAAGCAGCGCTATAGCGCTTCAAGAAATACAGTTCAGATAACACCGGTATTTTAATTTAATTTTTACTTTTAAAAAATCAATCGGTAAATCGGAACTTTGAGATAATGTGAAGCAGTTGGTTGCGTTATGTTGCAATATTATTTTGGACGATGATTCGGTGCATAATTGTACGAAGGAGGCAGTGTTCTCACTTCGGGGAAAATTTTCCAGATTTAGGGAATTTCCTAGTGTTAGAGGGAAAAAAAAAGGAAACTACGTAATGAGGGAAAATTTTCCCTCGACGTAAGAAAGAGATACGAGAATTTGTTTTTATACTTACAAATCTGATTCATCAATTAACCCTCGCACCATTCCTAAAATTTTGCACTCACTTTATTATTGTTCCAGCTCTTCATTAAATCAATACTATTTTACATAATGTTTTCAGACATTTTAGCATTAAAGCATTCAAGAAAAATTTCTTATTGACGGTAGTGATGACAGTATAATAAAATGGAAGTAAAATTTTAGGAACGTTACGAGGCCTGCGTCTATTCTAATTGCTTTAAGAATAATATATGAATGTTTTTTGAATACGTAAAGTGATTTCTCGATGCCTTTTTTTTCTTGTTGAATAACATAGAAAAGCGAGCGGTCTTCGCGGAACAGATTAGTTTCGAATCGAGCAGAGCAAAATGGGCAACTTTTTGTTCTGCTCACTTTCAAACTTCTAAACAGATGACAGACCGCTCCACTCTCCAGTATACACAGTTGCCAAGATTTTAATTTATTCCAGAGCATTTTCAGCTCCGTCTTTCTTTGCACCACTTTATCTATGTAATAATTTTCTCGAATAAAGTACGATAAAAACGGACAAAAATAGATTTAAAAAAAAAAAAAAAAGTGGTATGAAATAAAGGCGGAGCTAAAAATGCTTCGGAATAAAGTAAAATGTTACCAACTCTGAATATGTCTGAAAGAGAAACAATTTACGAACCAACAGCTGTGCCAACTTTCAAGGGAGACCGTGAGTTAGCGCTGTTTTGACATGTCATTGCTGTTAATTTCTTTCGCGCTGCGCGATTCTACCTGACAAACTACGGAATAAGCAATTAAAAGAATTAAATTACTATTATTATTAATAACAATAATTTCTTTATTTATCTGGGTATGTCCTAAGAAAATTAATCAATATGGGTAGGTATTTTTATGATGCATTATTATTATCGTTGTTATTTTAAAGATATAAAGTTGTTCTTGTAATGGACGAGTGTAGATTCTTGAAACAAATTTCCCTCTAATGAGTATTACTCTTTAATTAATTTATATAACACCAGATATGAATATGAATATGTACAGGTGAAATGTTACATCCAGGTAAGCACATACATACTCATGTTTGTGTTATAATAAAACATAAAATAACAGAATAAATTCTTTGAGTTGGATGTGCCAGTTTTACCCAACTTCACCGACCGAAGCTCCACGAGCTACAAAAACACCTTACCCCGCTTACAGCGGCATGGGAATTTGGCTGAGTGAATAAAAATTAATAGGTGAGTGGTTGACTTCACGACAGTTCTTTTCTGTTACACTACACTGTAAAAAAAAACCTATTACCAGCTGCAATCTGTGATTTATTTTATCCAATCACAGAGAATTTCTTGCAAGAAATTCTCTGTGATTGGATAAAATAAATCACAGATTGCAGCTGGTAATAGGTTTTTTTTTACAGTGTATAGCTTAAATTTAGTCCCATTGGGTCTTTCAAATATTTCATCTGCATTCGTCCATTCTTTTCTTTTTCTTTCTTACATATCTCCATGGATTACATTCTCCGCCTGTTGTTTAACCTTTTTCTGTTCATTTAAATTATACTGCCACCGAAATTCACCAACAAAATTAAAATAAAAGAAATTTTATATCAGGGATTTTTTTTGTTTTTTTTTTTTTTTTTCAGCTACGTTATAAAAGTAAATTTTTGTTAAAAAAAATTCCAGGATGAGTTTCATCAGCTGGAGCGTAATAATTGCGTCCTCGCAGCGAGAACAGAGCGCCGCAAAAGGTTTAGGCTGTTTCAAGAATGACAAATTTCTGTCATTTTACTACCATTATTTTTGTAGAAAAA
Organism: Salticus scenicus; assembly: GCA_963930645.1. NCBI lineage: Eukaryota > Metazoa > Arthropoda > Arachnida > Araneae > Salticidae > Salticus > Salticus scenicus. The sequence continues at coordinate 212,246,159 of OZ005659.1, forward strand.
TCTTTACCCTATTCAATCACGTCACTTTATTATGGAAATACTATAAAATTATATTGATAAAAATACCGGTGGCAAATAAGTCTGAAATTTTTTATTCCTGAAAATGCCTTAAAAAAAAAAAAAAAAAAAAAAAAAAAAGGCGAAAAATGCGACTTTTGTATTTCAAAATGATAAATTTGGCTGTGAAAGTGAATAGAAAGACAAACAAATAGTATATGCAATCAGTATGCAAAAATTAATGTAAGCTGTAATCTTATATTTTTTACTTTACTAAATAAAGTTTAATAAAGTAATTATTTGAAATTTTCAGGAACTTCTACATTTTTTTAATAATTTACTAAATTTTAATATCATTCTTAATTAATCTTTATTCCAAAGATAGAATAAAAGAATTAGTCATGATGATTTTGTTGATTTTATAGTTTAGCTAGGAATGCTATTAGAAATAGACTTTCGTTAAGAGTAAATATTTCTACTGTTTTTTTTTTTTTTTTTTTTTTTTTTTTTGAAAGGCAGGTCATATAATAGAGTAAATTCTTATTAGGTCTATTCCTTATTTCTCTTCTTTTTCTTTCGGAAATCGATAAATTATTGGACTCTGGACTTATCTTAAACCTTTAACTTCATAAAACATTTTATTTCAAAAGCGCGTCCACTTGAAATCACTGTTTCACTTGAAAATTTCTCATTACGATAACTTCCAAAATAATCAGTCAATTCGAGCAAAGTAGGACAATAAATGGACTTATTTGGCAAATATTGTTGATAACTTCATTATACAAACTGATCCGTTATTTTGTTTCAAGTTGCGACCACTTGAAAATTTCTTATAAAAATGCATTTATGGATTGATTTGCTTAAAACTTGTATGTAGATACTACCAGCAATGTTACAATCAACTTTAATAACTAACTTGGTCGATCATCTAATTTTAAAATGGCGGTCGTTTTATAAGAGAAAAGAAATCAACCTACTCTTCTGACTGAGCTAGAAGGACTTGTTTCAGCAGTTTATATCAGAAGTACATTTTTACAAATTTAAAGAGTACATGTCGAAATGGAATGAGTAATGATTGAAAAATAAAATTTCTGAACTTTGTAAGCACATAGCATTAAATTTTTTGGTTTTAGAAAAAATTGCGGCTTAGAAATTATGGTATTCGAAGCAAAACTCTTGTCAGACGACAAAAAAAAAAAAAAAAAAAAAAAAATCTTTCGTTCGATGCAATTGATTTAATAATGAATATATAAATTCCTTCAGCAAAAAGTGAAAAATCTGTTAGGGTATCATGTTTAGCATTTTATGTCGAAGCATTTAGACAGATTAAAAATAGATTTCCACTTGAAGAAGATGCTCTGACACTATTTTAAAGTCTTCAATTGTTCTTTATCGTAATCCAGAATCACTTATGATTCTAGTAAGAAAGTATATTTTACTTTTATGTCAAAATGTCAACATCAGATCAATGGATCAGGAATAGGGAGAATAAGCCATAGATGAGAATGTAGAGAAAATAGACGATATTTACAAATTTTGCAAAGCCGTCTCTAGCATTGTAGATACCAATGTCCGGAACAGTATACTAATGTTCAAAAAATGCACCGGCAGATATAGGGGAGGATGAGGTCATGGCTGCAGTGTTGCCAGATTGCTCGACTTTTTTATTCAACAGTCACTAATAATTTTGAGGAGTGATATTTAATGTACATAATCGACGATTAATCGTGCATTATATACAGTAAACATCACTTCTCAAAATTATTGTTTACTGTTAAATTAAATAGTCTGGTGTGTCACTCACACAACTTTCTCTTACCCTGAAATTTAATACTATAAATACAGGTTGCAGAATAATAGGTAAGATAACGATAATACTATAAATAACAGGCTTACATAACAGTATTTATGTAAACCTGTGCTAAACAATTCAAATTAGGCTCCAGAAGAGTTTTATATGATAAATAGTTCTGTGTCCCCTCAGCCCCCCGTTTCATTAATGCTCCTACATTTATATAGAATTTAATTCGGACATTAAAAAATAATTCTGTTTTTAAAAAATAATTTATTAAAATTATTATTTAAAAAAAAAATTATCTTTTATGATAATGCAGACGATTTCCATATTAGAGAAGTAGTATAACACTAAATATCCAACAAAAGTCCATTTTAGTCTCAATATTTAAAAAAAAAAAAAAATCGAAGTTTTCTTTTGTTAAAAGTAGAAAAAAAATTGATAACTTTGTTTTAAATTATCACAGATGGATGTTTCAACCATTCGTTTTAAAGGTATTGGCGAACTCTTTTGAAAGATACCCATCATGAAAATTTACTCCCCTCGAGGGGGACTTCCCCCCAGGGGGGGAGGCGAGGCTCATACATACACAATTTTTTTTTTCCCTGTTGACTATCTCTATTACAAAATAATATAAATTCGTTTCATTTGGTTTAGTGCAGTCTATAGATGTTAAACTCTACTTACCTGCAATTTCCCCAATATACGTAATGTATTTGAATGCTTTTGAGTGCCCCTGTACACGAACCATTTGCTTGATCTTAACGAAAAGTTTAGTGTAGCACCCTTATATGATACACATTTAGAATACCAAGTATATATATAAACATATACTAAATAATTACCTATTACGAAAAAATATAAAGTCTTGTGAAAGTATAGTTCTATGCCATTAGGTGACTAATTTTAATAGAGCCTCCTTCGATAACAAATAAACGGGAAAAAGTGAGGGAAAAATGAAAATGAAAAAGGGAAAAACAGGGAAATTTTGACAACTATGGAGGGAAATTTTAAATTTACAAGTGACATCACTGGAAGGAGGATAATACATTGGAAGCAAATAATGAAGACAGTGACGAAATTTACATCAATGTGTGGTCTGCAGAAACAAGCAGAGTGAGATAAAGCGTTCAAACCCCATTTGCGCTCGCTGTAAGAAAAGGCTACATGGCCTACGTGCAGGAAAATACAATTGTTTCCATCATCTTTTCACCATTTTTCTTTCATATTTTCTTTTACAATAAGTAAAAAAAAAAAAAAAAAAAAAAAAAAAAATTATAAAGTTCTTTTTTTTTTCATTATTTCTTTGTAAAACACAAGAAGAATTAATAAATTAAGTGACAATTGTATGAGTGATTGTGTTTTATTTAATAACTTTTTTTTTTTTTTTTTTTTTTTACTCAAAAAATATCAACAGAAGACGATGTTAGTAGTCAGATCATTGATATCAATTAAATGTAGTTTTTCAAAAGAGAAATATCGAACGTGATTTTCGACGCATTAACTATTACGTCGCTCGTTTCCTCATTTTAAAAATATATATCTTTATATTTGGGAAATAAGTTGGAAAAAGAAAAGAATGGGCGGAGTCTCGATAAAATCTTATCAACATACACACACCCTTCACTACGCTTAAATGTACATTTGGAAAACTGTATTAAATTTGGATTTATTCGCTGCTCTTAAATTTTCGTAAAACATTATGTGTGAACTATTATTAATGGTAAAACACGTTTTTTGTTTTTATTTATCCTTTAATGACACTTAAATTTGCCTTTTACATACACTACAGTAAGGCGTGGTTTTCATTAATTAGGTGTGTTTTTATAGATCATTAGAAAATTTCTTTTTTTTTTTTTCTGTAGAAAGAGCTATCGAGAGTAAGGATTTATTCATAAAAATAAACATTTATATATGCCTTTTCGACTGCTGCTTACTTAGATTTCTTTTTAACTTTTACTGCACCGCGTGGTTTTCCACTTAGACATGATTGGTTTCGAATTTTTTACAAAGCGAAAATGAAATATTTACACCGGAAAAACGTTTATTGAGGACTAGCAGGCTTTGCCCGCTTCGCTGGACATTAAACTTAAATGAGTTGTCAAAATCCCTTATCTTTATTAATAACTTAAGTTCTCCCTGTAATTGGTACAGGTTTTCTCGCTCGCAAAGTGAGGAGTCTGGGTCTCCACTGTCTTCGGCACAACTTTCCCACTTCTTACTTCCCCTTCCTCAGCGGGTGAGTTCGAAGTTTTGCAAAATCACACTAATGTACATAATGCGTACACTTAATCAATATCCGCACACCAAAATTCGCCATTCTAAGATAATTCAAAGCGAATTCAAACGGAAAGACATGTTTTTACACATGTTTATTGGGAACAACTTCAGTATAACCCCACAACGATATTTGGCGATTATGGCTAAATCATAAATCTAAAAATCATAAATCATATATGATAAATGATAAAATCATAATCTAAATCAGAAATCATAAAACATAAAATCATAAATCAAAAAAAAAAAAAAAAAAAAAAAAACATATTAGGCTGCCATATTATATCGCAAACAGTCCAGAACAACATCGTTATCCTTCAAAACTGCGCCAATGAAAAATCGCCAAATTCAGCTGTGGAGTTTTACTGAAGTTATACCGTTTATTGCCCTCCGACTCCGATAAGGGGGGAGGGGATTTCGAATTTCGTGAAATCCAGTTACAATAAATGCCGGATGCAAACAAACAATTTACGCACCAAATTTCGTGACGACAGAAGTCTTTAATAGAAAATATTATAAATAAATAAATACAAAACACACAGGCTATCTCAATTGTGGCAATATTGGCTATCTCAATTGTGCAATTAAATATCTTGGAGAGAAACGTCCAAGCTACTTCGGTTCCGAATTTCAAATTGTGCCAAAGGGATCCAATACTAAAGCTGTTCCATACACAAAATAAATAAATAAATAAAATAATAAAATAAAATAAAATAAAAACTCTTTTCTGATATTCACAAAATAAAAATAAAAAATCTTGATAAAATCCAAATTATAATCATTTACAATTAAGGGAAGAACATAAACAAGACCTCATAAGGTACATAATAACAACAAAAAATTTTGTTCTACTGCAGGAAAAAAAATACTGCTTACTCGCTTTGCTGCTTAATTAAATAAAAGTATTAAACTAATGCCAAATATCTCCATGAAAATATTTATCCACGTGCAAATTCCTCATTTAAAAAAAAAAAATCACCAACTTTTGTAGGTATTTCTCTCTCTAATTTTTATTATTCACGTGAAATTAAAAATATTTCACTTTATTTCTGGAAAATAGAAAAATATATAAATGCCTATATATAAATATAGGCATTACCGAATCTGGGTTAAAAACAGAAAAAGGGTAAATTAAATTAGAAATATCAGACCTATATTTATAAATTTGATACCAAATGAAAGGGGCGATTTTTCTGAATCCAGGGGTGAAACAGTTTTTCGATGCGACAATTAGATTTTTAAAAAATAACTAAAGTATGAAATTTAAGTGGCAACGGAAAAACGTAAAAAGGGAAAAATAAATTAGAAGTATCAGACCTATCGTTACAAATTCAGTACCAAATGAAAGTGGTGATTTTTCTGAGTCTTAGGGTGTAAACAGTTTTTCGATACGACAATTAGATTTTTTAAAATTAACTAAAGTATGAAACTTAGATGGCAACACTTCATTTCAATCTTTTCATAATTTGTAGTGCGAATCACGTGAATAAAAAAGTCTTTGAATTAAAAATTTATTTTTATATTTTATTTTTCCATTCAAAGCGTTTTAGTGAAAAAATATTTATGGCGCATGCGTAGGCGTTTTTTACCCACAATTTAAACACTAATCATAATTTTCAAAATTTCTATAGATATAATTTTAAGTTGGGTGAAGACCTAAGTTTCTGCCAAGCGCCGTTGAATTCTGTCCAGCCGTTCTCGAGTGATGCCCGGACAAACGTATTTTAGTCTTTTACCCCCCAGGGGGGAATGGGGGGGGAATTTCTGAAAAGTTAATAGATATAATTTTAAGTTGGGGGAAAACCTAAATTCCTGCCAAGCGCCGTTGAATTCCGTCCAGCCGTTCTCAAGTGATGCCCGGACAAAAAAAGCGACATACGGACACGATAACACACACACACACACACACACAGGCAAAATTTTCTGAAGTCATTTTCGGCTTTCATCGGGTGTGAAACGTGAAGATATCGCAAAATTTTTCGATTCTGACAAATTTACAGACAGAAGTCTGATTTTATTAATATAGATTGTAAAACCGAGAGCAATTTAAGATGCAAGTGCTATAGCATTAACCCGTTAGTAGTCGCTCGATTTGCCGCCCATCCTTCACTGTTGCGAGATTTTTGTATTCAATAGCCACCAAAAGTTTTTAGAAGTGGCATTTGATATACATAAAACGCGAATAAAATCAAAGAAACGTCGATCACATCACTTCTTAAAATTATTGGTGACAGTTAAATAAAAAGTACACAAACTGTAATAGGTGGCGCTGTCTTTTGCGACAACTAACGGGATAAAACGGTTAATGATGAAGTAAAATATAACAAATTATTACAATTTTTCGGCAGCCAAAAGGTAGAAAGTTGGAAACTATGCTTTTTAAAGGAACGCCAAAAGGCAGGCATGTCTTACGGAAAATCTATAAAGCGCAAAGGGTTAACACAGTAAACCCCACCTACTTAGTTACTTTTTTTCTTCTGGTGTTCGTTTAAAAGATTCAAAATTTATCACCAATAATCGTTGAAGTAAATACTTCTCGTGCATATTTTGTCAACATAAAATAGAGTAACACAAATATTCAATGCCACATTTACTTTTCTTTTCTGTACTATTTTGTTTTGAAGAACGATGAAGGCGGGGCTTGTCTTTTTTTATAAACACACATTTTTATGCTAACACTAATGACTAACACTAATCACTAATTTTTGTTTCATTTATTTGCGTTTGACGTTGTTGTTATATAATTTGACCCGTAAAGAAAAAATAAACATATTTTGTTTTATTTATTTATTTTGTTTCATTTATTTTTTAAGATTTGATTCGTTATCTCATCCAATCGTTTTTGAAAATGAATTTTCACAAACAAAAATGGAGCCAAATATATTAGACAGGTAAATACCATTTTTTTTTTTTTTTTTTTTTTTTTTTTTTTTTTTAATTTCCATAATTTTCTGGAACATACTTGCTCTAAAATTCTTCCGCCGAAGCAGTTTTATAAGTTTACAGGGAAATAAATGTATTTTTGGAAAGATATTATCGCTATTTGATGTAAAGGCTTTGGAAGCGAAACAACTTTGCAGTCAGGTCTATCCATTCTTTCTCTGGAGAAATTTCGAAAGGGGATTTATATAGAATCGCGTCAACTTCTATATCTCTGCAAATCTTGCTGCAAATTCCTTTGCGCATCAGACATTAAATTTAAAAATACAGTAGACTCTCGATTAATCGGGATGGTCGGGAAATGCCACGTCCCTAATAAGCGATTATCCCGGATAAATGAATCTATACAAATTTTGATGGAACATTAAGAAAAAAAATTAAAGAAAATATAATTACTATACAATAGGACATTATTGATTATTTTTAATATAACAGGAAGCGAATGAACCTAAATGTTAATATTATTTAGATTTACAATTTGAATAATTTACAAAAAAAAAATAAGAAAGAAAGAAAGAAATTTAGTTTACCTCAAATTTTGGGAAGAATGAAGTTATAGAAGTCTGTTTTTGTTTCTCATTTACTCTTCGTCTAATTTTGCTACGCAGAATTTCTCCACATAATTTTTTTAGCAGGTGTGCTTTCATTTTCTTGCTCCAAGTAATTAAGTAAAGCCTCAGTGTGTACTAATGCGTCATCGTGACCTAATTTTTGATGAGATACAAGATTTTCCTCATCGCTTTCAGAACAATCTTCGTAATTCCTTGTTCTTTCTGAATCACAAGCGACTCGTAACACAATATCATCGTCACTTAAAACTTCCTAACATTCAATTTTAGAATCTTCGTTAATCCATTGCTGCACTGCTTCTTCGTCAACATTTTCAGAACAGTCTAACTTTCTCAAATATTCTAAGATTTTTCTCTGCAAATCTGTACTATCATCGTCTTCTATAAGAATTTAATTTTCTTTATCCGGTAAAATTGCCTTCCATGATTTCTTAACCGTGGTGCTTTTTATTGATTTCCAATCATCAGCAACATAATAAATTGCATCCAAAACTGTTAGATTTTTCCAAAAAGAAAGCAAATTATGGTATCCTTCCTCTACCAATTTAAGGAGCAAATTTTTACAGTATGTTGTTTTAAGGTTTTAATTAACACCCTGATCCTTAAGTTGGATGACAGCTGTCACATTTGGGGGCAGATATTTCAGAAAAATATTCCCGTCTTCTGATTTTAAAGTTTCTTCATTTGGTTGACTAGGTGCATTGTCCAGCAGAAGAACAGCTTTTTCAGGAAGACTGACATTTTCCGAAAGTTTTCGTACTGCAGGAACGAACTTAGTTTAAAATAAGTCAGAAAATATTTCTACAGTCATCCAAGCTGTTTTATCACTTTTAATACTTACAGACAAACTTGAATCTTTCTTCATTTTTGAAAAAAGCTCTCGGCTTTCTTGCAGTTCTAATAACACACAAATCTAAAAAATTGAGCCGGAGGTATTAGCGCAACACAATACTGTTATACGCTGCTTCTGCTTCTCGTGTCCTGATGCATTATTTTCTGTTTCATATGCCAATGTCTTTCGGGGCAAACACTTCCAATATAAACCAGTCTATTTCGCATTGTATATTTGTTCGGCACTCAAATTTTCTTCAGATACGAAATTTTGGAATTCTTAAACTAAATTTTCAAATGCAGATTTCTCGCTACTGAGTTTTTCACCTTGCACAGTTATTTGGCGAATACCATATCTCTGTCTGAATCTCGTTAACAAGCCTCTCGAAGCATTGAAATCACCGGGTATTTCAAGCTCTTCAAGAAAATGTTTTGATTTATCTGCACAAACAGCACCTGATACAAGAATTCCGCCAGCTCTCTGTTGGTTAAATCACACAACCATGACTTTATCTAAATCTTCATATGTTGAGGTTTTCATTGTTTTTCTATTGCACAATACTTTTGGACTATCTGAATTTCCTGCAAATTCGAGAAATTTTTGTTTCTTTTTAATAATGTCTCACACAGTTTGATCTCCAATCTCATATTCACTCATTAATGATTTCGCTGTATGTCCATTTTCTGATTTATTAATTATTTCCAGCTTTTTATTTATACTAAAAACGACTCTTTTGCGTTTCGACATCTTGATACTATGAACAGAATTTATAGCCATAGCCTCCTTAACTAGATGCCTGTCGCATAGCTCGGAAACTAGGCAACAGTTGAAGCGGTAGAAAGCGCCACCTAGTACAGATTATGTGACTGTTTTTATTCAAATGTCACCAATAATTTAAAGAAGTGATACATGATATATATAATCGACGTTTCTTCGATTCTATTCACGTGTGAAACTATTAATCTAAACACTACTAAAACTGCACGTTGGACGAATCATCTCCTGACCACGCATTTCAGAACGGGAGAAACAACTGTTGGCTGGGCGCAAAGTCAACTGGACGAGTCCATTACAGAATGAAGGGTTGAGAAGAAAGCAGTCTTTTAGCACATTCCTGCATTAAGATTTTTTTAGCCTTCCCGGATAATCGGCAACCCGGATAATCCGATCCCGGTTAATCGGTCTACTGTATAGCAATAATATTTCAGAAAACTTTTTATATTAAAAATTTGTTTTCATAGATAACTAGCTTGCAACGGAAAGAAGACACGCGTTGTATCAGATCACACATTAATTTCCCATTTCTTTGTAGCTCAGTATAACAGCATTTAAATGTTTCAGCATGTCATTCAGGAAAGCTGTGGCTAGCATAGTGCGTTCGTTTGCTAAGGATTTCAAACAGTTTCTTCCTTCTTGTGTATTCAAATTTCCTATGAAGGAAGTTACTTTATCTTTTATTTGCCAAAAACGTTTAATTACTTGACCTTTATTTAGACATCGATTATTGTTGTCAATGACAACGTGATGGCTTCGGAATACCTGTATATGATCCCGATCTATGCTTACCTCCTTCGATAATGTAAAAAACATAAAGATAGTTTTTCAGAAAATATCATATTGTTGTGATGCAGCAAACCAGAAAAAAATATTTATTTTACCATTTTTGCGACTGCATGATTTTGTATTATTAACAGTAATATTCATTTAAAGGCGTAATTCTTCCAAGTTACAATATTTCAGAACAAAATTTTCTGTATTCACATATGTATTACAAATGGATATGCGTTATAACATAGTCTTTTTAAATAAATATTTGCGTTAATAGTATATTTGATGGTACAAATAGGAATATTGGATATATTCTTAAAAAAATAAATGACGAAAATTGCGAAAGAAACGCCCACTGGCAGAGCTACAGATTTTCAAATGATGTGAATCTACGTCAGCGGTCGCGAAAGTGTTAATTTATTTGAGTAATTTATACTTCCAAAACTTTTCAGCTATCCGCATTTTGACTTGCTTGTCAATTTAGCACCTTTTATCTACCGAAAAAATTTAATAGAAAAACGTCTGGATTTAATCAGTGAACTGTAATGTTTTTCACAGATTATGTAAAATAAACATTTTATTAACTCTTACGCGATCGCAGGTTTTTGTCTTTTTGACAATAAGGTCCGAATGTGGGCGTTATACTCTCAAGTAACAATATATCGTAACATATTTTTCTGCATTCAGATCCATATTACAAATGGATATACAATATATATAATATACTCTTTCTAATAAAAATATTTGCATCCGTATTCAATTGGTTGTAGAAATATGAATATTGGATATATTCTTAAGAAATAAATGACATACAAATTTCAAAAGAAACGTCCACTTGCGGAGTTACAAATTTTCAGAGGACGTTAATCTACGTCAGCGGTCAGGAAAGTGTCAATATTTTCCGGTAGCCAAAAGCAAAACTTTCCCCTGTAAGCAGAGCCTCATTAAGGGGGAAGCACACATTATCTCCGCTCGCCCCGGAATATTTTTACAATTATTTTTTACTTCATGTCATAGAAATTTCACGCTTTGACGAGGAAGTATTTTTTATAAAAAATGAACGGTGTAAAACAATCCAATTTACTCACCGTTATTAGACACCAGAATTCTTTTAAAATAATTTTTAATGAGAATTTTCTGTTTATTATAGGAGGAAAGTATTTGTTAAAGAATAACGGTATAAGTATAAATAATGTGTGCTTCCCCCTTAATCAGGCTCTGCCTGTAAGCATATTTACCACAATGGAGCAATGGGTGGCGTACTACATCATGGTTACGACATAGTTAAGCCCAGGAGTGGGACGTGGTTCTGAAAACTACGGAAGCGCCGAAGCGAAGCGCTTCCAAAGGCAGAGGAAGAATCAATTCAGTATTTCGATGAGTCGACGTTACTTCATTATTTTTAAAACTCTTAAATAGGGGAAGTGCTGCTTCCATGGATGATTCGCCGCTGGTTACGTCACTGATCGATGACAAAGCCATCTGGTGTTGGTGGTACCTGAATTACTCTGGCTGAAACTGCACATGCTCAAATAGAATTTGTTTACTCGCGCGATGCTCCATATTTGAAATTTAAATAGAACTGTGTTCTAACGAATTCACATCTAAACGGAAAAAATCATGTATTTTTAAAATATTTATATTTTGCATATTTTCCCTTATTTCAAGATAAGTAATATATTTTACAATTAATTAAAAAAAATGCCTTTTGAATACTTCTTACAATTTATATAATTATTGAAATCCTAAACTCTTAAATTTTTCATTCACGACGAGAAGTACTGTCGTCGAATTTACTTTGCGATATTTTTTAAACATTGTGTGAACGAGCGTACCACAGAGACTTGGCCAAAGATACTAAATTAGATACTACGTTTTAGCAGCTCTAATCATACAATTCATTTATTGCCATCGGTATATTCGACAGCAATTGATACAAGAACTAAAAAGTGTATTTATTATTAACTACCAACTTGAAAGTGGAATATTTTAATATATTAAATATATACGCTTTCTTTTCTGGTATTAAATAAATGAATTAATAAAATTAATTTACTGTTTTATGGTTTCATATTTTTTTTCTTTTTTCCTGACAAAAAAAAAAAAAATGATACAGATACTTCATTTTATGTTTAACACAACTGCTAAGTCTTTCGACTTTTTACCATTACTATTTATTTTTATTTTTATTTTTTATATTTGGTTTATATAAACGCTTAATTTCTGCAACTAAACAAGACCAAGATAACTAATAACAAAAAGGATTATAAAAAAAAAAAAAAAAAAAAAGATTAGTTCGCATCTATGGTTACCTATTTATATATATAGGATAAATCAACCGTTAAATATTAGTAAAATGGAAATGTATTTACATATCACCACCCCATGAATTTTGTCACCTTAGTATTCAAAATCTGTCTGATATTTTAGAATTAAAATTCTGAAAGATTTAAGCATAAAAAATTACATTTGCGATAATAATTTAGTAATATTTATAAAAATAAATCCACAAATTTCTTAAACATTTCTGAATTAAAAAAAAAAAAAAAAAAAGAGAGAGAGAGAGAGAGAGAGAGAGAGAGAGAGAATAAAAGAACAAAATATGTCTATGCTCGAACAAATTTAAGTTTTTTCAGAAAGTTTTTAATGACAAAATACAATTAATAAAAATAAATCTCAATTGATAAACAACATAAGGATAAGCTGTTTTTTAAAAGTGATAAAAATGTCTCAAAATTTCGTGCCCTAAATTTTTGAAATAACTTAAGCATTTTTTTTTTTTTTTTTTTAATTAAAAAAAAAAAAAATGTTTCTTCAAAATCTAAAATACCTTTTTATCTACACACAGAAATTTTCATGAAAAATTTCTATAAATGAATAAAAAAATTTACTCACAAGTTATTGATATATATATATATATATATATATAATTTTATTTATATTTGAACATATTTGTTTCACTTTTTTTTTTTTTTTTTTTTTTTTTTAGCATACATGAATAGTATTTGTTAAGGCAAATAATACCTTTTAGGCGTTTATATAAAAGGGATTTAAATATGCAGATTTTACAATATAAAAGTGAGAAGAAAAAAAATAAAATGTATTTTCTTTCGCATACACCTTTACGAAAATATTCAAAATATGTTATGAAGGAACTTTCACCAAAGAACTCAGTTTCTTTATTAATATGAAATGTATCCAACATCTTATGTATAATCTTTAGGAAAAACACTATACGCAATTTTAGGGCAATTTCACAAATAAGAAATTACCGCTTTTTTTGTTTTACTTCGATTCTTATAAAATAAACTGTATCCTGTTAAATTGCAACCTATTACTATACAAATGTCATAAATATTTCTGTATAAAAATAGTAGTAGTAAAAAAGGCAGAAATTTCTTGGCCTTGAAAGTGTCCTAAAAATGGTAGAGGGTGCGACCGTTGCCCCTGCCAATATTTTAATTTATTCCGGAGTAATTTTAGCCACGCCTCTATTTCGTACCACTTATATTTTAACCTTTTGCGCTCGGCATATTTTCCGTAAGACACGCCTTTTGTCGTTCTTTAAAGCGTCACACGTATAATTTCCAACTTACTACCTTTTGGCTACCGAAAAATTGTAATAATTTGTTTTATTTTTCTTCATCATTGAATAAAATAAATCTTTCTGTTAATATTTTCCAGTAGCCGAAAGGTAGCCTATAGTTACACGTTTTAGAAAAATAACATTTCATTTGCAGAAGAATACCTTAAGGCGGGGCTCGATTTTTTAATGTCCCCTCAGAAGGGACATACGAGCGATAAGTGTTAAAAGAGTTTTTTTTCTCATTTTATCGAAGTTATGTATTGAAGAAAATATTTCTATAAATAAAGTGGTGCAAAATAATGGCGTGGCTAAAAGTACTCCGTAATAAATAAAAATATTTTCAGCTATTCTTTAAGTAAAAAGTCTATTTTTAAACAGAAAAAAAAAAAAAAAAAAAAAAAAAACAGAAAATATAAATTTACAGTTATAATCTATATCATATAGACATTTTTTTTTCACGTGTTTACGTTTCCATATTCGAAATTTTCGTTGTATAAATTTAAATCAAAAACAATTTTTTAATTTGTAATGCAAATACCTTGAATTGAAAATGCTATGTATAATGACTATACATAATTCTTTACAGTAATGTAAAATTTTCGTCATATAAATGTTTAAATATTTAATGTAGGACAATAAAATTTGTTAACGGAAATTTTACTTTAAAAGTAGGCATTGATCGATTACGCAGAATGACCGATTAGAATATTTGATGCATCCTCAGTCTACATGCGTATTTAGCAGAAAGTACTGCGTAAAGTACTTTGTAGAAAGAATTGGAAATTTTATTTAAAATTCATTCCATTTGTTAATTCAGAATATTAATTCTCAATAAACCAATTTTTAGCAATAAAAGAGAAAGAACACAAATTTAAAATTTATTATGAAAATTAAAAACGGTAAATTATTCAGTGGATAAAGTTAATGCTATTACAGACAATTTAAAAATATTTATTAATTTTAAAGAAGCATTTCAGATTATTACACATTGTAAAATGTAATTATAATTACATTTATAATGTTAAAATTAGAACAATATCAAATGTTTTGAATAATAATAATTATTTTTAATCATTTATCGCAGAACCTATATTTTCAGAACAGAATACTTAATAGATAATGATAATGAATAAAAATTTAACATTTTTCATATATATGAAAAAAAGAAAATAATTAAACTAATTCTTCCTAAGACTTAATAGGTTTAATAGTACATTTTTTATGCTTATTATAAAGAAGGAAAATAATTATAGCATTTGAAAAGTGATATTAGGAATAGTTCATATGTATGATAATCACTTTTGTTATTTAAATATATATATATATATATATATATATATATATATATATATATATATATATATATTAATGAGTAAATATGTAAGGTAAATTTAAAATATGTTTTAAAATAATGTTGGAGAGATATCGATTTTTAAAACATATAAATAATAATTAAATATTTTAAAAATTCTGAAAATATATACGGATGCAGGTGTGGGGAGACAGATTGGTAGACATGTGGACAGTCGGTCAGACAGATACACGAACTGAAATCATATTCACATTTAAAATTTGTTAGAAAGTGTAAAAACGCTTAATATAAACAAAAATGCAATTGCAGCAAATTTCCTATAAACATTATTTTTTTTTTTTTGTTTTTTGTGCAGCCCTTTAACTCTAACGATAATTAAACTATATCGTATACAAAGCATTCCTTTGTGCATCCGAATAGCATATTTCAGCTTCATTAATATTTATGCAAACTGAAGTAATTAAAAATCGGTTTTATAGAAATACCTCTCATTGAACAAGGAGCTCTGTAATAGTTTCGCGTATCCCTGTGCAGAAACGTGTGGCAGTATTTCTTTCCATTTCCCTTAGAAACGCCCGATTATGAACTTGAATAAACATAACAAAATAATAAACCCTATACAGTAACCTGTATAGGTATTCATTCGTTTAGAAAATGGAAAATCCAATGGTAAACTTGAATAACATACATCAGTTTCAAGAAATTCTATGATTATTTACGGGAGTTTGAGCGCGAACAGTCAGACAGACGAACAGATGGACAGGCAGACAAACCGAAGTCAGTAACACTCTTAAACATTGTTGGAATGTGTTAATAAAAATATGAACAAATCTCATTAAAATCAATCTTCTTACTATCGCATTATATATATTTGAGGAAAATATTGAAATCATGACAAAAATTCGAATTTGAAGTTTTAGTGTATCTATATGTTTGGAGGCCCCTGAGTTCATTTTTGGGTATTTTTACGGTGACGTGACGTATGTATGTGTGTGTGTGTGTGTGTGTGTGTGTGTGTGTGTGTGTGTGTGTGTGTGTGTGTGTGTGTGTGTGTGTGTGTGTGTGTGTGTAATTAAACAAGATGGCGTCTAAACGCATATTTCGAATGCGCTGAAAGTTGGTATATCTGCTGTAGCTCACCGTAGCACGAAATATATTGATTTTAGTGAATCCAGCACTTACAGTTCTTTTAAAGGGACACAAAGAAATTTTTTCTTTATCGTTATGGCTTATGGGCTCAAATTATTTAAAAAAAGATAATGCCTATACCCCTGATTGAAGTAACACTGAAAATTTATAAATAGGTTTTAGGTCACCGAATCACGAAATTGTATACATTTTGGTGAATCTAGCACTGACAGATTTTTAAAGGGACACAAGAAAAAATTCTTTATCAATTTGGCTTATGGGTTTAAATATTTGCACGTGCAACTACGTCTAAACGCGTTTTTTAAATGAACTAATAATTTATACACATATTATGGATCACCGTCACATAAACTGCTTGAATTTTAGAGGACCTAGCACATACAGGTTTTTTACAGGGACATAACGAAAAATGCTTCATCATTATGGATTAAGAGTAAAATATTTTAAAGTGCGATAGCGTCTAAATGCCTTATCAGATTTGAGCTGTAAATTTATATTCATATAATAGGTCACTGTCGCATAAGATGCATGGAGTTTTGTGAATCTAGCACTTACGGATTTTTAAAGATGTTGTATCATTGAAAAAAAAAAAAAAAAAAAAAAAAAAAAAACTTACGTGAATGAACAACAACAACAACAACAACAACAAAAAAAAAAAAAAAAAAAAAAAAAAAAGTAAAAAAAAAAAAAAAAAAAAAATTGAATGTAAAACATATTACTGTACGTAGTACTGTTTATTACTTCTTCTCAATTTTATTCATGAAATCGATCAGAATTATTTCATATACTGCTCAGTGCTACTTTAAAAAGAGACAATATATATAAAGGGTGATTCAAACATGATGGACAAACTTTGAGGGCAGGTACTACACATCATTAGGACTGTGAATTGCATAGGAACCCATGTCACCAAATGTCATTTTAACCCTCTACGGACCATGTGTTATCTGGGATTATTAACAGAAATCTCCGCCTACTACCATTGCTTTTGTATGGTGCACTATTTAATAGAGAAGTTTTGTCTTTGCTGTTAATCTTACAAAGTACATGATAAAAATGTTGTTTCCGAATACTTAACACTGATCGCATATATTGTGAATAACTTTTTAGATGTACTATAACACACGAAATGTAATACCTACGCAGTAGGCGGAGTTAAAATACATCGCAAAGTGTTTCTTTTCAGCAATTTGACAATAAATGCTTAAAATTGCAATCACCATTAGTCATACAACTAAACAAAAATGGGGTGATTCGCTGGTAATGCTGAAGCCACATAACTTTAGTGGACCTGGTCATTCGTTATCTGCATCTGCTGTAAAGTATAATTTATAACGGTGTTTGCCGATGGTGATGGGAGATTTTACTAATAATGAAAAAGCAGACACACATGTAATGTACGGTGCTGCTAATGAGAACTGTAGAGCAGCGCTACGATTGTATCAGGAACGATTTCCAAACAGGCGCAAAATGTTTGAACGGTTGCATCGGAACCTTTGGGAAAATGGTACATTTATCGCTAATTCTGACGTAAGGACTGGAACAAGAACTGCTCGACATCGAGACAGGAACGAAACCATTGGTATTCTAAACACTGTGGATGAAACACCCGACACAAGTACAAGGGATATTGCGCGTCGTGTACATGCAAGTCAGTTTACTCTTTGGAGATTGTTACATGAAGAACATCTACACCCATTCCATATTCAGAAAGTCCAAGCATTGCAAGAAAGTTTTTATCCACTGCGCGTAGAATTCTGGTAATGGTTCTTACAACAGCGTGCGTTGCAGCAGGATTTTTCAACTTTTGTTCCGTTCTCAGATGAAGGAATTTTTACACAGAAAGACATTTTCAATGTGCACAATACTCATCTGTGGACAACAGAAAATCCACACGCTATACGCTCACATTAATTCTAAAAATGTTTCTCTATTAATATTTGGACAGGTATTGTGAACGATTACCTCACAGGCCCATATCTTTTACCAACGCTGCTCAATGACTCACGTTATGCTGTTTTTGTAAAATAGGTTTTGCCAGAATTGCTGCAAGATGCTCCAGTTGTCGTGCGCAACCAAATGTGGTTTCAGTATGATGGTGCGCCAGCACATTTCGATATGGAAGTTCGCAATTACCTGCATGACAGTTTTGCAGAGCGATGGATTGGACGGGGCGGGCCACTCCGGTGGCGACCCCGATATCCAGATTTATAGAGCATCGATTTCCTCTTATGGGGGCATCTGAAGGCCATCATTTACGAGATTCCTGTTGAATCACACCAGAGGACCTTGTTGGTCGACTGTCCATTGCTGCTGCACAATTGCGTGATACACCGGGCCTTTTTGGAATATTAATATTTATTCAAGCAATGTACAATATATGGAAACAAACTTTTTATTATGTATAGCTTTTTGTATGATAAACAATTATAAATAGAATATCTCTGTTAAATAACACCATTCAAGAGGAACGGTAGTAGGCGGACCTTACTGGTAAAAAACACAAAAAACACATGGTCCGTAAAGGGTTAAAATGACATTTGGGGACATGGGTTCTTATGCAGTTCTGAGTCCTAATGGTGTGTCCTAAATCCCTCAAAGTTTGTCCCATCATCGTTGAATAACCCTGCGTATATATGAATAAATATATGTTAATCATTTTTATAGCAAGCAACTAGAAATGCAAAAATGAATACATAAATAAATGTATTTTTAGAACAAAAATTTCATAACAAAATGGGGAAAGGCAACGGTGAAGACTGGGGAATATGCATAATTGTCATAAAGAAAACATGCAATGGTAAGGAAAACTACATTCGTTTATTATATTCATACCATTTTAACACTTTCGCGACCGCTGGCGTAGATGCATGTTATTTGAAAATCTGTAACTCCGCCAGTGGGCGTTTCTTTCGCAATTTGCACGTTCTTTATTTTTTAATAATATACCCAATATTCATATTTATTCGATCAAATATACTATGGATAAAATTACTTTTATTACAAAGAATGTTATTATAATGTATATCCATTTGCAACATAAATGTCAGTACAGAAAATTTTGCGCTGAAATATCGTAACTCGTAGAATAACGCCCATAGACGGAACTTACTGTCAAGAAAAAAACAAAAACATGCGGTCGCGAAAGTGTTAAAAGTGACTTGAGCTTTGCCATCTCTAATTTCGATTGGTCACTCGCAGAAAACAATGAAAATGCAGCACGCCATTTTTTAGTATTTAACCGCAACGTAAGATGCGTTACCAGCTCTTTCCTTTTCATTTCTAAATGCTAAGTAAACTTAACAAAAGCCGCAAAAAACCATGCTCTACTTTCTAAACAATCTACGTAGGAATGAAATACGCTTTTATACAATTTAATCAACTAAAGTTTTCTGGATTTATTTAAATATTAAACCTGAATGTCATATTTTAAATAATAAATGAAGTAAGAAAGTAAGACAAAAGAAAAATTATCTTTGAGATAGTTATTTCATCAAGAAATAAGTATATTATGGAGTGCACTCGAGACAGAAACCTTACTCAATTTCTCTGTGTATGTCAAGCTGAATATTTTCACCTGATAGTAATTTTACCTATTTTTTTTCATTATATTTCGAGTACTACTAATGAAGATTTCAGGCCATTTCAAAAATTTATTTCCACAAGTTCTTAATTATTATATAATTAACAAAACATATAATCTCATCCTGTTGAATAATGATATATTTCCTAAGTATAAAGTGGTTTATGGAACTTCTCTGTTGCAGAATGACATATTCTTGTTATAAAAACCGACCAAAACTGAAGAGTGTTGCATGTTAAAGACTGTGCACACATCTCTGTTTTTTTTTTTGTTTTTTTTTTATTCAGGAGCACTATTAGTGCCCGAGCTTTTTTCACACTACTTTTTAATCTTGGAGAAACTTCCCTTAATATGTAATCACTGTTAGTAATAACACAGGGAAAAAAATACCCCTTAACATAACTGCAAACCATCTCATTAGTAAATGGAAGATTTTTAGTAACCACCGTTTGTTTACATCAGTCTTTTTTTAGAGTGATTTTATACTTAATTAACACTCTCCCGACGGCATGTTCTTCTATTTTTGAAAGTAAGGTCCGCCTGTAGGCGTTATTTTCCCAAATTACAATATTTAAAAATTAAATTTTTTGTATTCATTTTTATATTTCAAAAGGATATGCATTATAATTATATTCTTTCTTATCAAAGTATTTGTATCTATAGTATATTTTATTGTAAAATTAAGAATATTGGATATATACTTAAAAAAAAAAATAATATAGGAATTACGAAAGAAACGCCCACTGGAGGAATTACAAATTTTCAAATAACATGATTCTACGTCAGCGGTCGCGAATGTGTTAATCTTAATTGCGTTTGGAGATAATTACACTAAAAATAAAGTGGTGTGGGAAAAGGCGTTCGAACAAAATCTTCCTTTTTATAATTAGGATGTTGGCAGGTATGCTCTAAGGAATTAATGGGGAAAACTTCAGTTACTACGAATGGTACAAAATAAAGTCAAAAGTTGACATGCCTATATGTAAAAGTCTGTAGAGGGAGGATTTTTTCGTGGTATCATTAATCCTAGACGAATGAATTGTTTTAAATCTTTTAATCAATTTAACATATATTATTTTTAGCTAAGTTTAATAAAAATATGTTTTATAGATTTATTTTATTTTATTTTTTAATACTAATTATTATTTTTATTTATTTTATTTTTTAACAACTTTGCTTCGATGTTTTTAAATTTGTAAGCTACCGATATTCCAGCAAAGAACTTATACTATCGGAAAGAAGGTTTGCTCCCGTAGCGATAATGTAAACGCCTCTGATCACGTGACTTTATAGAATAACCATGCACAAAAAGCAACTTTACAGGAAAACGGCGCAGTCGAATAGCGTACGGTCGTGGTGTTTTTCTTTCACTATCTTGCTTGCATTGAACAAAAACCTTATACTATCCGATAGTATAAGTTCTTTGCATTACTTTCCCAATGATTGTAGCTTTCAGCTTTATTTATTGTACATTAAAAAACCTTCATTTTCTTCGTCTTTTCTTTTCTTTCTTTTTCTTTTCTATATATATTTTATTTTTCATGTATTATATTTGTATTTCTATTTAAAAATATTTTAAATAGGTACAATATTTAGAAAATCTATTATAAGAATATATAGGCAATATATTATAAATCAATATTTGTTTCTGACATTTACATATATATATAGATTAATATGCACTGATAAATTAATTCTTATTTCATATTTATGAGGGGTTTTATTATAAATAAAATATGTAATTTACAGATATTTAAAAAAATGTTTCAGGTAAATGAATAGCATTATTACAATTATTACTATTTGATAAAATTTAATAAAACAATTATCATTTTTATTATAAATTATTATTATAAAAAAAAAGAACTGCTTTAACATTTAAATGTATATTTTAATTTTTTCCTACACTTACTTACAATTAATTACAGATATTTTTTAAGTTTCCGGAAATTAAATATATAATACATAAATGAACAGTTGCTGCGCTAAATTCTACGCAACGGAAAAAATAGTGATCTTAAAAATAAATAATTAATTAAAGTATTAACTATAATTAATAATGGTTAAAAATGATTAATGATAAATACCGAATGGGGGATGGACAGTTGATGATGAAATGTAATTAATGATTAAAGCATAAAAAAATTCAAAATCCTGCACGATCGCTGAAGATGACAGAATCTGTCAACGAACAACGAACTTAATTACAATTATAAATACAGAGCTGCCAACCTAATCCGGCAAATTGTTAATAACGCCCCTTTTTCTACACCACTTAATTTTTAGAGTAATTCTCTTGAAATATATTTACGATGAATTAAGAAAACAAATACTCTAAAAATATATTGGTGTAGAAAAAGGGGCGGTACAAACAATTTGCCGGATTAGGTTGGCAGCTCTGCAAATAAGGCGTCCTGTGATCACATGACACTGTAACGCATGCGCATACACACGAATATAATTTTGAAATTCTTTGCACGCTCCTCGCTAGCTCAGCCTGTAAGTTAGCTTCTTGTACAGACATATTATAAAGTCCGCTGGAAAGCATTAGTTATGCTTCAGCTGCAGCTGGCCTTCTTATCGAAGTACAAATTCTTTCATTCCAGTTCCCAACAAATTTATGATGATAAATTTATGTATAGTATAAAGCTTAAAAAAAGCTTTTTCAAATTAATCGCGAATTTTTATCCGGTTTAAAAGATATATAAAAATAAATAATAAAAATTTGATACTATAAATGATGATTATCAGTCCAAAAATCTCTAATTACTATTAAATTTTTAATTTTTCGTGGAAAAATATTTCAAAACATGCATTGAAGCAAAGTAAAGCTCTTAAAATTGAAATTTTAAGATACAGGCCTTGCAGTGTTCATAAAATTTAATCGCGTTTTATTATACGACCATCAACACTGTCATCAAAAGTAATATTTCTTGAAAGTTTTAATATTAAAAATTACGTAAATAAACTGTTGTTTAAATATATTGGAGAAAAAATAAAAAAAATGATACCTAAAATTCCTAAAAAATTTAGAAACGATAAATAATAATATTATAGAATATATATATATATATATATATATATATATATATATATATATATATATATATTCAAGTTTTGGTAATTTATTTCGACAGCTTTAAACTTGTTTTTAAAATGAGATTTAATATTTTTTGATTCACCTAATTCAAAATAATCCATTTTTCAATACACGCATAGAAATTATTACGTATTTTAATACGAAATAACTGTTTATAAAACCTGTAACACACGGAATATAACACGGGGAAAAACGCGGTTTAACAAGTCAGTTGAATCAAATAAACGATATACATATATATATATACAGGGTGTTTATAAAACCCCGGACACATTTTGATGTTTAATAATTCATAAAATAATGAAGATATAAACAAACTTATGGCATTTATTGATGGAATAACTCATATAATTTCTTTTAAGGTTTGAATATCTTTACTTTTGTAAATATCATCTGCGCGTGTGTTTAATATCAGATAATTTTATTTTCCAGTCTAAATATCTCTACTTTTCTAAATATCGTCTGCTTATTAATTGCATTTTTCTCTCTTTTGTTTTTGGCAACTATTGCAATGTTATGTTTACTTTTGATGTGTTTGTTCTATGTATTACTTTTGTATGTGATGTTTTATTCGAGCGGATATTAAGGAGAATGCATACACCACAAGAGAAAACACAGATTTTATGGTGGTACATAGAAACGAAATCGATAGTGCAAGCACAGAGAAATTGCAAAAGAATTTACCAAAAAGTTCCTCCATCCAAAAGCAGCATCTTGCGGTGGAAAAATAATTTTCTAGAAACTGG
The DNA here is from genome assembly GCA_963930645.1 of Salticus scenicus. Lineage (NCBI taxonomy): Eukaryota > Metazoa > Arthropoda > Arachnida > Araneae > Salticidae > Salticus > Salticus scenicus. The sequence goes on from OZ005659.1 coordinate 212,269,593, forward strand.
AAGTATCGCAGATAAGATACGTTCCGGACTTCCCTGCACAAGTGATTTTGATGTTGACCGTGTCAGAGAGACATTTCTACACAATCCTAGAAGATTTGTGAGATCAGCGACAAGAGAATTGGATATGCCAATTTCGACGGTGTACAAGGTTATTAAGAAAAATTAAGACTGCATGCATACAAAGTTCAAATTGTTCAAGTATTGGAACCGGACGATAGGCCTAGGAGGATGACCTTTACAACAGATATGTTAAGGAGGATAGAAGATTATGCTGATTTTCTGAAGCGCATAATGTTGTCCGACGAAGCATCCTTTCATGTTTCTGGCATTGTTAATCGCCATAATGTGCGCATATGGGGATCTGAAAACCCCGATGAATACCGTAAGGCACAAAGGGATTCCCCAAAGGTTAATGTATGGTGTGGACTAATGCACAACCAAGTCATTGGGCCTTTCTTTTTTACAGAAAAGACAGTCTCAACAGTCGTATACATAGACATGCTGGAAAACTTCGTATTTCCACAACTAGAAGAGTTTCAGCCACATGTCTTTTTGCAACAAGATGGTGCACCACCTCATTTGGGTACCGTCGTTCGTAGTTCTTTGAATGACCATTTTCCAGGAAGATGAATTGGGGGAGGAGGTACAATTCTTTGGCCACACAGATTACTTGATATAACGCCGCTGGACTTTTTCCTTTGGGAATTTGTAAAGGACAATGTTTACAGGAGGAGAGTGTCGAACATTGATGACATAAAAGTCAGAATTACAACTGCAATAGCCTCTAGGGATACCGACATGCTTGCCGCTACCTGGCGTGAAATTGACTATCGACTTGATATTCCCCGTGCGACGAAGGGGGCACACGTGAAGTTCATTGACAAGGATAATGAAACTTTTTGAGTCTATCTAACCATTTATGTTATTTATTTTAATCTATCTTTATTATTTTATGAGTTATTAAACATCAAAATGGGCCCGGGACTTTATAAACACCCTGTATATACAACGTATACTTTCGATAGAATCGCTAAATCGTGCAGATTTTATAAGAAACGAAGTTTTTATTTTTAATTAGAATATAAAAATAATTGTATTTCTGTGTAAAGTTTTATTAGATATATTAATTACTAGCAGGTTTTGCCCGCTTCGATGGACACCATACTTAAATGAGTTGACAAAATCCCATATCATTATTAATAACCTAAGTTAAAGTTCCCGCTGTATTCGGTAGAGGTTTTTCGTGCTCGCAACGTGAGGAGTCCGGGTTCTCATGCCTTTCCCGCTCGTTACTTCCCCTTCACCAGCGGGTAAGTCCGAAATTTTGCGAAATCTCACCAAAGTACATATTGGGTACAATTAATCAACGCCTACATACAAAATCTCACCATTCTAAGATAATTTAAAACGAATTCAAAAGGGAAAACATGTTCTTCCACGTCTTTACTACCTCTTGACACCAATGGTGTAAGGGGAGGAACTTTGTAAAATACCGTTTGTGTCGGATACATATGAATTATTTCCGCGCCAACTTTCGTGTCTACAGATGCCATAGTTTTTTCGAGACAAATTTAGCCTTAAATGAGGGATTTCGAATTCGCACCTTCGAAACCCCCTGCCCACTCCCCCTCTAAAAAAAAATAAAAAAAAATCGAAAATCACAGAAAAACAAAAAATTGTTTTTGGAAATATCCTAAAGAAGACACTTCGACACATTTGTACCATTTTTAATAGAGCTGTTCTCAAAAATTCGTAATTTCTGAAATTTACCCTCGAAAAACGATTTTCCTCTCCTTTCTTTAAGCATCAACTATTCCAGAATCGTATAATGTTTTATTTATACTTATGTCTGGTCTCCTCACGTGCAATTTCTTCACCGTGAATTAATTTGGGGCCGATTTATGATAACAAACATTCTTTTGCTCCCTGCCACCAGCGGGGGAACGGTGGGAATTTCAATAAAACAAGTTATGTTAGATGTCGGATACATATAATAAATCAAAGCACCAAACTTCGTGACCGCAGTTCTCAAAAATTTCCAAGAAAATATTCTACGCTAAGAGAGGTGTTTCAAATTCCCCCTTCGTAACACATACGCCCTTTTTCTCTTAAAAAATAGCAGATCGCAAAAATAGTAATAATAATAATAATAATAATAATGTTTTGGAAATATCCTAAAGATGATGCATGGCTATGTTCCACATCTTTCTTAAATTTTTGTTAGAGTTACACTGAAAAATTCGGAACTTGCAAAATTTCCCGCCAAAAATGGATTTTACCCCCTCCCCGTAAAAATCAAAAATTCCTAATCACAGGTAATGTTTTATTTATTTTCATGTGTAGTCTTCCCAAGTACAATTTCTTCACTGTGAAGTAATTTGGAGCCGATGTATGCTTAACGAGTTTTTGACTTTTGTCCCCCCCCCAGGGGAGGAACTGGCGAATTTCGAAAAAGTTGATAGATGTAATTTTAAGTTGGGTAAAGACCTAAATTCCTGCCAAGCGCCGTTGAATGCCATTCAGCCGTTCTCATGTGATACCTGGACAAAAATAGCGTTACAGACAAAATTTGCTAAAGTCATTTTTTTTTTTTTCATGGTGTGTGCAACGTGAAGACATCGCAATATTGTTTGTTTCTGACTAATTTACAGACAAATTTATGATTTTATTAATATAAATTATTTAATGTTTATTTTAAAAAATAAACCGAGCGTTCGCAATTTATCTGAGTAGCCTATTGTTTGGTGATAATGTGAAAAATTGTGAGCTCTGTTCTTACATACGTTGATTCGAAACCCCTTGTTGAACAGTACACAAAATAAATAAAAAAGAAAATTTAATTTAGTGCGACAGGACTAATTTATATATTGCAATTTTGTAACTTAAAACAAACAACCAAAAAAAAAAAAAAAAAAAAAAAAAAAAAAAGCGCGCGCGGGGTTTCTTTTCTTTCTTTTTTTTTTTTTTTTTTTTTTTTTTTTATTGTTCTTAGTTCGATATTTTACACATAATAACCGCTGGCAAGGTCACCGTATCTGCGAGTGCAGATGTAATCTTTATTAAGTGAGAAATGTCGAGCTGATCATCAGCCAGAGTAGCTCAGTGTCAGAACACCCGCACGTTAAGCAGAGGGCTTGCGTTCAATTCCCGGCTCTGGTATTTCTCTCATAGTTATGTATAAAAAAAATCATTATTATATTCCAAAGTACTTAAAATGAATTTTCACTGTTGATGAGTTTATCAATAAAACTTCTAAATATTTTAAGATTCTTTTAGAAATTGAATGGTAAAATTGAATACTGGCAGGCATCCTGGCATACTGGAAACGTGACAGCGCAAAATCCTTGTCTGAAAGAAATAACCCTGTCGTACTAATAAATAACTTCATCCAGATTAAATTCTCTACAAATCGTCATATGAATGCTGGTACCGATTGATTAGTAATGACGTCTAATTACACAGGTCGACATGTAAAATTTTGATTTTATAATTTTGACAAATCTTTATGTAAAAATCTTTATTATCTTTTGGTGAGCTGAAACAGAAACTGAAGTCAGTTTTTCTCTATCACGTATAGATTTTTGTCAATACAGGGTGCCTACCTATATAATTTTTTTTCCATTACTCTTCCATCAAAATAATTATGTGGTAAATTTTATAGTATGTTTTCATGATTAATTAATCATGAATACCTATTGTTGTAATAGCGCAAGCACTAGTGCGACGTAAAACCATACCACCCAACCAATCAACCTATTGTTATGATGGTATATGTAAGAAACTGTGTCGGTAAGCACCCTGTATTGGTAAAAATCTATACGTGATAGTGAAAAATGGGCTGCATTTTCGGTTTCAGCACATCAAAAAACATAAATTTCAACTAAAATCATCAAATCAAATTTTGTCAACTTCAATTTTGTAAAGCTGTGTTATTTATGATATATATAAATTTTGTTTAAGCGGTCGCCTACATATTGAAACTTGGAATAATTTCCTTTTTTTCAGAAGGCAGCATCGATTTTTAAGATTTTGTTTGAGTTAATGGGATAAAATCAATCAGGAAAGTGGTATAATTTAGACCTGCCAATCAGGCTAATTTATCCGTAATACTGTTAAGCGAAGCCTTTTTTTTTATTTATTTCTTTTTTAATACTAGTATATTTGTAGAAAAATAGCCTTCGTATTTAATCGTGAGTACTATTACTCTACAAATTTACTTGTGTGAGAGAAAAGCGGTGTGTAACGCTTTTACGGACAAATTAGCAAAATTAATAGGTCTAGTACAATTTATCTATTTCTCCCACCGTTATAAGTTGTCAAAGAGTGAGACATAGCTGCCAGTATTAAAATTTTTATGCAGTATATTTAACCCCGCCTTTATTTGATGCCACTTATATTTTAAGAGTCATTTATTTCTTATTTTATCGAAGTTATATATTGCAGACATTTTATCAATAAGTAAAGTGCTGTTAAATAAAGGCGGGGCTAAACCTACACCGGAATAAATTAAAATGTTGGCATCTATGCTTTACCTTTCTATAAATTAACAGAATTTTTCTGTTTCAGACGCTTTGTCAAATATCTTGTCTGTCAAATATCCAGCAATTCGTCTAGTAACTTTAGGATTGTAAAGAACATGCTCCGGAATAAATTAAAAAGTTGGCAACTATGACTTAGGTTGAAAATGTCAAATGTATGTGACGTATCTTATTTCATATATTGCTGAAAAATAATTAATTCAAATACCTTTTTCTGTAATGTGATAGAATGAAATTAGCCACATTCCATGCGTATTTTTTTACGAAAAAGCAGATTTTTTAATTATCAATTTATTATTATTATTATTATTATTATTATTATTATTATTATTTTAAGATTATGACATAGATCATTTGATTGATTTTTATGTTGTAGGTTTTCAAATTTACAGTTAATTCCTGTTATTGATTTTTGAGTTACAATGGTATTTCAAATATTTCTGGATTTTGGGTGCTGTCGCGTGTTATCATTTGTATTTAGGTCGTACAGGAATAAATACACAATAGTTGCCACACTATTTATTTATAAAAAACGAAATGCACATCTGTTAAAACCCCTCGGTCCTTCTGCCATCTCGCAGGGCGTCGGTAAACCATTCTGTGGGTATGTGTTGCACCACATGCCAGCAATTTCATGCAATTCGACAGAAGTTTGAAAGCGTTGTTCCATCACTGCGTTCTCCATATTGGCAAACAACAAGTTGCCCAAGGAAGATAGATAGGACGAGTACGTAGGTTGCGTGTTATCAGTTGTATTTTAGTCATACAAAAATGAATGACACAATGCTGACGCATACCAGAATATTACTTATTAACAAAAAAAAAAAAAAAAAAAAAAAAAAAAACTAATAATAAATCTATTAGATATAATCCTAGCCCCAGTACATAAAATTCTTCCTTTAGGATGGGAGGTCTCAGAGTGTGTTGCCAATTTTATGGACCTTTTCATTCAATATGCACCATTAATTTTTAATTGTAATGTTTGCCTATTCACGTCGATAATTAATCGTCTATCATATATATCAAACGTGACTCGTGAAAATAATTGGTCTTTATTGAATAAAACATTCTCCAATTTTGGCAACACTGTTCCCCAAGTGTTTTTGCAAACTCTTTTGTGAGGATGTGGTGCCCTACCTACAGACATTTTTTCACGTGTTGCTCCCTCATTGCGTTTTTCATCGTGTCGAACAAGAAATAATCCAAGGGGGTTATATATGAATACTGTGAATGTTGTGTCAATAAAGTGAAACCGATCGCCGCGAGAGTACCACGGTTTCCAAATGATCTTGCACCGTCGCATGAATTGTTTCTTGCGCAAGCCTTGTCCATTCATGCATGCCGTTAAATGTTATGAAACTGTTCTCCATACTTGCCAACATATTAATATTCCGTAGTATTGTTAGTCCCCCCTTCTTTCTTACACCAGTATCTTTTAAAAGTATTTTTCTTCTTATTTAATCGCAAATGCATTTGAAGAATATTACTTTAAAAATTTACTGGTGTGAAAAAAAGGCGGGACTAAAAACACTACGGAATATTCATTAGGTTGTTGGCAAGTGTGCTGTTCTCCAAATTAAACACGACACGGTTGCCACATTTGCTCCTATATTATCTTCCTTTCATACAATTTAAATCATTAGCATATTTTTATGCAAGTCTGTGTAAAATTTTATGTTAAAAAATGATGTTTTCGTATGTGATTTTTTTTTTTTTTTTTTTTTTTTTTTTTACTGTAAAACATGCTTTTATCAATAAATTCTCATTAAATAATAATTCTTAGCATATTTAAATAGTTCCTTCATTATGAATAAGAACAGTTAGAAGTTTATAATAATAAAAAAAAAAAAAAAAAAAAAAAAAAAAAAACGTTAAAATACATATCTGCCAGTATTAAAAAAAAAAAAAAAAATCATGAAAAGTACCAAAAACCCTCAGCTCACAGGGAGATGTGTGGTTGAAATAGCTCAGACCTGAAAGTGTTAAACGTTTTTTGTGTATTTGTGTATATTAAACATCACATCCCAAAATTGCTGGGGACTATTAAATAAAAAAGTCGCGCAATCTGGCAACACTGCTTCCTGTAACTAAATAAACTGCTTTTTTTTTTTTTTTTTTTTTCAAATAACAATGATGTAGAATAATAAAATTTAGAGCACTATATAAATTATTTAAATAAAAAAGATACGTTTTCATGTTTAGAAAAAAAAAAAAAAAATAGATTATGAAATTAATAAATACTTCATGACTTCATAAATTTGAATACTAGATGCACAACTGAAATAAATGCTTTCTCTAAATTTCATATATAATTATTATTATTTTTTCTTTTGTATTGCCTTCTATATCTTTAAATTCTGCATTTTTAGAAAGCAGAATGTGATATTTATAATACCAAAGCAAAATTAGATGGGTAAATGCCAGTCAGAAGTGCTGACCCTCCGCAATATTTCATACCACACTCTTTTAATAGAAGTATACTGTTTATTTTTAATAAAAAAAAAAATTGTGATTAAACGAGACGACGATAATTTGCCAAACATAGTAGTATTAAATAGTCCTAAGGGTTGACATATGTGGCAACCTGTTAAAAGGAATTTTAGAAGGAGAAAATTCATCTGTGCTACAGGAAACATGTCATAACAACATAATATTATCTATTCGGTATTCCCAAAGAATTCGAAATAATGTTTCAGTTTACTATTTTAACCGACGCTTAAACAAAAAGAATTAGGTGTTACTGGGTGAAGCTATGCTGACACACACACATACACATATACATAAAGAAAAAAAAAAAAATTATAGCTACCAGTTTCTCATTTTATTTCGAGGAAACTGTGTTGTCAGATTTTGCAACATTTTTACTCACTTTCCACCATTAAATTTAAAATATAACTGTTGCTTAATCACTTCGAAAATTATACGTCTGCTATATATATCAAATATCATTTCTCAAAATTGTTGGTGGCTACTAAATAAAAAAGTAGCAAAACCTAGCAACATTGCGGGAAAACTTGGTGTCTTGGTCCAAGCTCACGTATCTAAAGCTCACAATACAGGAATCTTGGCTGAAGCTCACATACACCAGTATCTCGTTTTCCAAGCGCACAAATATATCCACCCCTTTCCCCGACGCATCAACTTGACTGGTGGGTAGAGACTAATCCCTTTTTCCGAAGAACTGAGGGGGGGGGAGGTCGAGGAACATGGTTTTTTCAAAGCGCAATTCAGTTGATGAGTTATTTTTTGAACTAGGGCAGGAACAGGAATAAAATAATTAAATAAAATTATTTTCTGCTTATTTACATAAGTTTAACAAAAATACTTTCGGGGGTGGATAAAAAAATATATCAGGAATAATGGATCGAAATGTTTGTTCACGTATTTATTTAACGCAGTTTTATTTAATAAGACAATCTTAAGTACTATATATGTTTTATATACAATTCACAGATTATATATAATACTACACATAACTTGTGGAATGTCTTTGTTATCAACGTTAATTGTTGCAAGTATTTTTACTTTCCGAACACTATAGTGAGGAAAGTATTGTAATCATGTCAAAAATCCGAATTTGAGATTTTGATGTTTCTATACGTTTCCAGGTCCCCTGAGTCCGTTTTCACTATTTTTGCGATGATGTATGTATGTGTGTATGTCTGTGAGTGAACACACTGGCATCTAAACGCTTTGTTCGAATAAGCTGAAAGTTGGTACGTATATTTGTAAGTCACCATAGTACGAACCCTATAGATTTTTGTGAATCTAGCACTTATAGTTTTTTTACAGGGACACAAAGAAAAATTCTTTATCATTATGGCCTATGGGACCAAAATCTTAAAAGTGCGATACCATCTAAACGCTTTATTCAATTGAGTAAAAAATTTATACACACACTATAGGTCACAGATACTCAATATGTATAGATTTTGGAGAATCTAGCACTTATAGCTTTTTTTTTTTTTTACAGGGACACAAAGAAGAATTCTTTATCATTATGGGCAATGGGGTCAAATTTTTAAAAGTGTGATAGCGTCTAAACGCCTTATTAATCTGAGCAAAAAAAATACACATATTATAGGTCATAGTTGCACCAACTGTACAGATTTTTGTGAATCTAGCACTCAGAGTTTTTTTACAGGGACACAAAGAAAAATTCTTTATCATTATGGCTTAAGGGACCAAATTTTTAAAAGTGCGATAGCATCTAAACGCCTTATTCAATTGAGTGAAAATTTATATGAATATTATAAATCACTGTTGCACTAACTATAAGCATTTTGATTGAATCTAGCATTTATAGGTTTTTACAGGAACACAACGAAAAATTTTTTATCATTATGATCTATGGGCTCAAAGTTCAGTAGCGTTAAATAAAACATCGTGTAATATATGAAGAAAAATACTCAAACACTTTATTATGATTTTCTCTCTTTTGTTTGTTTAACAACTCCTCTTTCTTTACTTTATCTACAAAACTGTTAATTTCTCAATGTTCGGAAAGTCGAGTGGAGCCACTCCAGATTTTTCAACTAGAAATCGGAACTCAACAATACCAAGGTACAGTCTGCAAAAAAAAAAAAAAAAAAAAAAAAACTAAATAAAATAAAATAAAATTACACCACCTAAATTATCAACAAATTGATAAATGGATTTCTGGTAAAATATTAGTGGTTATAATTCAAAAGTTATGTTTGGAGTATAAATTTGACAGTCAATTTTAATGAAAATATACATTGTTATCAAAATTTAGTGTAAGATAATGTAATGTGAGTGTTCAGGTTTTTCCATTATTTCATATTTCAAATTTATTTTAATGGTTCCTTTGCATTTCTGCGTCTTTGTCTTGCAACATCGCCAAGCTATTTTGGTGTCACTTCTTCTAAACGCATGATGTCTGAAACCCTCTGTAACAAGACAATCTTTACCATTCCTAGTTTTTATAATTTCAGCGTTTTCTATATTGTACAGTACGTGCAACATACAGGAACACAAGTGAAAGAATGACCCCACACACTTACGAAAAGGGGAAGCTGAACAAGTGATAAATAGGGACCGAATCTCATTTGCTATTGTGACTCTTACTGTGAATTTGAGATACGAGTTACGTGCGCTTCGGCCACGGTCTAATCTTTCGGTCTAACCTAATCCCACCTACAAGTCAATAAGTCGGAGGGAAGGGATGAATATATTTGTGAGCTTGGGACATGAGATACTAATCTATGTGAGCTTCAGCCACGATTCCCCTACTGTGAGCTTGGGGCATGTGCGCTTCGGCCACGGCGTCGAAAACTTTCATACCAGTAATTTCTTGAAACGATTTTTTAATTATTAAATTCCGATAAATTTTCTTCTTAAAAAAAAAATAAATAAATAAATAAATAAATAAATAAAAAAATAAAATAAAAAATGGGGATATCTAATTTAAGTTATCGATATATAGGTAGATACCTAGTGATATTAACGATAGAGTTTTCGAAGATTTAAAATTAAAGAGTTAAGAGGATTACCTGTCCAAAGTTTGCAATACATATATCGTTGTAAAGATTGAAAAAAAAAAAGTTTTAATTGTTAAAGGAATTTTTCTTTAAGGGGCTTGCTTTACAAAATTCATTACCGGAGGTGATAGATTTTTAACTCTTTATAAATACGAAAAATTCGTAAGTACCAAGATAATCAAATATTTTCCGACTGATGCAATTTGAGCTTAACTGTTAATCTCCATATACAGCAGAACACACATACAGGAAGATATAAATATATGCAGAGTAGCCAACCTTCTAATTTATTATGCAGCATATTTAGCTCCGCCTTTATTTCATACCACTCTTAATTAAAGCGCGTATTTATTATTATTATTATTATTTTACCGTAGTTATAAGTTGAACTAAATTATTCTATAAATAAAGTGGTGCGAAACAAAGGCAGGACTAAAAGTACTTCGAAATAAGTTAAAATATTAGGAACTATGTATATGCCCTGTCAGTACGCTATACATAAAACGTATGTGTCATATCTCCCGTTTTCAAAAGAGACTTAATTTCGATTTTTTTTTTTTTTTTTTTTTTTAGATTTGTTTTCGGTTTATTTAATTGCCGAAAATATATGTGATAGATCACCTCCTAAAAATAATGGTGATAAATCTAGTTTAAAATTTTGAGAAAGAGGCAGCTATTATTAAAAACTTTCAAATTGGTTGAAACATGATAGGAAAATTTTGTTTTAAGTTTACTTGGCACTACTGAAGATTTTGTATAAAAACTTTTATTTCCATTTAATATTTCTAAATTGAATTATATTAAGAATTTTTCAATATAATATATATTCAAGCAATAATCTTATGATTTTTGATATATTTTTTTATGGATTTGAAATCTTTTAATTACGTTTTCTCATTCATGAATTCATGATCTTCAAAATGATAAACTTTTATGGATATTTCAGAAAAGACTTACGATATTTTGTAGATGTCTAATAGAACCAACTTAAAGAAATTGGGGATGATTTTACAATATCTTTAAAGAAAAATATATTAAAAAAATATATATTAAAACAAAATCTCCTTTTTTTTTTTTTTTTTTCAAAATTTTACATAGATGGCTGAATATCACATAAATGTGCATTTTAGTGTTTCAGGTCTTTATTATTAATTTTAAGCAAATAAATTGTAAAATTTTATTATTATTCTTTAGAAGTACCTTTTTAAAAAAGCATCCAATCATAAAATGTGAGTTTATAGCAATTTCAGTATTTTTTAGAAAATTTTAAACCTTAAAATCATCATTTTCGTGACTGTCTCCAAGACCAAATGTTTACATACAAAGTATGTTTTTTACTAAGAAAAATAAAATGATAATTATAATAATTGTTAATTCTTGTAAAACAAACTATTTGTTTTCAAAGGAAATTTTTTTATATTTTTAATTGCGTTAATTTTCATGCACGAGTAATTAAAATGCTTGTATGCAAGTCTTGACGTCATTTTCGTGACACGTGAAAATAACTTCATATATCATCAAGGGATGGTGCCACCATTCACTTTTTTTAAAGTTTAAGATCTGAAATCAACATTGACGATATGTGGGGAAAATAAATCTCAAGAAAATTAAAAACAGGTAAGAGTTAACATTATTTTTATTGTTTACATGCTGTGCGTATTTTTATTGCTTGTCATTTTCGAGATGCATAAAAAATAAAAAAATATTATTATAAAATTTAGAACAAAGTTTTATTTTAATATAGAATGACGACCAGAAGAAGAAAATGTGATGATATCGGCTTAGTGAAAGCATGTTTTTCAGTACAGAACGAATTATTGACGATTTGTCATTTTCGTGACGGTCATTTTTGTGACGTCACGAAAATGACATTTGTTGCAGATTTACTATTTTGTAAGCCCTGGATTTAAATATTTTTTTATTTTGTGTTAAAAGATTTGTTGGTGTAGGATAAGCTTTATATTTAAATATTTAAAGTACTTTCCGGTATCCAGGTAAATATAAAAAAATTACATACGACATTTATATTAAGATACAATTAAAAAAGCAAACTTTTAATTTTTTTTTTTTTTTTTTTTTTTTTTTTTTGCCCCCTTTAAGGTGTCATTGAGAATGTTACTCAAAATATTTTACTTGTGTCATTTATGGCAAGATGCAGAAAAAATAAGTTTGCATGGCCTGAGAAAGAGGATGTCCATGAAATTCAAGTGCCACATATTCTGTGCAAAATTAGGAATTCTCCTGAACCTGCTTCAAATAGATATTTTAAACTTGAGGATGAAGATTTTAATAATGTTCAAAATGCTTTTTCTGAATTTAATTCAGTTAATCATTAAACTTGTAACTACAAGGATTTTAATACAATAAAATTGCTTGATATTCTCATTATTGCTCTTTCTTTTCCCTTCACAATCTTTTCTCTATTGTTCTAATATGTTTCATTTTTAATATTATATGGTCCTATTTCATTGACAAACAATGTTATTTCAGTGAAAAATAATCATTTTGACAAATATTGTCATTTCAGTGACAAACAGTCGTTTCAGTGACAAACATTGTCATTTCAGTGACAAACCAGTCATTTCAGTGACATCATTTTTTGACATCTTTAAATGCTATAATTAAAAATTTAATGGAAGTAAACTAATTATTTCCAGTTTATAGCCAAGAGGTATTCAGTCTATGTTATTTCCCATTGATATAATTTATGTTTATAAAAAATTAAATTTAAATATTTTTATTCTTTTATTTATTTTTTTAAATTTAAAAATTTTGGGTTTTTTTATTTTATTTTATTTTTTAAAATTGGAAAAACTTTTTAGAAAAGCCTAAGTCTTGTATTTTTTAATGAATCGGAACCACAAAAAAAAAAAAATTTAAATGGTAATTTTGATTTTATAAGATAATTAAAATTATAAATTTTTATTGAAAAATTTCAATAAAATTTTAAAAAATTATGATCGATCTCTGTCAAACTCAGAATTTATTTAAGATGTACTTACGGACTTATTTTAAAAAAATTCAAATTAAAATACAAAGTTTGAAAAAAAAGTTTTAAAAAATCCAAAATGCACACTTATGTGATATTCAGCCAGATATGCTTTGTTTATTTATTTATTTTTTCCTAAAATCTAATTAATTAATTAATTTGCAAAATCTATGCTTAATTCGCTGTATTAATATATATACATATATATATATATATATATATATATATATAAAGTGTCTCCTTAAATATTTGTAGAAGGTTTAGCATTTTGAAGATCATTAATTCATGAAATATCTTAAACTAAGAAAAGACAATTTAAAGTATCAAATCTCTAAAAAATGTATCAAAAACCACAAGAAATGTTGCCTAAATATATATATTATAATTAAATAAGCCTAATATAGTTCAATTTTTAAATATTATACAGAAATATAAGCTTCTATATAAATCATTTATTGCTGATATTTCAAAAGTCCCCTTAAAGGGATAAATCACATTTTCAAGGAAGGAGAGGAATATATATATATATTTTTTTGCTAATCCACAAGTTTTTGCTATTTCATCGTTAATAATTTGACCTTGTTAAATTTGCTATTTTACTATCTGGAAAAAAAGACTACTATGAAAATATTGTTTTCACAGATAAATAAATAACCATGTAGTTTGGACTCCACTAAAAGCTATGACTCGAAAGTTTACTAAACATACAGAAATATTCATTAAGAATTCAACACAATTCGAAGCAATTTTATTACAAATACGAAAATGAAGTTTACAAAGGGATTTGAATAATTTATTTAACTGAACGAGTTTTCTAATAAACACTGGGAAAGTATCATAGTGTGCGGTTATTGAAATACGTTATTTTCTAAATTGTACTTCTCTCATAATTTTCAACTAAACAATGCTTTAAGTATAAACTAATATTAAACTTTAATTTATATGCAAAACATTTCTCGAGACACTTAGAATATTAGGTGCTAGATTTACAGTTTGTATGAAATAAAGCTTATCGGAATCAAAGTAATTTGTATAAGTTACAGTTCGTTTCATTTCATGAACATAGATAGAAGAAATTATTTAAATTTCGGAAAATGCTTTAACTACATCGACAACTTAAAAATGGGTATTCAAACCGTATTTTATAAAAATTAATGAAATGAATATTTATTTTGCTTTTTCTAAGAATGGGGTTTAGATTATTTAGTATTTGAAATATTTATAATATTAGCAATGAAATCTGTTAATTAAACTAAGGAAAAAATTCTTTCAAGAAGTAATTTACCAATACATTTTTAGCAATATGTATGAGAGCAGTTGCAATTAAAAATAATTCATTTTCAAGCATGATAAAAAAAATTAATGCGTGAGACTGAAAAATTAATAAAAAAATGTAAAATAAAAATCATGCCGCACATAAGTCGAAACAATTTCCACTTCTACATTACATCATAAAGGTTATGTAATAAAAACTTTAACATTTTTGAAAAGTATAATAACATAACACAACTGAAAAAACATATCCAATCTGTTAACTGCAGGGGTCATACCGGCATTTGTTTAAATTTTTCTCTACTTGTAAAAGAAGAAGAAAGTTTTGTTTAATTATACTGGTGTCAGACCCGTGTCAAATTTCCACTCTGATATATCTATATAGTGATCTGTTGTAAATTTTCTGGTTCTTTTTACGAATAAGTTAGGTTAATCTTATTAGGAAACCATCCCTTACTGTAAGAAGAAAAGAAAAAAAAATCGAAACAAACAAATATCAAAGGACCATTTATAAATATATATTTTTTGATGCATAAAACATTTGTTTTCGTCAGCTTGTTTTCGAATTGTAAATTCTTAAATTTCGCTAATAATCATTGCAACCATGCCTGAATCGATAAAAGTGCACCTTACTGAAATAATGAATGCAATCTTAAACAAGCAGAAATCTAAAGAGCATAGACAAACATGTTGTTTGTCAGCTTTCAGATGCATTCTATTGCGACATAATGTCTGAAAATTCGCTGATGTAGAATCTGAACATTGATGAAAGTCATGGTTCTGATAGATTTTGTAGCCCTCCCCCCCAACCACACACACACACACTTATTTTTGGTTACTACATTTCTCAAACTTAAATAGAGATTTCTGGAGAACGCGCTCACTAGGTTTAATAGTTTAGGCCTCGAGAATTATGTTAAATATACTTGCGAACATTTTAATTAATGTACCGAAATTTGTACCGTCCTTTTTTCCAAGCCACGTAATTTTTACAATAATTATTTTCAAATTTAACCCTGTGAACGTTCCAATTTAATTTCCCTTTTCTGCTCAGTATTGCAAAACATAGGGACATATTTATTCAACAATCACCACTAAATTTTAAGTGTAACGTTTGCCTAATCAATTTAAAGGTTGTTCGCCCATTACTGGCATACCCAGAGTTGCCAATTATTATAATTTATTCCGGAGCAATTTTAGCCCCGCCTTCTTTTCTCACCAGAAATTTTATAGAATATTTTTCTTTAATATGTGACAACGGTTAAATAAGGGAAAAATCATTCTTTAAAATTTCCGGTGTGAGAAAAGGTCGGGGCTAACAATGCTCCGGAATAAATTATAAAGTTGGCAACTCTTCATACCCTCCAACATACTAATTAATATTCCGAGTATTGTTAGCTCCGCCTTCCTTTTCACACAGGTATATTTTTAGAGTGCTTTTCTACTTATTTAATCGCAATTGCATTTGGAGAATATTACTCTAAAAATTTATTGGTGGGAGAAAAAGGGCGGGACTAACAATACTACGGAATGTTAAATAGGATAATGAAGGGTATGATTGCCGGGCCCTTTTCTAGGAGACTTTTAGGGATTAGCCATTTCTACCTTTATTTCATGTGTCACCGCAATTTTTATACAATAGTCTCTATCCTATTCAATCACGAGACACTACTATAACCACAGTCTCATAAACTAGATTCCTGTGGCGTGGCTCGGAAACTTGGAAACAGTTCAAGCGGTAGACAGCTCCACCTAGAAATTGCGCGAATTTCTTATTCAACAGCCACAAAAACTTTTAAAAGTGGGATTTGATACATATAAAATGCGAACAGAATCGAAGAAACTTCGATTTTATATATAATTTTATTATTGGTGACAGTTGAATAAAAAAGTCGCGCAATCTCTACCAGGTAGCGCTGCCCACCGCTTGAACTGTTGCCAAATTTCCGAGCCATACGACAGGCATCTTGTTTAGGAGGCTATGTTATAACATGGGTGCCAAGTCTCCTACTTATTAAGGGAGACTTCAAACTGGAAAAAATTTATAGCTCTAACATATTCCATTGAAAATACTGGTGTCAATTTTAAATTAAACGTTAAAATGTTATATCTGCAGAAAATTAGTGGTGCAGAAAAGGCAAAAACGTCACATCTCTGACAGTATCTTGAGAAAAAAAAAAGAAAAGGTAAAGAGTACACCATCTGCCATTATGTATATATCCAGTATCAATCTTCAAAATTATTGGTGATAGAAAGAAATATTGGTGAATAAACGAGTCTCTAAATTTGTCAACATTGTTTACATCGCTTGAGAGTGTTAAACTGCCAAAGTGTTAATCACTATCAAATAAGGGAAAAAAAAAAAATAGAAATTTTAATTTCTAAACTTTTATTAAATGATTTATTTTAATTTATAATTGTTGCCCAAAAAATTTAACTTTAAATTTTACATCTACTTTTTGAGATAGCGCGCGATCATATTTTATATAAAAGTTAAGTCATTAAATTCCTTTTTTTACTTTTTTTTTATTTGATATTGCTCGAGCACTTTTTATTTCCTAATTCAAAATTATTAAAAAAAAAAAATAATAATAATAATAACTTTTTCGATATCGTTTGTAATGATACTGATTATTATTAATTTTCTTTTCTTAAAAAAAAAAAAAAAATGATTGTGATGAAATTCTAGTAAAAGCAGAATTTGGTTTAGGACGGAGGCCTATTAGGTTTTTTTTTTTTTTTTTTTTTTTTTTTTTCCAAATTATAACATCGCTTTCAAATTATTCAATTTTATTTTCGATAAATTTTAGATTTCGATAAATGTCCAACTATCGAAAAATGCCACCACAAAAATCCCACCAATCCAAAAATCCTCAGTCTTTAAAAAAAAAAAAAAAAAAAAACCTCTAAAAGAAGAATGGTGTGGAAGAATAGGCGTGGGAATTCTGACTGAATATTCATAAGAATGTTGCCTGATATGCTCTAAATAAAGTCCTCTCGAATGACCGTAAATTAATTGATTGCTATTATTTACACTGTTAGGATGGTTTAAAGTTTAATATTTTCCACTAGAAAACACTTTTCAAATATATTTGAGCATGTTTGATTTTAAAATTTTTTGCTCTATAGAAATTGTAAAACATGATTTTTCCAAACCGAGATATGTCTAAATTATTTTTCAATTCCGTGTACACAAACTGCTACTTTTATCATTTTCAATAGTTCATGTGCTACAGTGAACCTAATTTAGGTATATTAGTTTTAAAAATTCTAAAAATATTTAACCTTTTCCTGGCTCAATTTTTTCCAGGTTTCAAGTCAAAAAAATAGATAAATAAATAAATAAAAAATAAATAAAATAAATAAATAAATAAAATAAAATAACATAATTTAATTATAAAATAATTGTTTTTTTTTTTTTTTTTTTTCCCACCCGAGGGAGAAAGAGACATTTTTCACAGATTGAGAAAAAATGTATTTAGGGTAATTCCGCTAGAGATGGGCCAGTCAGAAATTTCGTTAATGCGCTTCTCCATAGATGGAATTACTATCTCACTCAGGTACGGAAAGACATTTTGTATGGCGTGCTACTATTTGCTTCTCAAAAAACATACAATTTTTTCAGCTAAAAAACATTGTTTCTTTTGGTAAGTCGAATAATTTTTTTACATGGTTATAATTATACAATCTAAGCTTTTGTATGAAATCTATTTGCTTTTGGTGCTGTAATGTCTGGATAACGTCTGGGTAACTTAAAATGGCGACGTTAAATCCACAGTGAAGGGGTAGGAGGGATTGTACTTTTCATTCAGAGATGGACCACGTCTAGATGGAGAGATGGACCAGGTCGGGAAAGATGAATCCTGTAAAACTGTGAATTTTTGAAATATTGATTTTCAAAGAAATGAATTTAAAATACTAAAGGGGAGTATGTTTCCGTTTTCAGAATATGGCAACCACTTATATTAAGGAAAGGTTCGTCCACACGAGGGGAATGGACTGAATTTAATTTGAAAAATGCTGTTACGTCACGAAAAGAATATGGGTTTAAATGAAGAGGCAGAAACTTTCAGCATTCCTAGAACTACTTTAAAGAGAAAAAATAAAACTCATAACTTTACAAAGGGTGCTTTAGGACCATCATCGGTACTGGGGTGTGGCAATGAAAACAAAATGGTTTTACACATGCAAAAACTACAGAATCTGAGTTTTTCACCTTCTAGAAATTCTGTCAAGTATATGGCTTACGAATTAGTGGAAAAACTTAAGGTACCTCACACTTTTGACAAAGAAGCTAAAAAGGCTGGCTTTGACTCGTTACAGTCATTCCTTGCAAGAAATCAAAAGCTGTCAATAAGAAAAGAAAAGGGGGTGTCGGTTTAACGAGCAAAAGGAATGAAAAAAAAAAAAAAACTGTGTATAACTATTTTAAATTGTTCGAAGGTGTACTTAAGGAATATGATCTTTTTGAAAAGTCACTTTGTATTTTTATTATGGATGCAATGGTTTACAGTTGAATAATAAGCTCGGCGATGTAGTGGCCATTAAATGGTCAAAAAATGTGCAATCAATTAAACCTGGAGAAAAAGAAGAAACTATTGCACTTTTAGCATGTTGTAATGGCGAAGGAACATTTCTTCCTCCTTATTGTATTTTAAAAGGAAAAAATATAAAAACATGAGTTTTTCGATGGAATGTCGCCTGGAGCACAAATTAAAATGTCGCCACAGTCTGCTTACGTGAATTCTGATATATTTTCGGATTGGTTTAAAAATCGTTTCACTATTAGGAAACCGATAGGCAAAGTATTGCTTATTCTTGACGGTCACGCATCACATACTAGCAGTCTTGAAATGTTAGAGTATGCTGAGGAGAACGATATAATTCTATTGAGTCTACCTCATATCACATACTGGCTGCAGCACCTTGACCGTTCTTTTTTCAAGTCGAATAATCACTTTTAACCCTGATGTGATACAATATTATTCTTATTTATCAGAAGACGTCGTTGAAACTATAATTAGTGTTGATTTAGCACAAACACCTGCAGTAGACAATGGGGAAATTCAGTTGATCGAATCTCGTTCTGCAGTAAAAAATACTGTTCCTGAAATCGATCCTGCTGTTCCGAGCACATCTAAGCAAAACACTTCTGAAATTTTCACGCCTACAAAACTTCTGGAGCAAATATCTCTCTTACCAAACATGAACAAAGAAAAGCCACTAAAAAGAAAGTCCGAAACTGTTGCCACCATTTTGAGTTCTCCAGAAAATATTTTAAAAGTAAAGATGAGAAAGAAAAAAAACTGAGCATGAAAAAATAAGAGACGAAAAGCAGGAAAAAATGATTTAAAAAAGGATTTTGCGAAAAGCAAGAAACCAAAGCAAACGAGGAAAAAGAAAGTAGCGAAAAAGTTTCAATATTCGTCCTCATAGGACTCTGATATCGTTATAAACATTCCAGAAACAAGTGATGACGAAGATGTAGAAGACTGGAACGAAAACGAACGTGGAGGATGCGGTGAATATTACAATGAGACAAAACAAAAAGTAGATTGGATACAGTATGTACCTTGTTTGCGTTGGCTTCACGAAGGATGTTCACGGATTGAAGTAACATGCGATTATTATGGGAAGAAATTGAATAGCAAGAAATAATGACTTCAAAACAATATTAACTCATAGTGTATAAAAACATTTTCATATAGTGTTTGAATTCAATAAGAATTCAAGAAATAACTTTAACAACTTAAGTTTGATACACAATAAAAGTCAAATAGTAATACATGTAAACTTAATATTAAGTAATTTACTTGTAAGTAAGTTACTTTGATTCTCATGTAATGAAAATAAACATTTATAAATATAATACATGTGCATTTATTTCATTATTCGACTGTGGTCCATCTCTCCCATTCAAACGGTCCATCTCACCCGGACTACTTCGGGTGAGATGGACCGCATAGCAAAAGTTTTAAGAAATGAATTCCTTTAAAGATATGACTTTCTGCATTAGTATTTTTATAAGAAACATCATACACTATATGAATATACAATGAAAAGTAAAATATATGTAAATGTACAGCTTTTAGAGAACGATCAAAAAACATGGTCCATCTTTCCCAGACTTACCCTATATAAAATATGTATACATATTAAAATTTCATAACTCATAAGATTGGTTAATTAACGTATAGGGAATGCAGGGATGGAACACGGGCGCAGAATTCATACCGGAATCCGTTGAAGAAATTTCTCTAACTATAATATCGGTGATTTAACAAGTAGAAATTTTTTTTACATTGATAGTGGTATGAATTCTGCGCCCGTGTTCCATCCCTGGGAATGATATCCACAGATTTTTGCAAAGCAACATGTGTGTATGAGTCGGTTTTGCCACACATACCCCTAACTTTCATATATAAATTCATCGCACATATTTTTATTTATTTTAGAATCACTTTAATTTTTTCAATTTATGAGACAATTTATGAATAGAAATATATTTAGAAACCTGCTTTGGGGTAATTTAGAAAAAATATTCTAGTAACAGCGCTCGCTTAAAAAAAAAAAAAAAAAAAAAAAAAAATGGGGTTATGGCCAGTGCTGCCAGATTTGAGGGAAATTTTTATTCAATATCCACCGTTAAATTTTACTTGTTATGGTTATGTAATTACATCGAAGATTTCTGTGAAAAATGTTTCGAAACCGTTAACAAATCGTTTCAGTTAAAATTTAGTGGTGTGCGTTAAATAAAAATTTCCCTCAATCTGGCAGCTCTGGTTATGGCTTGTAATGTAGCATACTTTGGCTACCAGAAAATTAAAAAAAAATTATTTTATCTAATCATTGAAATATTTTACCGGTCACAGATTAAATAAATACATATTTCTATTAAATTTTTCCAGTAGCTAAAATAGACTAGGTTGGCAACTATGCTTGAGGCATGAATATATATATATATATATATATATATATTATTATTATTATTATTATTATTATTATAGTTATAGCGGTTATTTTAGTATTTAAATCAAATTTCCGAGATTATTAAAAGGTATGATAGACGTTATAACTCTACCTTATAAAAGAAAATCTTATAACTATACAAAATTACCTATATATACCATAGATGCCAATATTTTAATTCATCCGGAGTATTTTTAACCCCGCCTTTAATTCATACTACTTATTTTTTTAAAGTATTTTTTTAATTATTTTATTGAAGTTATATATTAAAGATTTTGTATATATATTAAGTGGTGCTAAATAAAGACGGCGCTAAAAATGTTCCGGAATAAATTAAAATGGTGTCATCTACGCATATGCATGCAGATATTAAAAGAATAACTACATATTAAAATATATCGAAAATAATTTTTTTGTGCATTTTTTATAGAAAATGCTCTCTCCTAACTAATGTCATATATTATACATATACAGTGCATATATATTATATACCATAAATATATATAACATTTCTGAAATTCGTAATAAATCCAAGCAGTTAAACATACTTGCCAACATCCTAATTAATATTCCGTAGTCTTGTTAGTCCCGCCCTTTTTCTTACGTCAATAACTTTTTAGAGTAATAATATTCTCCAAATGCAATTACGATTGTATAAGAGAAAGAATACTCTAAAAAGACACCGGTGTGATATAGAAGGCGGAACTGACACTACTACGGAATATTAATTAGTATGTTGCAAGTATGGTTAGATATGTAAAGAGTTTTGATAAAACTCTTATAAATAAATGCTTAAAATAACGTCTTGAGACCTAAATAATATGCTACTTACATGTATTAACACTTTCGCGGCCGCATGCTTTTGACTTTTGGACACTAAAGACCGCCTGTTGGCGTTATTCTCCCAAGTTGCAATATTTCAGAACAAAATTTTCTATATTCAAATTCATATTACAAATAGATATACATTATAATTATAATCTTTCTAATCAAAGTATTCATACCCATTAGTATATTGGTTGTACAAATATGAATATTAAATATATTTTTAAGAAATAAATGACATACAAATTAGAAAAGAAACGCCCACTGACGGAGTTACAAATTTTCAAATGACTCGCGAAAGTTTTTAGTGAAAAATCTCAAATAAAAGTTTAATTTGCAGGTATCCCTTTGAATTTTTTTAACTCAATAATATTTTAAATTTGTTTATTAAAATTAAATAGTGTTTGAGAAATATGAATGTAGTTATTATAATTATATTTTAATTTATATTTATTATAATATTCAGAATACTTTGTTATACTTACAAAAAAATAATAACGATAATTATAGTAGTGACAGTATTTTAAACCACTTGAACATTTTTTGACACTATATTAATTGTGTGTAAACTTTAAGTGAAACAATCTGGCGTGAAACAACCACGAGACTTCCATTACCCACTATTACACGTATTGTATGAATTTTTTAGACATAATGTGATCAGAAAATATAAAAGTGACCTAAAGAGAAAATCGTTAGAGCCATTTTTGAGATACTAACTTTTACAAAAAATCAATTATTGACCGGAAAACAATAATTACATACAAAAGGATATTTAAAAGTGAGTTAATATGGCGAGTTTGAAAAAAAATTCGTAGAGCCATTTTTAAAGGAATGCGCTTGCAAGACCTGAAATTGAGCTATTTATACAGGACGCCTATCAATTTTCCTGAATTACCCAACTACATCATTCAAAGGCCATCTAATAGTGCGTTTCAAAAAGCACGTTTGAAGAAAATCGTTAGAGCCGTTTTTGAGATACGGACATACGGTCACACTTCCGGTCGCCGATGTCCTACTTCCTCTTTTTCAATTTTCACCAAAATTTGGAAAATTCATCTGTACAACAGACGTGTCTTAATTCTGAAGTTTCGTAGTTCTATCTTTATTAGTTTTGGAGATATGATAGCCAGAAGATTCCATAAACCAACTGACCAACTGCCTAAAACCACTTTTTTGGATTCAGGGGACCTTAAAACGCGTAAATCAGATGAAATCTCGATATCGAATTTTTGGACCAAATACAATACTTGCATTACCTACGGTAGTAGGGTAATGGAAATAAAAAAGGAAATACTATAAAATAGTGGTGACATTTATAATGAAATGAGCCAACAATTTTAGTAATGCTGCAAAGCCCGCATTACACTTACATGTAATTGATTGAATGAATAATAAAATTTTATTTAAATATACATTATCAACTTTTATGAAATATTATAAAGGATATAATACTATGTGATAAAAATATTTTATTTTATTTTCTCGCCATACGATGAACATTTTGTCCATAAGAAAATTTCACGCGATACATTTAACTTCCTATGTATTCTGCTTCAATTATTCTGCAGCTTTTATTTTTTGTGGTAAGAAAACTTCTATAATTTTTTTTTCCGTGTAATAGTCTTGAACCAGCGGCTTAGTTTCGTTTTTTTTCTTCAGTATTATTTATTAACTTTAACATTATCCATTGTCAGTTCATAGAAAAATATAGAAAAAAAAAACTCTTCTGATTTATGCACTTTTGATGATGTTTCATCATAAGCATAAAAATATATTAAAGAAGTTTGCTTCAATTTCCTCACATCATTTAACAGTGAAATTTCCATGCATGCATGTTTTCATTATGCTTACATAAACATAAATGCAATACTGTTAAAAAATAGAAAAAAAAAATGTATCTAATGATATCCATTCATCAATGTTTACAATATATTTCGGAATATTTTTACATTTTTACCTCATTTTATATAAACTTAGTAAAGTATAATAAGAAAAGTATTTATTGCAGTATTTTTTATTACAAAATTGATAGACAGTTATATATATATATATATATACTTTAATATTCGGAGGAAAAAAAAAACTTTTCTTATTTTTTATTGTTAATTTGCAGGGATATTTATATTGAACAACCAATATTATTTTTAATTGTAATATTTGTCTAATTACATGTTTTTGTAATCAACTACCACATATAGCAAAAATCATATGTAAAAATTAGTGGTAATTATTGAATTAAAAAGCGCCAACAGTTATTAATAATTTTTCACATTATGTTTGTTTCGAAGTTGACTGGATTTTACGTCACATTATTGCTACAGCATAGGCAATTTGTAAAAAATATTAGGAACATCATACTCAAGGCTTTTTTTTTTTTTTTTTCCAAGACCCAAACGTCACAATTTGAGCATTCTTAAAAATATCAGAGTGAATTAGAGACGCTGTTTGTATAGTCCTTATCTGACATTGTACAATAAAGTAAAAAACAAAAGAAAAGATGAAATACGAAATCAAAATTAATGATATATCTCAATTAAATTCTCTTTTGCATAAAACTGGTCTATTTGCTAAAGCACCAAGATCATATTTGGAAGATTGGGGATTCGATACTGGAGTCGATCGAAGATCGCTGTTCACATTTTTGGTGGCTGGTGACCGTAAAATGCGTCTTACCTGCATTCATACTTGCCAACATCCTAATTAATATTCCGTAGAATTGTTAGTCTTGCCCTTTTTTTCACACCAGTAAATTGCTAGAGGTATATTCTCTATATGTAGTTGCGATTAAATAAAAAGAAAAATACTCTAAAAAAATACTGGTGTGTAAAAAAGGGCGGGGCTAACAATACTACGGAATATAAATTAGGATGTTGGCAAGTATGCCTGCAATGTTATCCTTCTTTCCAATAGACAATACCTCAGTAAGTCATAGATGTGAGGAAACCATCCCAAGGTGGTCACCGACCACATTTTTTCACTGGTTCTTTCACCAATATTTTTCTTTCGGAATTTTTAATAGTGCGTTTGCTCCATTAATTAAGTAAAAAATATTATAATGTCCTGGTGGAAGAACCAGGGGGGAAAGACGGGTCTGTAATAACCTTAATCGCATCCGTGGGGGATGAAAATTGTGATAGAATGTCTCGACTAGCCTTTAGGGTTGGTCCCAGGGTGGCACCAACTGTTCATAACGTATCACTGGTGTTTTTATAAACCCTTTTAACTTTCAAACATACTTAAGAACATAATTTTATTTTTCAAGTCACTTTCCAAAACTTAAAAAAAAAACTTGCATGTGACTTTCGTGAAAGCCATATGAATTACAACTTAAGTAAATAAATAACTTGCGTTAAAAAATAAAATAAAGAACGTTATTTAAAGTAAATGGCTTCACAACTTCCAGGTGGAAGTATAGCTAAATGGATGGTTATTCGAGCATTAAAATCCTCTAGATTTTTTACTGAAAACTTAATAGTTTATATCTGTGAATATTTTCGATTTTTTATTCCGAATTTTAGAAATCGATTGAAAAATTACGTTTGAAATGTTCTAAAGTTTTTGAATGTTTGGAATTTCTTATATTATTTAAGAGTTCCAGAAAGTGGAAGTGTTTCTTTCCATAAATTCACTCTTTACATGAATTATGTCTTTCTTTCTTTCTCTTTTTTCTTTCTTTCTTTCTTTTTTTTTTTTTTTTTTTTTTTTTTTTTACATATTGTGTCCTGAAAACTAAATCACAAACACACCCATGTATAGCTAAGAGCACCAAAAGTTTATTAGGACATGATTACTATTTATTTTATAATAGAGAAAAAAAAAAAAACATTTTTACAATTTGCTATAGAGCATCCGTAAATTTACGTGATTAAAATTCTTTATAGGTAAAAAGGAGAAATCTGAGTTAAAAATATAAAATTTGGATACTAAATTAAATTGTGTTACAGAAATATATATATATTTATAACTTTAATATAACTTAAAAAATAATAATAACACTTTGCTCCTAAATGTCTATTTTGCGTTGAAAAACTTGAATACTTATTCCATCAACACATTCGATGACATCAAGGCCTCAATTTTTCCTCTGTTATATGAAAACGGGATGCATGAATAGTCAAGAAGCCTGGTTAGTTATTATTTAACTGCCAAAAGTATAAAATATGTATAAAATTAATTTTCCTAAATAATGGTATTCGTAATAATTTGATAAGTTGTGTCGGAACAATCAGCATAGTGACGTTTGATTTCCTCCTCCTCCCCCAGATCAATCGACATCACACCATGTAATTTTTTATTGTAGGTCTTTGGGAAAAACAAAGTATAAATGTCGTCATTACTCACCGCACATTGGAGGACAAACGAATATGCAAAAGTAATTTTCTGAACTTCTGACATGATGAATCGAGTGTGCGAAAGAAAGAAATTATTTTCTAGACTAATGTCCGCGAGACTCGAGGAAGTGAAATCTGGCATTTAATATGTCACAAATTAAAAATATTTTACTTGTCAGCCCTAATTTTTTTCTAATTATTATTATTGTTATTATTTTGGTAATTCCGTAAATTTGGAACTAGGGCTGTTTTAAATTTAAATATATCTCTGAATTTAGAATAATTTAATGTCATTAAAAAAAGTTATAATAGTTCTTTATATTGAAAAAGCTATGAAAAACCATTAAAAAAAAAATAGAGTAAAAATATCTTAAAGTATGGCGGCAAACTAGGCAGACAGGTAATCCGAAAATAAAATAAATAAATGAATAGACTTTTGCGAAAAGAGTTATATTAAATTTATAAATTAAATAGAACATTTCGGCAAACAAAAAATTATAAGTTGTCTTGTTTCTGAGGGATGCTTTGTTATATATAATAAACATAATTTTGCATAATACACGTATTAAACACTGACAAATATATTAAACACGTACTTAGATAATTTTTTAAATATATGCAAGCAATATTTTTCAAGTTTTTTTTTTTTTTTTTTTCTAAGTTAAAATGAATTCAAAGAATGGTTTGATTCAGTTTTAACTTATACGTTAGGTTAGGTTATGAGATTTAAATATTCGATCCCTGTTATAATATTTATTTGGAAGTTCTAAGCGAAATTTGATATCAAATAATCTCTGTAAACATCAATAAAGAAAAAAAAAAGCTATGAATATTCATTTAGCAATGCTATCATGAATATTATTATTCGCATAATTAAGTATATCGACAAAAGTATTAATATAAATATTTATGATTTTGTTCTGTTATCTGTTCAATAATCTGCAATTTTACCATAAAGTTATTTACATATATACTAACTTTTATTTCAGTCGTCATGTATTATTTGCCTTTGAATAGGCTGTGTTCTACAAGCTATTTGCATGTAAATTAAAGTTCGATATGAAGTTATGCTTAAAATACTGTTTAATTAACAATTACGAAGGAGAAGCAAATTAGAAAATTCCCCGTGACTAATATTCCAGATTTGAATTAAATATCTTTATTAAATATATTCATTTATTCGGTTGTGATATTTATTTAAATTAAATGTAGTATTTACAGTGCTATGAAATATCACGGGTGATTTCCATACAAGCTTAAACTATTTTTTTTACATAACTATTACGTTTCTCGTACTATATTATACTTCTGTGTTTAAATTGTTACGAATTAAAAATAAACGCCAGAAATATATGCATGGAGTACGAATAAGGCTTAAGTGTTTATCTATAACTTTTTTTAGAGGAAGTTAAGAGGAATATTATTTCTTTTGACCTACAAAAGTTAATATTGTGTCTTCAACAAAAGTTAATATTCAACAAAAATGTATTGCAAATAAAACATTTTAAAACTTTTAAGTTTTAAATATGAATGCAAATATTTTACATCCGCCTTTAAAAGTATAGTTTCTTTTATTTAATATTGAAATTTAAATATGTTGAAAATGAAAATAATCATTATTTATAAAAATGATGCTAATTCATACAGAGCCTGATTAAGGGGAAAGCACACATTATTTATACTTACACCGTTATTTTTTAACAAATACTTTCCTCCTATAATAAACAGAAAATTCTCATTAAAAATTATTTTAAAAGAATTCTGGTGTCTAATAACGGTGAGTAAATTTGATTGTTTTACACCGTTCATTTTTTTATAAAAAATATTTCCTCGTCAAAGCGTGGAATTTCTGTGACATAAAGTAAAAAATAATTGTAAAAATATTCCGGTGAGATCGGAGATAATGTGTGCATCCCCCCCTTAATCAGGCTCTGAATTCATATTCATAGCTGCGAAGTTTTTTTAATTATTCCGGAATGTTGTTAGCCCCGCCCTTTTTCCACACCGTAATATTTGTAGAAAAATTTTCTTTAATATATAACTAGGATTAAATATGAAGAAAATTACTCTACAAAGATTATGGTGTGAAAAATCGGCGGGGCTAACAAATTCTGGAATAAAATAAAAAACTTGGCAGCTATGGTCATATTAACACTTTCAGGACCGCATGTTTTTTTTTTTTTTTTTTTTTTTTTTTTACAGTAAGATCTGCCTGTGGGCGTAAGTCTCATAAGTTACAATTTTTCAGAACAAAATTTTCTGTTTTAACATTTATATTACAAAGGGATATATGCATTATAATCATACTCTCTCTAATCAAAGTATTTCTATTCATAGTATATTGATTGTACAAATATGAATATTGTGTATACTTTTAATAAACGAATAACGTGCAATTTGCAAAAGAAACGCCCACTGGTGGAGTTTCAGTTTTTTAAATGGCGTGAATATACGTCAGTGTTTGCGAAAGTGGTAAGATAGCTGTCGAATTTTCCCGTCAGTAGATCCTGATAAAGAAAAGTTTCTTATCCAAGAGTAGAAACCTTTTAAATTCTTATGTTATCATGTGCATTCAAGGTAAATCTTTCGTGTTCTTATTTTTTCATAAAAATGTAAATAAATTACACTGCACTGGAAAAAAAAAAAAAAAAAAAAAATTGAGCATCGATACCATTATTGCTGATTCTTATTTAAAATGACCACTTGAATATGACCATCATTTTGCCCAAACACCCACAGTTTTCTCGGGACGCCACCCCTCCCCCCTTTTTTTATCACTGTTTAGTAATTTTTATTTTATTGCCATGAATTTGATTTGGAGACTAGAAATGGATTATTTTAACACTTAATATATAAATAATAAATAATATTAATAAAATATTAATAAAATATAACAAAAGTAATTTATAATTTCACATACTTACCAACCATCTCATTATGAACCGTACAATTTTTAGTACCCGCCTTCTTTTCACACCAATAATTTTTTAGAGTAATTTTAGTCTTTTTTAATCGTAACAACATTTGGAGAGAAATTTTCTTTAAATATAGTGGTGTGAAAAAAGGGGCGTTTTTTCAGGGGGCGTTAACAATTGTACGGTTATTAATAAGATGGTTGGCAAGTATGATTTCAGTGGTCAACCTCCCCTCCCCCTCCCCCCTTCTTAAATCTACTCCTTGCTACAAATGTTCAGGTTTTAGAATATTTCCTCTTTGTGGTCCCTTAGAAAATATTTTTGACAGTTAAAATTATCCCTTGCCTTTCTCCAAATCAAAATCATAACAATAAAATTACCGATCGGTGATAAAAATAGGAGTGCGACCCAAACAAATTGTCCGTGATGGGGCAAAATTGGCGTCATATTCGGATTCAGAAGGCAATTTTAAATAAGAATTTAAAGAAATGGTTTTGGAGCCAGTTTTCATGCCCTGCAGTGTTATTAAATGGGATATATTGTATATTATATTAAATACGCTAGAATTGCCATTTCAAACATTTTATCTTCAGACTACTTGTTTATCCGGAGTATCTCAAGGACATCCGGTATTTAAAAATATGTTCATAAAATTTGCGCAGTATACTGTGCTGATTTCTAAAATCAAAAATGTTATCTCCCGTTCTCTTTCTCTCTCTCTCTCTCTCTCTCTCTCTCTCTGTCTCTCTCTTTTTTTTTTTTTTTTTAGAGAGAAGATAAATTAGCGTTGCAATCCAAATAATTTTCCAAAAATTTAACCTATGGGATATTTCTACCAATAGGATACCTTATATGGGCAATATTTGAAAGTATTATTTAACCCGTTAGTAGTCGCTATAGACAGCGCCACCTATCACAGATTGCGCACTTTTTATTTAACTATCACCAATAATTTTAAGAAGTAATGCGATCGACTTTTCTTCGATTTTATTTTCGTATTATGTATATCAAATGGCACTACAAAAAATGTTTGGTAGCTATTGAATAAAAAATCCTGCAAAATAGAAGGATGGGTGGCAAATCGACCAACTAGCGACTACTAACGGGTTAATATTCTTCATATTATTGAGCAAGATATTTTGAAATTCCAAGATAATGCACCCGCACTACTATTGCCATATGCATTTGCCGTCGATTCAACTTCAGTTGCAGTTCAAGTAAATGCTAGATGATTTAGGGCTCGCCTGGGGTTTACTATAAATTTTCTAAGGTTTTAGAGCGTCCGATTAGAATTTCCGCTCAAATATTTTACTGAATGAAATGCGTTAACAACGGTATAAGCATTATTATTCATTTTGTAAAAGTGCTTGATAGACAATATCCATCTGCCTACCAGTGGCCGAGCGGTTTTGCGCTCAAAGCTAATAGATGTGAGGTGCCAGGTTTAATCCCATGTCGAGCTCGTTGGACTAGCCATTTGGAGTTTTCCGTGGTTTTCTCAAAACACTTGCATAAACACAGGCTAGGAACCATAGAA
Source organism: Salticus scenicus (assembly GCA_963930645.1). Taxonomy (NCBI): domain Eukaryota; kingdom Metazoa; phylum Arthropoda; class Arachnida; order Araneae; family Salticidae; genus Salticus; species Salticus scenicus. The sequence goes on from OZ005659.1 coordinate 212,300,473, forward strand.
AAACCTTCACGGAAGGCACTCCTTTTCAGGCCTAGGACCCTAGAGCAGTCAATCGGCCTCAATCCTCACAGCCCAATGTTCCACTAAGGAAGTGAGTATCATGACTTATTTTCATTGTTTAATTAATGAAACAAATTTTCATGCACTTTTAGCTACAGGCAGAGATTGACAAATCTATTCAGTTTTAAGGAAATCCCAGTTTATCAACGTATTTTCTATACCTGCTGATGAAAAGACACATTTTGTTTACGAGTAAAAACTCCGAAATCAAGAAACAAAGCATCCAAAATTAAGCAAAATTCAGGCAGTTTTCAAGCAATGTTCATGAAATGTTTTTCTACAGGACTCCTCGTAAACAATGTCTCTGTAAACGAACCAGTAGTGTTACTTTTACTCTATTCTACAAGAAACAGTTGAACAAAGTATGTATTTCAGTTTTCTTTTTCTTTTTTTCTTTCTTCATCCTTTTTTTTTTTTTTTTTTTTTTTTTTTTGCGTCTGCATAAATGTACTAAAAGATACTTTAACTAACTCGCTACAATTTAAAAGGGCAAAATTGAAATTCTTATTTAATTGTGTTAGAATGTAACAAAATAATACTTATTTCAACCGTTCATTAAAAATGCAATTATGCATCTTTCAAACTCCATAAAACATCTAAATATTTATAATTATATATATTTTTTAATTTATAGAAAAAAATAAAAGCCCAGTGATCTGATATATCCCTCACCGACCTCCAGATGGTTAAAAATATGTCTCGTAAACTGTAGTATAGTTTAATTTCTTATGTATTCTTTATTTTCTATATTATTTCTTTATTTTCTTATGTATTCATACATATATATATATGTGTGTGTGTGTGTGTGTGTATATATATACTAGTTTTTATCTCCGTTTTTTGACCGTAAAATTAGGCCACGTACTTTTTAAAATGACTGAAAGGAATTAAAGTGAAGTGTTTCCACCTAAATTTCATATTTTAGCTAATTAAAAAAAAGACCAATTGTCGTGCCAAAAAACTGTTTGCACAACTAGATTCAGAAAAATCCCCCCTTTCATTTGGTACCGAATTTGTAACGACAGAACAGAACTGATATTTCTAATTTATTTTAGTGTTACATAAAACTGGTCCACAAAAACTGGCGACAACAACAATTTTACCCTGATTGAAACCAGTAGTCCTCCTAGTCCTAATAAATGAGTTTCAAGTTTTTCTTTTTCTTTTTCTTTTCTAATGCAGTTATTCGCTATGATAGACAAAGGAGTCAAAGCGAGTATCCAACATTTTAAATACCTTAATTTCTTAATACAAAAACTTTCTTTTAATCAATCATGGAAATTCTGAAATTAAATAAAAATACATTGCAATAAAATTAGTGGTCTTTGATGCTGCGACACTGTAACAGACTAAATCATACCTGATATTATTTATAAATCATTTCAGAGTATTTTTTAGTACTCGCTATTTTTTTTTTTTTTTTTGCACCACTATTGTTAAAGAACATTTTTCTTGTTATTTCACCGTAAATACATCTTGAAAAAAAAAAGAAAATTATTTACTAGCGAACTGGTTAAAAAAATAAATTGTGGGTACTAAGTATACTCCGGAATACATTATAAATATTACCAGATATGCGAAACTAGGGCAGCTGCCAATTATCCTAATTTATTCCATAACAGTATTACTACACGCCTTTTTTCATATTACTTTCTTGTAGAGTAAATTTTCTCTAATAGATACTTACTGTTAAATAAGAGTTACATTTTTCTTCGTGAAATTGGGTGGGGGAAAAAAAAGAAAAAAAAAAAAAAAAGAAAAAAGAAATCGGATCCTAAGATGAAACGAAAGAATAAATGCTTGAAATGACATAATTATTTAAGAATATATTACAACTGTGATATTTAGACTTTTCATTAAGAATATTACTTTAGACGTTCTTAAATATTTTTAAATAGTCATAAAGTTGCTCTTGTAAATATTCTTCAACCATTTAACTAGATTATATTTATTAAACGTGCTTATTTTTTACCCAATATCTTAAAATTAAACGTGTATTTTTAACAAAATTTTGTGAAATTTCTGACTAAAAATTAATACTTTTTAGAACGCATTTTATATAAAATTAAAATCTAGATCCTTTCCGGGGTAAGCAAATTTTCCTTATTTAAAATCAACAGCCACCAGAAATCACCAACAATATTAAAAGACAAGAAATAAATAAAGTTGTCTATGTTATATAAAAAAATTCTTAATAAATTCTGGGAACGGTAATTGCAATTCTGAATTAAAATTTGTGGTTGCAGTGATCTACCACCGTCCAGGAAACGGTTAGAAGATCCCTTAAAATAATAACCTTGCCTATGAAATGATATTTCTTTTTCAGGAAAAAAAAAAAAAAAAAAAAGTCAATTTATTTTATTTTATTTTTGTTAATATTTAAGATAATACGAAACCAATATATGTATTCTTGAACTTTAAATTTTTACTGTATTCTCAACTAATTTTAATTTATTATTTTAAATAAAAGGAAATTTCATTTAAATTTAATACTGATGAAAAGTGTAGTTTATTTAAGCTCACCAATATCCATGTCAGTAATTTAAGTACAATACGTTTAATCCCCCAGTGAACATTTGAGCTCTTTGAAAGATCATTATTATCTCTTAAGTACGGTTGTTTATGCATATTTATCTTACAAGATTACAAACGTCCGTAAGAGAAAATGAGTATTGACAGAGTAAATCAATAATGGTGTTTCCATTTAAAATTAACGACTACAATAAATTTCAAATAATAAAAGTATACATTATTTTACTTCCATTTGTGATTCTTTTAAGATATACAATATATATATATGTGTATATATATATATATATATATATATATATATATATATATATATATATATTGTATGTTTAAAGGGAAAAAAAAAAAAAGAACTTTTTTTTTTTCAATAACATACTTGCCAGTGTTGCTAGTTCTTTCAGTAACATTCTTAGTATACACCTTTTCTTTCATTACTTTATTGCAAAAGAAATTTTTCTTCTTTTGCAGTCGGAGTTACGTATTAGTGAAAAATACTCTACGAAAAAAGTGGTAGCTAAAGAAGGCATATACTAACAATGCTTGCAATAAATGAGGAGCAAACATTCAAACCGCGTTTTCTCTTCGGATACAATTTTTCAGACAACACAAAAACTAAAAAATTAATAAAAAACTAAACTTAAAACATAATTACCGTTTAATAACAGGAGACTTGGCGTTGGAATATTAAAACCCGAATAAACTACTACGTCAGAAACGCCAAACATATATATATATATGTGTGTGTTGGAAATGCGTACAGCTGTTTCGGTAGCCTTAAGCGTACATTCTTCAGTGCTTCAGTGGCTTTTGCACCGAAGACGGTACGCTTAAGGCTACCGAAACAGCTGTATGCATTTCCAATATTTTTCTTTGTCATTTCTGACGTAGTAGTTTATCCAGGTTTTTATATAATTACCGTTTGTTTAGATGTATTACTACGTACTAGGAAATCATCTGGCATACCTAGAAAAATATATAGACACACTATTGTTTTGTTAAACTCAATGAAAAATCACTAACACATTTTTTTTTTTTTTAATTTTAAAGAAAACACAGTTTGAATTTTTGCTAATCAAATTAGGAATGATTTTGAGTGGTGTTGTCAAACTGCCCTCGAAGTGTACCAACTGCTCTCGCTAGTCTACACCCCCACTTTCACATACTTTCTTGCGAGTTTCTATCTCACCTTCCTTTTGCTATAAATATGATAAACCCGAATGTTTTTTGGTGGATTTATACCAACTTTCCTAAGTCGAAGTTTATTTTAACATAGCCTCCTATACTAATTACCTGTTGCGTGGCTTAAAAACTTGACAACAGTTGAAGCAGTAGACAGCGCCACCTGGTACAGATTGCGCGACTTTTTTATTCAACAGCCACCAAAAATTTTTAAAAGTGGGATTTGATATATATAAAAAGCGAATAGAATCGAAGAAACGTCAATTGTATTATATCATATATTACTTTTTTAAATTATTGGTGATAGTTGAATAAAAAAGTCGCGCAGTTTGTACAGGTGGCACTGTCTACCTCTTCAACTGTTGCCAAGTTTCCGAGCCACGCGACAGACATCTAGTTTAGGAGGCTATGATTTTAATGAAGAAAGTTAAATATTATATTTGACTTTATTTAATGTAATTTCAGAGTACCAATAATTATATTTATACTATTATGCTACTCTACTGCTAACAGTATTTTATGTGTACTATAATTGATAAAATTTGATGCTTTTTAAAGCCGAAGTTATTGAAAAAAAAGTTTTTCGTTTCAGCATTTTTTAAATAAATAAAATTTATATCATTACAAAAATTCAATTCAAAAATTATATATTCTTTTCATATATATTTTAGGAATATTATCTTCCAAGTATGAGCAGTAATCATTTCCATATAATAATAAATATAGTGTTCATACAGGAGAACGTATAATTTTATAATAGTGTCTAGACTAGATCTTAGCATTCCAGCACTTTGATATTCTAGTCTTTAGATTAATAATGTTCTGGTTGATTTTCGGATTACCATTTACGCTTTACGAAACGCGATTGTTCTGCGTTAAACATGCTGATTTATACTTGATAATCTTGAAATATTACTCAAATGTCTACAGGAGAAATGTTGTAAGATTACATGATCTCCAAGTGTTAAAATTATAATCATTATTTGTGAAATAAACGTAAATTTGTTATAAAACGAAACAGGAATTTCAACTTGTATTAGAATTGTGACTAATATAAATAAAAATATCTATATTCTAATATTGATTTGAAAAATCTAGATTCTTTTATTAGATTCTTCTTCGTTTATCTAGATTCTTTTTTTTTTTTTTTTTTTTTGTGTGTGTGTGTGTGTGTGTTTGTTTAATTAGATTTTTCATTCCATATTTCTTAATATAATACATGAGCATTTTGTTACGAATAAATGATTTTGAAAGTCAATCAGACTGTTCTGAAAATAAGTAAAATCAGGTGTCGTATCTCCGCCCTTTTTTCAGGACGCTCTGAAAGAAAAGAAATTTCCGCCTTTTTTGACACCATTAATTTTATACAGACATATTTCTGGATATATTTTTAGTAATATCCTATGATTATGCAGCATGTAGATTATTGCATAAAAGTAGTAGTAGGATTAAATCTAGAAATATTTCATTCCTCAGACTGTCCTAAAAAAAGACCGAAGAGTACGACTTCTGATAAAATGTACTTTATATAAATACAAGCAACAGAAAGTTAAAAACTGGAATTATTTTATGAAATTGTGTTTACTCGTTATTAGTATAAAACTTTTAAATAAATTACTATTCTTTGATGCTAAAAATTATATGAGAAAAAAAAATAATCTGTTGATGATATATAAACAAGATAAATGTATATATATGCATATTTGCAACCATTGCTAATTTATTCCTCAGCATTCTTAGTACATGGCAATTTCTCACACCACTTTTCTGAAAATATAATTTTTCTCTTATATATTTAAAATTAGATATTGTAGAACAAGACTCTAGAAAAAAAATGTGGTTTGTAAGTAAAGTATATACTAACATTGGTACGAAATATATTAAGTATGTAGAAATGTATATGTGTCTAAGCAGACATACAACCACACCCACTACATGGATAGGTGTAAGAGTACTTCTACACACTCACTGACTCATCAATAAAAACTGAAATTTACTGTATCCGCTACTTGGATCTCGGCAAGATCATAGAACATATTCTGTAAGCGCGTGCAAAGATGTGATTTTTTATAAATCAAGCACGTTTTATATTCTGGTCAGAAAAAAGTTTCACTTCGGTCGCTTAGCATTGTTTCTGTTGAACCACAGCCTTCTAAACTAGATGCCTTCAGAACCTGATTAAGGGTGAGGCACGCTCCCACCGGCATATTTTTACAATTATTTTTTACTTCATGTCATAGAAAATTCCACGCTTTGACGAGGAAATATTTTTTATAAAAAATGAACGGGGTAAAACAGTCCAATTTACTCACCGTTATTAGACACCAGAATTCTTTTAGAATAATTTTTAATGAGAATTTTCTGTTTTATTATAGGAGGAAAGTATTTGTTAAAAAATAATGGTGTATAATGTGTGCCTTACCCTTAATCAGGCTCTGAATGCCTTCCGCGTGGCTCGGAAATGTGACAGTAGTTCAAGCGGTAGACAGCGACACCTGGTACAGATTGCGCGATATTTTTATTTAACAGCCACCAAAAATTTTTAAAAGTTGGATTCAATATACATAAGAGGCGAATAGAATCGAAGAAACATCGATTTTATATATCATATATCACTTCTTAAAATTATTGTTGACAGTTGAAAAAAAAAGTCATGCACTCTGTACCAGGTGGTGCTGCTTACCGCTTGAACTATTGCCATGTTTCCGAGCCACGCGGAAGGCATCTAGTTTAGGAAGCTATGGTTGAACAGATCTTCGAGCTTTTTCTTGAATGATTTTATCATATATTTTAAAAACGTTGTGTCTGAGATTTTTTAATTTAGAGCTCTCACTACCAGTTTTTTTCCTTTCAAAAAATAGCATAATATAGAGCTTTGGTAGGTCAAATAAAATAAAAATAGCACTGTTCTACGAAAATAAAAACAAAAATTAACTATAGGGGCAATTGTGGAAATGAGACATATTTGTTCCACTTGTCTTTCTAGACGGCACAGGTTTCCCAATGGTGAAGTGACGATATACAGTAGAATGAAATGTTTATTTCCTTTGTTCTAAATTAATTTTACAATAGCTTTGAGAATATAGACATGAAAATACATAAAATTACACTAACTTATGTTTGTTATTACAGAAAACCAGTGGAACATGCACTCTAATAAATTTTATGCTTATTTATCCCAGTTGGGGAATTAAACATATCTCCGGGATGTGATTGTCCCAATGGGGCTGAAAAGGCTAAAGTTCGAAACTGCAACATGTTTATTTTAAAGTTTTGCGTCATTCATTTTCAAAAGTTTCAATAGAATGATTGAGAAATTTAATGTTATGAGATAAATTACTTTTCATCTTTGCAGTCCTGTGTGTAAATTTAGGTTATATACTAGCAATTATAATATCGAAGTATCGTTTTGAGTGCTTTGAAAGTGATACGTTTCAAATGAGAGAAAGTTTTTCAATCTGCTGACACAGTTTATTAACACTTTCGCGGCCGCTGACGTGAATTCACGTCATTTGAAAACCTTTAACTCCGCCAGTGGGCGTTTCTGTAGGTTACATAGGTTACAATATTTCTTGGCAATATACCCGATATTCACATTTGTGAAATCAATGCACTATGGATACAAATACTTTGATTAAAAAGAGTACAACTGTAACGAATGTTCATTTATATTATAAATTTGAATACAGAAAATATTCATTTAAACTAATGTAATGTAAAAAAATAACGCCCAAGGGCGGAGCTTAATCTCAAAAAGACAAGAACGTGCTGTCGCGAAAGTGTTAAGAGATGCAATGATGAATCTTTTTTAAAACTATATAAATTTTAGTTGCAGAGTTGTCGCTCGAGAATTATTGTTTATGTAGAGAAATAAATCTCTTTTGAAAGAAAAGTAACAATTTTCTTTTCCTTTTTTAATTATTTAATAATTTCATTTTACCAACAGGAAAAAAATGTGTTTGAATAGATTAAATTTACAAAATTTTAAATGTAATCAAATTTTGTAACAATATAATTAAAAAAAAAAAAAAAAAAAAGAACTTGCAATATAATTAATAGTAAAATAAACAAGTGATTATTTATTTGACTTACATATTTATTATAACAGTACTAGGGGCTAGAAATATCGTGTTTGAAAGAGCGGGAAATCCAAAACCGCAATTTTAAAGCTTTAAAACTAGAGGGATGACGAGAAGCAGATATTTAAAGTTTCGGAAATTTAAATACAGTTAATGAGTTGGAAAATCAGTGATACTTTCTACAGGCATACTGACGTACTTTGGTTTCTTTTCTCTACATACTTATAATTTGTTTACAGGATAATAAATGTGACAGTTCTTATTTACATAGATAATTCATTTCTGAATGTAGTGTCTGTTACAAACAGAGATATTATCAATTTCACAAATATTTTCTAACAATAATCGCTATCTTATTTAATTATAGAAAACCGTTGGATATGAAATATGAACTTTTCTGTACAATAATAGTGGTAAAAAATGCCCTTCGGTGTGTTTCAGGAGAATGTTCCCTGTTATGGGCTTTCTCCGGTTATGGGCACTCCACCATATCTTTTAACAAAAAGCAAATATGGTGGATTTGAGCACTGTCAAACATATGTTGTGACAGTATGCAGTTTTTGTGCAAACACCGAAGTGACTAGCGTACTCGCCAACATCCTAATTAATATTCCTTAGTGTTGATATTCCCGCCCTTTTTTTTCACACCAATAAAATTTTACAGTGATAATCTCTAAATGCAATTAGGATCAAATAAGAAGGAAAATACTCTAAAAAGATACTGGTGTGAAAAAGAAGGCGGGGCCAACAATACTACGGAATATTAATTAGTATGTTGGCAAGTATAGAATAGATGTATTTTCTTAGTAAATGCAAGCATCGAAAGAAAAAAATAAAAAAATCAGAGAAAAAGCGACACAAAAGTGATTCGTGAATATTTTCACAATGCGATAAATCGAAGTAAACTAATTCAAAAATATAAATACAAGGTATATTTATGCAGTATATCACTTATATTTGGAAATGCCATATCGGATTCAGCCAAAATGTGTACTAAAAATTACTTTTTCTGCCATTATAGAAAGGGCTGCCATTCCCGGTTGTGGGCACACTTTTTTTTTTCACATCTAAAAAGTGTTTGAATTACAAACTGTCAAATATGGTCCTTTATATCAAAATAACATATTTTATTAGTGTTTATATGTATGTTTAAGCTTTTTTAGCAATGTCAACCCCGAAAAAGTCAACCGATCCAAAAGATATGGATCTAAATGCGCTGTTAAATCCATATAGGATTACTTAATAGATAGAAAATTCATAAAATCAACTGCCCGAGAATATGGACATCCTTGCAGCATCCGAGTCTTTCCGGAAGAAGCCTAGAGAAAAGAAGGCATCCTTTCAAAGTGCCGACCAAACGCGTTAAACATTGGAGTCTCTACAATCTGACGATGTCGATTTCTGTGTCATCTGTTTGAAGCACCTGCCACTATGCCTAACACGAGCCATCTCAATCAATTGCAACGATCGTCTCATGCATTTGAAATGTAATATACATGCAAATTATTTTACTTGCAAGCATTGCCCTTTTGATTTGGAGGAAGAAGAAAATGAAAAATGAATGAAAAATGAAAAAAATAAAATAGAAAAATGTCATTTTTTGTTATTATTTCGGCCACTGAATCCTAACAAAATAAATAAACTTTGTTGTTTTCTGTATTTATGGTAGTTTTTTTATTATTTTACTATTTTTAGCGGAATTTTCAAGTGTGCCCACAACCGGGGGGGGGGAACAGAGCCTGATTAAGGGGGAAGCACACATTATTTATACTTACACCGTTATTTTTTAACAAATACTTTCCTCCTATAATAAACACAAAATTCTCATTAAAAATTATTTTAAAAGAATTCTGATGTCTAATAACGGTGAGTAAATTGGATTGTTTCACACCGTTCATTTTTTATAAAAAATATTTCCTCGTCAAAGCGTGGAATTTCTATGACATGAAGTAAAAAATAATTGTAAAAATATTCCGGTGAGAGCGGAGATTATGTGTGCTTCCCCCTTAATCAGGCTCTGGGAAAAAAGATTTTGGCCAAAAATGACCACTTCTCAAAATTGGTAATAATTTTTTTCTGGTTGACGGAATCAATACAGTTACTTTATCAAACGTTTCTAGCTTTCCATTGATATTCATATATTTGCATTATATCTACTCTATCAAAAGTTATAAGGCAAAATCAAAACTGTGGCCGCAACCGAAGGCATTCCCCTATATTATCTTCTGCCAAGAAATTAGCCACATTTTTTACATCATGGTGACAGAGAATTCAATAAAAGTAATAAAATGATGATTAAAAACTGCTGGAAATAAACATTTATGTATAATAAGGAAATCTTATCCTTCTGTGTGATTGACATTACCTTCTGCCAAGGAATTGCCACGTTTTTGACATCATCTTCGTGACGCAAATTTTATTTTGAATACGAAACATTTCCTGACTAAAAATTATATATACTGAATGATATCTATAACATTTCTGATCTTTATTATGTAAATTTTACCAATTTATTTTTTCGTTAGAGAGTAGTACCAATTAGAAATTTATTACTACAAAATAAGTTCATTGAAAGCAATTATTTAAATTATATTATAATGTTAATTTTAAAGATCAAAATTATTGTACCTATTATATAAAGAGGCACAAATACGCCCGCATCATCAAAACAGCTTAAATTTCCCTTTTTCAATTCTTAATCAGAGACATCAAAAGACATCATATTTAAACAAATAAATTAAATTTCTCTAAAATTTATTTTAAATGCAAATAAATTTATCTGATAAATATATTTAAATTTTATAATTTATTACATTCAATGAGCAACTGATTTAGTATAAATAAACTGTTTTTTTTTTTTTTTTTTTTTTTTTTTTTTTCTGTCTCTGAACCAGATATCGTATTTTTATAAAATTATACTTTCGTTTTGTGAGAAACTGAATGATATTTTATAGTTTTTATTAAAGCGTTGATTTTAAGATACATTTCAATATACAAGAATTAGGAAAAAAACTGCTTTTTTAACCCACGTATATAAAAAGATTTAGTTTTGCATTATTTAATTTAAATAATTAAATTGTAAAAAAGTTAGCTCTGTGTATGACATCATTTGTCGAGGATGATTTAATGAGAGATTCATGATCGATCAACTGAAATTTCTGCACCTAGAAGCATGAAACTTGACGAAAATATCCCTTCTCGGGTGTAGGCACCTATTAAGACGACGTTTTAAACCCCCCCCCCCATGGGTGGGGGGAGGGGGGAAATGATGACAGAACGTCGTTACACAAAAAAAAACCATAACTCAAAGAGAGGGAAAAAATATATATATGTAAAATTTTTGTTTTTAAATATAATTAACACAAATACTTAAAAATTACTTTCTGAAGTTTTAGAAATTCGGTCTCAAAGCGGAAGGGAAGGGAAAAAACGGGATGCCATATAAAAGACATATTTATATAAAAATATATATAAAAGAGTTGGACATCTTTTTTTTTTGGGGGGGGGGGGGAGGAGAAGGAGGAGTTTCTTAAAATCCAGTATTTTCGGTAGAATTATAACAAAAATGGCACATAGAAGTTGGAACCTTTCTTGCGTCTTTTGGAGTATATTTTCAAAAACATAATTTGCGATTTTTTATTTCGAGTGGATTTAAGAGGGATTAAAATCGAAAGCCCACTTTTCCGTTACAATCGGTTTTTGGAATCTATGGGACATTCACAAATTTGGTGTGTGAGCCGGTTATTTGCATTAAACCTAACTGTGACGGAATTTTACAAATTTCCCCCTGTTCAGTACAATGTGCAACTCTCTTCCAAATTACCTAAGGCAGGTTAATTTTTGGTGCCGAGCGTGCGATGTGTATCCAACACGAGCTATAAAGGGATTTTGTGAAATTTCCCTCTTTGGGGTTAGAGGGGGATAAAATTCACTTTTACATGCATAAATCTGTTGTACATTGTCTCAAGAGTAGATTTTATGCTAGGTCGGATGCTTAAGTGTGCCTAACATTGGTATACATATATTGGTATTTTGCAAAAATAGCCCTCTATCTCCCTCATTGGGGGGGGGGGGGGGGGTAAAAATCACGTAACTCTGTTCCAAATTTGTTCTACCTTCTGTTGTCGATTTGGTGAGATTATAAATAAGTTGCATATTTTGAGCTGCTTCCTAACAACCAAACAATTACATCAGACGTTTACTGTCAAACACTTGTGAACTTTTTGGAAACAGTTGAAGAGAAAATTTCAGAACTGGTAAATTGCAAAGTAGTCGTGAATTTTGATTTAAAAAAAAACGATAATAATGATACCTTGATATCGCACTTGGTTCGGTTATTCGCTGATAAAGATTCTTAGTTCTATAATCGAGGAATCGTGATGTTACTAGAAAAAAGGTAAAAGCTCCTGAAACAGAATGGGTGATATTTGACTCATTAACGTTGATTTTTGTATAAAACATTTTGAGTTTTATTTTATACTAAAAAACCACAGTAACTTTTTTGCCAACTTAAAACTATCCAAATTATCAGAGTATCTACCGAGACAATTTTTTCTGTGACAGTTCCACCACATTTTTTAACACTTTCCAAAAAGATTGAAAATTGTTTATGACTTCGGTTTGTCTGTCTGTCTGTCCGTCTGTCCGTCTTTCCGCGCTCTAACTCCCGTAAATATTTATGAAATTTCTTGAAACTGATATATGTTATTCAAGTTCACTATCGGACGCACCCTATTGAAAATGGAGTTTATACCTCTACTGGTTTCTGTACAGGGACACTCGAAAGTAATTCAAAGCATTGTGTTCTATGAGAGGTTTTTCTATAAACCATATTTTCATACCTTTACTGTAGACATATCTTAATGAAATTGAAATATGTTATTCAAGTTCACTATCGGACGCTCCCTATCGAAAATGGAGTTTATACCTCTACTGGTTTGAGTACAGGGACACCCGAAAGTATTTCAAAACATAGTGTTCTATGAGAGGTGTTTCTATAAACCATATTTTCATACCTTTACTGTGGACATATCTGAATGAAATTGAAATATGTAATTCAAGTTCGCTATTGAATATTTTCTGTATAAAATGGAGGAAATACCACCATCGGTTTATGTAAAGGGACACTCAAAAGTATTCCAAAGCATTGCGTTCTATGAGAGATATTTCTATAAATCAAATATTAATAACTTTACTTTCCACGAAGTTTTAGGAAATTGAAATGAGTTATTAATATGCACAAAAGAATGCTTTGCATAGAATATAGCATGTTTAGCATTAGATTTACAGGGTGGCACAATAATATCCCGTTATATTTAGAGCTATCAACAAAAAATTGCTAGAATTGTACTTTCGTTTAAGCGTTTTTAACACTTTCTAACATTTTTTAAGTGTAAATAGGATTTCAGTTTTATATATCTGCCTGTTCGTCTGTCTGTATGTCTGCCTGTCTGTCTGTTCGAGCTCTATCTCCCATAAATATGTATGGAATTTCTTGAAACTAATGTATGGTATTCAAGTTCACTATCGGACGTTCCCTATCGAAAATGGAGTTTATACCTCTACTGGTTTGAGTACAGGGACACCCGAAAGTATTTCAAAACATAGTGTTCTATGAGAGGTATTTCTATAAACCATATTTTCATAACTTTACTGTAGACATATCTTAATGAAATTGAAATATGTTATTAAAGTTCACTATCGGACGTTCCTTATTGAAAATGGAGTTTATACCTCTACTGGATTGTGTACAGGGACACCCGAAAGTTTTTCAAAGAATAGTGTTCTATGAGAGGTATTTCTATAAATCATATTTTCATAACTTTACTCTATACATATCTTAATGAAATTGAAATATGTCATTCAAGTTCACTATCGGACGTTCCCTATTGAAAATGTAGTTTATACCTCTACTTGTTTGTGTACAGGGACACCCGAAAGTTTTTCAAAGCATAGTGTTCTGTGAGAGGTATTTCTATGAACTATATTTTCATAACTTTACTGTAGACATATCTGAATGCAATTGAAATATGTAATTCAAGTTCGCTATTGAATTTTTTCTGTATAAAATGGAGGAAATACCACCATCGGTTTATGTACAGGGACACTCAAAACTATACCAAAGCATTGCGTTCTATGAGAGATATTTCTTTAAATCAAATATTAATAACTTTACTTTCCACGAAGTTTTAGGAAATTGAAATGAGTTATTTATATGCACAAAAGAATGCTTTGCATAGAATATAGCATGTTTAGCATTAGATTTACAGGGTGGCACAATAATATCCCGTTATATTTAGAGCTATCAACAAAAAATTGCTAGAATTGTACTTTCGTTTAAGCGTTTTTAACACTTTCTAACATTTTTTAAGTGTAAATAGGATTTCAGTTTTATATATCTGCCTGTTCGTCTGTCTGTATGTCTGCCTGTCTGTCTGTTCGAGCTCTATCTCCCATAAATATGTATGGAATTTCTTGAAACTAATGTATGGTATTCAAGTTCACTATCGGACGTTCCCTATCGAAAATGGAGTTTATACCTCTACTGGTTTGAGTACAGGGACACCCGAAAGTATTTCAAAACATAGTGTTCTATGAGAGGTATTTCTATAAACCATATTTTCATAACTTTACTGTAGACATATCTTAATGTAATTGAAATATGTTATTAAAGTTCACTATCGGACGTTCCTTATTGAAAATGGAGTTTATACCTCTACTGGATTGTGTACAGGGACACCCGAAAGTTTTTCAAAGAATAGTGTTCTATGAGAGGTATTTCTATAAATCATATTTTCATAACTTTACTCTATACATATCTTAATGAAATTGAAATATGTCATTCAAGTTCACTATCGGACGTTCCCTATTGAAAATGTAGTTTATACCTCTACTTGTTTGTGTACAGGGACACCCGAAAGTTTTTCAAAGCATAGTGTTCTGTGAGAGGTATTTCTATGAACTATATTTTCATAACTTTACTGTAGACATATCTGAATGAAATTGAAATATGTAATTCAAGTTCGCTATTGAATTTTTTCTGTATAAAATGGAGGAAATACCACCATCGGTTTAAGTACAGGGACACTCAAAAGTATACCAAAGCATTGCGTTCTATGAGAGATATTTCTTTAAATCAAATATTAATAACTTTACTTTCCACGAAGTTTTAGGAAATTGAAATGAGTTATTTATATGCACAAAAGAATGCTTTGCATAGAATATAGCATGTTTAGCATTAGATTTACAGGGTGGCACAATAATATCCCGTTATATTTAGAGCTATCAACAAAAAATTGATAGAATTGTACTTTCGTTTAAGAGTTTTTAACACTTTCTAACATTTTTTAAGTGTAAATAGGATTTCAGTTTTATATATCTGCCTGTTCGTCTGTCTGTATGTCTGCCTGTCTGTCTGTTCGAGCTCTATCTCCCATAAATATGTATGGAATTTCTTGAAACTAATGTATGGTATTCAAGTTCACTATCGGACGTTCCCTATCAAAAATGGAGTTTATACCTCTACTGGTTTGAGTACAGGGACACCCGAAAGTATTTCAAAACACAGTGTTCTATGAGAGGTATTTCTATAAACCATATTTTCATAACTTTACTGTAGACATATCTTAATGAAATTGAAATATGTTATTAAAGTTCACTATCGGACGTTCCTTATTGAAAATGGAGTTTATACCTCTACTGGATTGTGTACAGGGACACCCGAAAGTTTTTCAAAGAATAGTGTTCTATGAGAGGTATTTCTATAAATCATATTTTCATAACTTTACTCTATACATATCTTAATGAAATTGAAATATGTCATTCAAGTTCACTATCGGACGTTCCCTATTGAAAATGTAGTTTATACCTCTACTTGTTTGTGTACAGGGACACCCGAAAGTTTTTCAAAGCATAGTGTTCTGTGAGAGGTATTTCTATGAACTATATTTTCATAACTTTACTGTAGACATATCTGAATGAAATTGAAATATGTAATTCAAGTTCGCTATTGAATTTTTTCTGTATAAAATGGAGGAAATACCACCATCGGTTTATGTACAGGGACACTCAAAACTATACCAAAGCATTGCGTTCTATGAGAGATATTTCTTTAAATCAAATATTAATAACTTTACTTTCCACGAAGTTTTAGGAAATTGAAATGAGTTATTTATATGCACAAAAGAATGCTTTGCATAGAATATAGCATGTTTAGCATTAGATTTACAGGGTGGCACAATAATATCCCGTTATATTTAGAGCTATCAACAAAAAATTGCTAGAATTGTACTTTCGTTTAAGCGTTTTTAACACTTTCTAACATTTTTTAAGTGTAAATAGGATTTCAGTTTTATATATCTGCCTGTTCGTCTGTCTGTATGTCTGCCTGTCTGTCTGTTCGAGCTCTATCTCCCATAAATATGTATGGAATTTCTTGAAACTAATGTATGGTATTCAAGTTCACTATCGGACGTTCCCTATCGAAAATGGAGTTTATACCTCTACTGGTTTGAGTACAGGGACACCCGAAAGTATTTCAAAACATAGTGTTCTATGAGAGGTATTTCTATAAACCATATTTTCATAACTTTACTGTAGACATATCTTAATGAAATTGAAATATGTTATTAAAGTTCACTATCGGACGTTCCTTATTGAAAATGGAGTTTATACCTCTACTGGATTGTGTACAGGGACACCCGAAAGTTTTTCAAAGAATAGTGTTCTATGAGAGGTATTTCTATAAATCATATTTTCATAACTTTACTCTATACATATCTTAATGAAATTGAAATATGTCATTCCAGTTCACTATCGGACGTTCCCTATTGAAAATGTAGTTTATACCTCTACTTGTTTGTGTACAGGGACACCCGAAAGTTTTTCAAAGCATAGTGTTCTGTGAGAGGTATTTCTATGAACTATATTTTCATAACTTTACTGTAGACATATCTGAATGAAATTGAAATATGTAATTCAAGTTCGCTATTGAATTTTTTCTGTATAAAATGGAGGAAATACCACCATCGGTTTATGTACAGGGACACTCAAAAGTATACCAAAGCATTGCGTTCTATGAGAGATATTTCTTTAAATCAAATATTAATAACTTTACTTTCCACGAAGTTTTAGGAAATTGAAATGAGTTATTTATATGCACAAAAGAATGCTTTGCATAGAATATAGCATGTTTAGCATTAGATTTACAGGGTGGCACAATAATATCCCGTTATATTTAGAGCTATCAACAAAAAATTGATAGAATTGTACTTTCGTTTAAGCGTTTTTAACACTTTCTAACATTTTTTAAGTGTAAATAGGATTTCAGTTTTATATATCTGCCTGTTCGTCTGTCTGTATGTCTGCCTGTCTGTCTGTTCGAGCTCTATCTCCCATAAATATGTATGGAATTTCTTGAAACTAATGTATGGTATTCAAGTTCACTATCGGACGTTCCCTATCGAAAATGGAGTTTATACCTCTACTGGTTTGAGTACAGGGACACCCGAAAGTATTTCAAAACACAGTGTTCTATGAGAGGTATTTCTATAAACCATATTTTCATAACTTTACTGTAGACATATCTTAATGAAATTGAAATATGTTATTAAAGTTCACTATCGGACGTTCCTTATTGAAAATGGAGTTTATACCTCTACTGGATTGTGTACAGGGACACCCGAAAGTTTTTCAAAGAATAGTGTTCTATGAGAGGTATTTCTATAAATCATATTTTCATAACTTTACTCTATACATATCTTAATGAAATTGAAATATGTCATTCAAGTTCACTATCGGACGTTCCCTATTGAAAATGTAGTTTATACCTCTACTTGTTTGTGTACAGGGACACCCGAAAGTTTTTCAAAGCATAGTGTTCTGTGAGAGGTATTTCTATGAACTATATTTTCATAACTTTACTGTAGACATATCTGAATGAAATTGAAATATGTAATTCAAGTTCGCTATTGAATTTTTTCTGTATAAAATGGAGGAAATACCACCATCGGTTTATGTACAGGGACACTCAAAACTATACCAAAGCATTGCGTTCTATGAGAGATATTTCTTTAAATCAAATATTAATAACTTTACTTTCCACGAAGTTTTAGGAAATTGAAATGAGTTATTTATATGCACAAAAGAATGCTTTGCATAGAATATAGCATGTTTAGCATTAGATTTACAGGGTGGCTCAATAATATCCCGTTATATTTAGAGGTATCAACAAAAAATTGATAGAATTGTACTTTCGTTTAAGCGTTTTTAACACTTTCTAACATTTTTTAAGTGTAAATAGGATTTCAGTTTTGTATATCTGCCTGTTCTTCTGTCTGTATGTCTGCCTGTCTGTCTGTCCGAGCTCTATCTCCCATAAATATGTATGGAATTTCTTGAAACTAATGTATGGTATTCAAATCCTTTATCGGAAGTTCCCTATTGAAATTGGAGTTTATACCTCCACTGGTTTGTGCACAGGGACACCCGAAAGTATTTTAAAGCATTGTGTTCTATGAGAGGTATTTCTATAAACCATATTTTCATGCCTTTACTGTAGACATATCTTAATGAAATTGAAATATGTTATTCAGGTTCACTATCGGATGTTCCCTATTGAAAATGGAGTTTATACCTCTACTGTTTTGTGTACAGGGGCACCCGAAAGTATTTCAAAGCATTTTGTTCTATGAGAGGTACTTCTATAAACCATATTTTCATACCTTTACTGTAGACATATCCTTATGAATTTGAAATATGTTATTCAAGTTCACTATCGGACGTTCCCTATTGAAAATGGAGTTTATACCTCTACTGGTTTGTTTACAGGGACACCAAAAAGTATTTCAAAGCATTGTGTTCTATGAGCGGTATTTCTATAAACCATATTTTCATACCTTTACTAAAGACATATCTGAATGAAATTGAAATATGTTATTCAAGTTCACTATTGGATGTTTCAAATGGAGGAAATACCACCATCGGTTTATGTACAGTGACACTCAAAAGTATTCCAAAGCATTGCGTTCTATGAGAGATATTTCGTAAATCAAATTCTAATAACTTTACTTTCCACGAAGTTTTAGGAAATTGAAATATGTTATTTATATGCACAAAAGAATACTTTGCATAGAATATAGCATGCTTAGCATTAGATTTACAGGGTGGCACAAAAATATCTAGATATATTTAGAGCTATCAAGAAAAAATTGCTAGAATTGTACTTACGTTTACGTTAAGCGTTTTTAACAGTTTCTAACATTTTTTAAGTGTAAATATGATTTCGGTTTTGTGTATCTGCCTGTCCGTCTGTCTGTCTGTCTGCCTGTCTGTCCGATCTCTAACGCCCGTAAATATTTATGGAATTTCTTCAAACTGATATATGTTATTCAAGTTCACTATCGGATGTGCCCTATTAAAATGGAGTTTATACCTGTACTGGTTTGTGTACAGGGACACCCGAAAGTATTTCAAAGCATTGTGTTCTATGAGAGGTATTTCTATAAACCATATTTTCGTAGCTTTACTGTAGACATATCTCAATGAAATTGAAATATGTTATTCAAGTTCACTATTGGATTTTTCCTGTATAAAATGGGTTAACTACCAACTCTGTTTTATGTACAAGGACACTCAAAAGTATTCTAAAGCATTGCGTTCTATGAGAAATATTTTTATAAATCAAATTTTAATAGCTTTACTTTCCACGGAGTTTTAGGAAATTGAAGTATGTTATTTATATGCACAAAAGAATGCTTTGCATAGAATATAGCATTGATTCCATTAGATTTACAGGGCGACACAAAAATATCTATTTATATTAAGAGCTATTAATAAAAAATTGCTAGAATTGTACTTTCGTTAACATTAAGAGTTTTTAACACTTTCTAACATTTGTAAGTGTGAATATGATTTCAGTTTGTGTATCTTTTCATCTGTCTGTCTTTCTGCCCGTGCTCTAACTCCCATAAATATTTATGGAATTTCTCGAAACTGATATATTTTATTGAAGTTCACTATCGGATGTTCCATATTGAGAATGGAGTGAATATCTCTTCTGGTTTGTGTACAGGGACACCCAAAAGTATTCGAAAGCATTGTGTTCTATGAGTGTTGTTTTTATAAATATTTTCCGTATAAGATGTTCTCCATTTAAAATAACATTAATAGATCCTGTATAACCAGTTCGTTTACAGGGACAAAAAAAAAAAAAAAAAAAAAAGACTAATGCATTACGCTTTAGGACAGAATATTTTGAAAGTTATATTTAAAAATATTTCTACTGTAAAAATCATAAAAAATATTGAAACATATTGTTAATATTTTAAAATAATGTTTTATATAGAATATGATATGATGAACTTTCTGATTTACTGGGCTACACTAAATTATTCAGAGAGATCAAAAGCTGCAAATATAATCAAATGCTGCATTTTCTTTTGCGTTAAGCCTTTTTAACACTTTCCAAAATGCCTAAGAGTAATTTTTAAATCAGTTAGTCTATCTGTATATTTTTCAGTCCTTCTGTCTCTTGTGTGATAACTACGTTATCACACAACAGACAAAGAATAGGGCAAAGAATAGTAGGCAAAGAATATTAAAAGTTATTCGGTACAATAATTACGTACAGTTGGAAAGTGTTACTAATCAATGCGTACTGCATGATTTTTCTTTCTTGTTTTTTTTTTTTTTTTTTTTTTTTTTTTACATTAAGCTTCTATATGATGTTTCGCCGATTAAATAAGTAAATATTTTTAACATGAATACATTTGCGGAAAAGCATACTTTCAAACATACTAATTAATATTCCGTAGTATTGTTAGCCCCTCCTTCTTTTTCACACCACTATCTTTTTAGAGTATTTTTCTACTTATTTAATCCTAATTGTATTTAGAAAATATTACTCTAAAAATTTCTTGGTGTGAAAAAAAGGGTAGGACTAACAATACTACGGAATATTAGTTAGGATGTTGGCAAGTATGGGAAAAGTAACGAATAAAGAAGTAGCTCAGTAGACACCCTGCATACGTACATTGCTGCATTTATGTCAAATTTGTAAACAAACAATCAAAAAAGAAAGAAAGAAAAACTTTTTTTTTAATAAACTCTGCTTTTGTGTCTTCTAATTTTTTATATCTCTGATACCATTTTCTTGCTCAAAAGTGGCTCAAATGTGGTATCTTCTTCTCAAAAGTGGCTATACAATTCTGTATTTTTTTAATGTTACTGATAATGATCTTATGCGATTTATTTTGAATACCACAATCTAAAGAATCCATAAACACGTTGATTTGAATATTTCATTTATATTTTTCACTTTTCATAGTTAAATTTTTGTTTGTTTGTTTATTTGTAAATACCTTTCGATTAAACATTTCCAGAAAGACTTAAATGATATTTTAATAATTTCTAGTAAAGTGCAATACTACAACAAAATTATCTTTTATACAATAAGAAAATTAATAATAATAAGAATAATAATAATATATATATATATATATTTACCTTCATGACAACATTTAGATATATAAGACACTGAATTTTTTAATTTTAGGTGCGTAATGTTAAATCAACTCAAATTTAACAATTTATGCGTGATTACTTTAAATAAAACTTGAAATGATAAATGTATTATTATTATTTTTTTTTAATATGTATCTGCAAAAATGTCTTATATTCATATTTAAAATTTACATAAAGTTTATCTGAACATTATCATTACGATTAAGTGGCTTAAGGATGATGTTTATTTAAATACAAAATATTAGAATTAAAAGCATTTCAAAATAGACTTTTTCAAAAATTATATAATGATTATTAGCGCCACTGATCACGTTAACATTTGCAATAGTAATATTTTATTTTCTTTAAATTTTATTAAGCAGAACAGTGCTTTTTTTTTCAAATTATCAATGTAAATGTCAAATTACTCTATAGAAATTGCAAAATAATTTTTAATACTTCGTATTGTCAAATAGCTTTGAATACAAATCGAAATTTTAAATAAATACATGCTTAAACATTTGTATTACTTCGATTATCAAGGAAATATTTATTCAAGGAATATATCGAAGGATAATACGCATTTAGGAGGCTTTTGAATTCCTAACTACGATTTAAATGTAGTTTTAAAAATATAAATTTAAATATGAGAAATAAAAAATGAGAAACTTGGAATTATAATGGTTCATTTTTATTTTATTTTATGTTTTAATATTAATTTTAGAACATTAATAATTTGTGAAAATGGTTAAGCAAATAAGAAATCTAATTTAAATTTATCTAAATGCATGCTTTTTATATACAGAAAACATGAGGGAAGTTAATATATTTTTAACTGTTTACAAATTGTGTATTATTATTACAGTGAAATGATTTAGTTGTGTCATTGTATAAAAAGCAAATATTGCATTAGTTTTCAAAGTCAAATGTGATTTCAAAAGAGCATGTCAGTAATAAATATTGCAATTTCATAATCTTCTCAATGCGGGCCTTGAAAAGCAGCCAGTTATCCTGTAACGTAGCATTTAAGAGGAAATTCTATTTTATATTGTAAAGATAAATCAGTGTCAACAATTGTGTTAAGTAATGTTATTAGTTTTATAACCAAATTTATATATTCAATTTTTTTTTTTTTTTTTTTTTTTTTTTTTGTAATTGATTTTAGAAAATGTTTATACATTTATATATATATAACAGAAAAAAAAGGTACTACGCACTGATTAAGATAAGCAAAATAAATAATAGAAAACAGAAATAAAGAGATAAGAAAGAAAAGTAAAAAACGAAATTAATAATAATACTATTAATAATAATAATAATAATATAGTTTCGAGGTTTGGTTTTACTGTACAGTTAAAAACTGCAAATGCTAATTAATGAAATAAACTATTCTATTGGTTAGAAACATTTAAGATGTTTCTATAATTAATTCGTAGAATTTTCGGTTGATGTTGGGATCAAGGTCGATTGACTGCATTAAGGACCTAGGCCTGAGAGAAAATACCTTCCGTGGAGTGTGTGTGTGTGTGTGGGGGGGGGGGGGGTTCTAAGGGGTTCTAAACCGTACTTACGACAGTTTCGAAGAAAAATTACAGAAAATGCCAAACGGCTAGAGCGCGACCTGGGATGGAACCCTGTACCTCACGTTTACCAGTTTTGAGGTCAGAGTCTTTTGGCCTCTGGTGGTCCTAGAATTTTCGGAATTCTTAATTGCCTTTTTATAACTCATTAAGTGCTTTTGGTAAACTTTTGCAAATACTCAAATAAAGTCACTTATTTTTTTCAGAATTCAGATGGTAAGATACAGTATTAAATTGTGATTTTTTTGTAGTTATCACAGTACTAATGCAATGGTGGAAAAACATTAAGAGCAACATCGACTTTTTTTTTCATTCTAAAATGAAAATCTTTTTGTAAGTTACCTTTACATTTTAATATATAATATGTAAGGAAAAAAAATACCAAGTTAGAATTTAAAATAAGCTTATTTTTGACATAAAATAAAAATGTGTAATGTAATGAAATGGTAAAAAAAAAAAAAAAAGACCAGTTTTAAAAGTGATTGCTTTCTTAATCCTTTCAGGGGCGGTGACTGCATAGTGCCACCACAAATTTCAACTCAAAATTACAAAAACTATCCCCGGAATTTTTTTTATATATTTTTTCTTTTAGACTTTTTAACTTAGACGAATAACTTCATTTATTTCTTGTCCTTTAATATTGTTGGTGATTTCTGGTGGCTGTTGATTTTAAAAGAGGAAAGTCTGCTTATCCCTGAAATGGTTAATGAGATGATGTCACATTTTCACGGTTTTATGCTGTGCAGTTGTCAGGAAAAAAAAAAAAAAAAACATATTTTAATCATGTAGCTGAATGTTGAAGCAACTGGGATTATGTGTAGAGTAAAATTACTGAGTGAAATTGAAAAAGGAAAAATCTTGGCATTTCGACAATGTGGAATGAATGAAAGGCAAATCACTAGCAAATCGAGAGGTCTAAAACTATAGTTCATCCATTTCTCGCAGATCCATGCAGTTATGGTGCAAAAATAGAGAAGGAAGGTCTTCAAATCTATCAGCTAGAACGAAAAGACGTTTTATAAGAATGGCTGTTAAAGATAATCTATATTCTTCAGCAATAAAGTCGGCTCTAAGGCTACAAGCAACAGATAGAACTGTTAGAAATGTCCTGGATCGTGCGGAAAACTTCAAATATTTAAAATTAAAAAGCAATATTAAGCTCGAAAAACGATATATTGAAGCAAGATTGAAATTCGCAACACCTAATATTTGACAACCCAACATTTGACGACTAATAGTCTTCACAGATGAAAAGAAATTAAACCTAGATGAACCAGGCAATCTATGAAAAACGTTGCTCATTCTATAAAAATCTTTAATTTTGAATACCTGATGAAATTTTATTATCAGAATATTGACGTTGAATAGTATCCTCGCAAGCATAATAAACCATATTTTAAATCTAGCCGGATTTCGTTCAGAATATACATTCATGTGGTAACATTTTATAAAACAATTAATTAATCTTTATATGTATACAACATCTACTTTGTGATTTTTGGATTAATCATTACTTAAAACTTGCAAAAGCATCGAAAAACCAGAGTTCCGAAATTTTCAAGAATGAAAAAGTTACTTATACTTCTATAGAGGAAATACAAAACTCAATTAAAAACAAATTGTAAAGGAACAATACCATTCTTGGTTTATGTTTAATCATTTAATTAATTATTTATTTATTTGGCCAGAAAAATGAAAATAAACTAGAAATAATTATTAACTGTTCGAATGTACTTTATGTTAGAAATTTAATTCACTTTTAAAATCCTATAGTAAGAATTTTAAAACGTTGAAGCAACATACCTTTAAAATTCACTCAACAGAGCTAAAACACAACTTGCCGAATAAATAAATAAATAAATAAAATAAATATACGTGTTTTTTTTTTTTTTTTTTTTTAATTAACACTGTGCAGCGTTTTCCATTGTGTAATTTGTATCACTATCTGTGGACCTATCTGGTGGATAGTAAATAGAATAAAGTTTGAAAATAATACCATATTAATTGAACTTATTTTATTGTGCTACTAACAAGGAAACATTCAAAAGGTGTCGTCTTCAAAAAATATTGAAAAAAAATATATATGTGTGTGTGTGTGTGTGTGTGCTTCTACTCTTCCTAAAACACCAGAAAGTAGAAAAATTATCGGCTGAAATGAATTACAGCGACCATAAAAAAATATTAAGATTAAGCATATTTGGCAATTTCACATTGTTAGGTGATTGATTTTGAGTACTTGGCGGAAAAACAAAACACGGTTCTGTTCGTACACGGCAATCTCGGTGTTAGCGAACTTAACGCCTAAGAGCGCTAAATCGCCAAATATGCTTAATGTTGATAAATTTTTGTGGTCGCTGTAATTCATTTTAGCCGATAGTTTTTTCACTTCCTGGTGTTTTATGAGGAGTAGAATCGCATATATATATATTTTTTTTTTTTCAATAATTTTTGAAGACGATACCTTTTATATGTTTCCTTAAAAGTCCAACTAGCCGTAACTCCTCCTACTGTATAAAATTTGTGATTTTCTCAAAGACGGATCGTAGAAAATCTGTATTATTCCTAAATATTTCATAATTAATAGATTTAACACATGTATGGTTTATATTATCTCTTTTATTGCAATAATTTTGTATATTTAATAATAATAAAAAAAAGAGTAAACTGTTTTTTTATCTGTAATTTGCTATGAATCGAGACAATACAAAACTATGTAGACCAGCTGGGATGCACAAATACTGACACATACACGCACAGCTAAAGTGCTTATATATGTGTGTTATACATCCTTTATGCGTTTTAAAACACAACAAATAACGTTAAACAAAAATTACACTATACATTTTACAAATTATGTATACACATACTTGCCAATCATCTCATTAATAACCGTATAGTTGCTAACGCCCCCTGAAAAAACGGCCCTTTTCTCACACCACTATATTTTCAGAGTAATTCTCTCCAAATGTTGTTACGTTTAAATAAGACTAAAATTACTCTGAAAAATTATTGGTGTGAAAAAAAAAGCGGGTACTAAAAATTGTACGGTTCATAATGAGATGATTGGCAAGTATGTATACATATTTTACAAACAAATTATAAAAGAATAATGCAATTAAGCTGAAATCTTAAATAAAAACAATGATTTTTTTTTAATCTTAAAATATTAAATATTAGATACAGTTTTACAAAGCAAATCATTTTTTTTTTTTTTTTTTTAATGCGTAAAAATTTCAGACTCCACTTGTGATAAAACAGTAGTAAACTTTAACAAATTTCTGTTAATATATATATATATATATATTCAAATAATTTATTAAAGTAGTTTTTTTATATACATTATTTCACCGGTTACTTCGGTTATGCCTATAAAAATTATAAAACATATATTTCACTAACAAAAAAATTAACTAAAGAAAAATCTACCATTTTTAGGTAAGAAAAATCCTACAGGAAAGTTATACAAGTTTTTCTTATATCTTAATATTGTCCTTTGTGTATACATTTCATAAACAATTATTCAAAGTTCAATACATATAAATTATTCATATTTAAATATATTTTAATTCTGTGTCTCGCCGTTTGATACAAGTTTTAGTAAGTATGTAACAGAAAATTTAATTTCGAATTTTGTACTGTGGAAAGTCGGAGAAAATTGAAATAATGCCATAGAGCTTGTAGTTAAATATATATTTACATAACTGCTTAGGACTACTTTCTTTGAAGATCTTAAACATTAAAACATTTGTAACATTCTTTAAATGTGTAAGAAACTGCAAATAAATTCGTCTTGTAATATAAAATACTCTTTAAAGGGAAATACGTTTGTGAAATTTTATATACGTAATCATTTTTAATTTAAATTAAAAATGATTATGAATATGCGCGTTTTTAAAATACTTAAAGGAAAACTTGAAATTGCTTTTAGCAATTAGTGAAAATTCTATATTTATTTGCATCATCCATTTACTGTATAAAAGTGTTCTGAATCCATTTACTGTCTAAATATATTAAAGAAATTACAGAATTTGAAAATACATAATGCACCTCGTTTTATAATTATTTGATTAATTTTAAGTTCCCAACGAAATTATTCTAATAATTGAATATTCCTCATTAGAAACTTTTTAGCGAAGTTAAATTTGAGATAAAATTAAATTACGAATATTTGGATATTTTTATTATAAATTACTCTTTAAAAGCTAGTCTTTGTGTATTATTTAAAAAGAATAAAAACCCATGAGGCATATTACTGACAGATTTGATTTTAATAATTATATGATAACAAAATAATATTAACCAATATCCTGCTTAATTAAGAATTAAGATTATAAAAAATGTAATATGTGTATTTGCTTTTGTATCCCTGATGCAGATCACAATCTTGTTTTGTAAATCAACAAATTTTAGACCTAAGCCATCCTAAAAAGGAAACTTTGTCTAATATATTTAAGAACCAATCAATAAATGAACAATTTTCAATCTTTAATTTTAATTATCTTCGATGAATATATTGAATGTATAGTATTTTTAATGTTTTTAAACTGTATTGCCTGAATTTTGCCCACCGTTTAATTTTTGATAAACTTTTAGTTCAATTCCATTATTCACATGCAATATATATATATAGGAAAAGAAAAGAACTTCCCTTAATTAAAATTAATTCTAAGCGAAATTGCTTATTTCTTAAACTATATATTGCGAGACGTATCAAGGAAATTTATCCTTTTGTCCTAATGCATCTGCTTTTTACAAATTATAATTTTTGTGCCTAAAACTATCTATTATTAAAGAAACCCTTTGACATTTTCCACAAAAACAGACAAAACCATAAAATTTTGTGTTAACATTTATCTATTATGATTCCACATGGCTATAAAATTTATATATATCTATTAGTTCATATGAATCTTAATATAGATATAAACCTGCTAAATCTGGAGAGCGTGAACCATAAAATGCATTTTAACTAAGACGCAGGTACAGTCGAGGTAAAGAAAAAATCGAGAGAGCAGTTACCGCTACGAAAAATGCTACTCTATCTTAAATGAAACGCAGTTTGGAAACTCGTATAAATGCTTCGATAAAATAATAATAATAATTTCATGACGATTAGCACAAAATATGCTGAATATGGCGAACATTTCAACCGTTTTTTCTGATACCATACCATAGGAAGATTTTATCTTTAAAAATGATTATCACTCAATATTTGGTAATAATCGCCATATGTCAGTGTAAGATCAGCGCTTAGCGGTCGAGTCCAACATTCATTACACAGCCATTACATTTGCATAGCTGCCAATATTTTAATTTATTCCGGAGTACTTTTAGCCCCGCCTTTATTTCACACCACTTTATTTATAGAAAAAATTTCTTCAATACATAAATTCCATAAAATAAGAAAAAATTACTTTTAAAAAATAAGTATTACGAAACAGAGACGGGGCTAAAATTACTCCGGAATGAATTAAAATATTGGCAGCTATGCATTTGGTTTAACAGTATTGACAGAGTTGTCAACATTTTAATTTATTCATGAGTATTTTTAGCCCCGCCTTTATTCCATAACACTTTTTTATTTTAAAGAGTGGGATTTTGTTATTTCATCGTAGTTATACGTTGGAGGGAAACATTCTAAAACTAAAGTGTTGCGAAATAAAGGCGGGGCTAAAAATGCTCCGGAATAAATTACAATGTTGGAAACTATGGTATTGTGAGTAATCGCCTGAAACAGCTGGTCACTTAAGATCATTTACGATGTACGCTTGCAACCAGTTTTGCCTGATTTTACTACTATTTTATTCAACAGTCACCAATAATTTTGAGAAGAGATATTTGATTTGTTAAATACACGATTAATCTTCGAAGTTATTAAGCAATTGTTAGATTTACAATTTAGTGGTGGATAATAAACAAAATTGTCGCAACATCTGACAAGAGTGTTTGTAACTTCAAAATACGTGAACGATGCCAACGGTTTTACTGCCCTTTACTGTATGGCAGCGGTTCACAACCTGGTATTTGCATATCCATGAGTGTATATAGAAGATTTCTTGAGCGCATGTGATTGCAAAAATAGTTCAACTGAAAATTATTATGGAAATTTGTAATTGAAAAAAAAAAAAAAAAAAAAAAAAAAGAAGAAGAAGAGACAGAAAAAAGAAAACAGAAATGAAAGAAAATCTCAAGGTAAATTTTGTATTTCTGTGAAGTACTGTTGTAAAGTCATTAATTATTCCAATTAATTTTAATTACACACAAAAACCCACTCCAATTTAAATGCAGCTTTACCAATTACTTTTAAGCTAAAACGGCAGTTAATAATAATAATAATAATAATATATATAACTGTCTGTATTTTATGGGTGACTGACGTCATCTTTAAGAGGAAAGTGGTAATAATAGAAGAAAAATGGATTTGTGACAGAAAAACGTTCGAAAATTACTGCTCTATGTTATTATCTGAGGAAAATTTTCATTTCAAATAGGACAACCCCTGTACACATGCTGCTCCTTTCTTGCATCAACATAAGAACTACCCGTATTTCTATTCCAGAGCATTGTTAATGCTCGTTTTTTTAACACTATTTTTCTGTAGAGTAGTTTTCTTCAATATGTGGGAAATACGATGAAAATTACTTTTCAAATACTGTGGCGAATAAAAAGCAGGAGTTAACAATGTTTCGGAGTAAAGTATTAATGTTACCATATTTTTATTTATTTATTTATTCATTTATTTATTTATTTCACGTCTTTGAGTCGTTTGCCAGATCTAAAGAGTTTTTTTTTTTTTTTTTTTTTTTTTTAACGATTATGTATGAATATATTGGGTAGGGGACCGATGATTTTATTTTTTTTTTCTTTTTAAGTAAAACGATAAAAAAAAATAAAAAAAGAGAGAGAATTTTATTTAAAAATAAAGAACAAAATTCCCACTCATAGTTGGGTGTAATAAAAGAAAAAATAATTAAAATAATTAAAGTAGATGAAAACTGCATTATATTACTCTTAGCATAGATGTTTCATATGCTTAAAAAGTATATCTTTATTCGTAATATTTTTTTTTTTCCTTTTATCATTTGAGATATTTCTATAATTTAGGATATTAAGAGGACTATCTATATACTTATCATTCCCGGAAACCAAAACCAGTGTTATTCCATGGAGAATTTTGCTATTAACTAATATATATTTTTAAAATCCATTTTCACTTTTCACATACATAAAATTCACAACAGTTAAACAGGTTATCACATTCTAAAAACTTTTTTTTTTTTTTAATCTAATTTTTAATACTTTATTTTAAAGTTGTAAAATGCAAATTTTAACAAAGTGAAATTTTGCATTTTTTTTAGTTTAAAAAAGATATCTTAAAAATTATGAAAATGAATTTTTAGAAAGTGATAATCAGTTTTACAGTTGTGAATTTTCTGAATGTGTAAACGGAATTTAAAAATATGCATTATTTAATGAGTTATAATTGGGCAAAATTTCCCATAGAATAACATAGGTTTCGGCTCTCGGAAACGATGAGTAGAGAGTCCAATCAAAATAAAATAGCTCTCATTCCAATTTCCGATTAAATAATAAAGTTAAATTACTTCCAATGAGATTTTATTAGAACATCGTAATTTAATAAATTTGCCCCAGAAACGAGAAGCATAAATATTTATTGCAGAAATACGTTTTGAAATTAATTTAAATTCAGAAATATGCATTTTATTCGTATCCTTATCTAAAATTTTAATTTACATACAAACCATTTGTTCATAGCATAGTCTTAAAATGCAATATAGCTCTCTTATAGTGTTTTACTTTGAGAAAAGGCAGTTACTTCAAAGAAAATTAGAAACTCATTGTATAGTAAATGAAGCATATATTAGAATATGATTACACAAGGAATTCTGCTAAAGCACTTAAGCAGAGATTTATAAATCAACAAGATCTGTATACAAACGAATATTTGTAGAATAATTATTTTTGCACGGGATATATATATATATATATATATATATATAAATATACTGGGTGATCCAAAAGTCAGGACAAACTTTAAAAATGAACAATTCGAAAACGAATCAAGATACAAAGATACGGTTTTCACCAAACGGATGAAAAAGAAACCGGGTTTTGTGTGGCAATGAAAAAAAAATAGTTCTGTTGGCGACCAACAGATGGCGCTATAGTGTTTTATTTCACCAAAAGATGATTTACAAATGAAAAAAGTGTTGATAACTTACAAGTCGGCTTAATTTCAGTTAATTAGTACTACTACAATAACTGCTCAATGTGCTGTCCATCATTCAGAAGTACAGCTGTGACACGATTCACCACACCGTTCACAGGATTTAGTAGCATTTCTTGCGTTATGGCAGACACATTTTGGCGGATGTCATCTTTCAGTGCTGCTAGTGATTCCGGTTGGTCGCGGTACACTTTTGACTTCAAGAATCCCCACAGCCAAAAGTCACAGGGTGTCAGATCATGAGATCTTGGAGGCCATGCATGATTAAAGTAGCGACTGAGAATGCGATATTTCGATGCATGTAAGCTTCGACAACCATTACCTGCCGCAGTTGCTTCTTTTTATATCGTTTGTTGCTTTGCATAATCCTACATCAGAAATCTGACAGCGCCATCTGTTGGTAGCCCTCAGAACTATTTTTTTTTTTCGTTGCCACTCAAAACCCGGCTTCTTTTCCATCCGTTTGGTGCAAACCGTATCTTTGTATCTTGATTCGTTTTCGAATTATTCATTTTTAAAGTTTGTCCTCACTTTTGGATCACCCGGTATATATATTAAGGATTAAAGCTCTTACTTTATTTATTTTTTAATACAGTTAAAGAAAACAAAAACTATCTTCAAAAATTTCTTGTTGCTTGTTTTATTATTTTATTTACATTTTCAAAATTAATAAAATGTTTTCTCAAAAGGATATACAATAAAATTACTGGACTAATGAAAAAAAAAAAAAAAAAAACATACACAAACTTTTAATAAATAAAAAAAAAAAAATACTATATAATATTATTAAACTTACATAAATAATGTTGTGATAATTTAATAATGCAATAATATAATACTGTAAATAATAATATAGCACTGATGCTATTACATACAATGCTATACTAATCTATATAAATAAAGAGTCTGTGTCTGTGTGCGCTCTGCTACTCACACCACCCATCGCAGAGCTACACAACTTGACATATGGGTACCTGGGACCATGCAAATGTGCACCGCATCGAGATTTATTCGAATTTCGAATTTGATTTTTTTTAAATTAATTATTTTTTTATTTTAAACATTGGCGTTCATGTTTCATTTTTCATGAATTTATTCTGCGATTGCAATCGTCTGCATGTCTTAGCAACGGCTATTACGCAATTTATTTTTGATTTAATACATTCATTCAAAGGCGAAATGTTTTATTATTATTATTATTATTATTATTATTATTATTATTATTATTATTATTTTATTTATTTATTTATTATATTTATTGAAAATCAAATGGTAATGCAATAAAAATAAATTGTTATGTTTATGTATATTTTTTATCGTATAACATCTTTTTTTTTTTTTTTTTTTTTTTTTTTTCATTTTTAATTAATTCCTTTAAAATAAAAATCCTTTTTTTTTTATTTAATATAATTGTTATTGGGGAAAAATGGTAGTATATAGTAGAATGGATTAAACAGATTAAAATCAATTTGTTTTTCACCTCTTTAAATCCCTTTAAAAGAAAATCTACTTTTTATTTTACTTTATTATACTGGTCGGAATAAAATCGTCATATAGTGTAAATAAAAAACGTGGTTCAAAAACTAAAATATGTAATAGATGTTGAGATACAGTAATGTTTAAAATCGTAGTTCTTAAATAACAGAAGATCCACATGTCGTCGATAAAATCTCAGATTGAAATGCCCGGGAAAGACCTTTCTGCAGACAGTGGAAACCTGGACCCGATGCGAAGTATAGAGCGATTTCAATGTTTTTTTTTTTTTTTTTTTTTTTTGCTAATAATACTGATCCAGAAAATTAAGAAATTCAAGGTTTGTATGAACTATGGTTTATGACTTTGGTTTTCTTCTCTATCTGGAATTCTGTAAATATTCATGGAATTTTTTGAAACTATTATATTTTATTCAAGCTCACCATGAGATGTTTCTTTTAGAAAACTGGGATAAATACTACCACTTGTTTGTATGCAGGGACATCGAAAGTATTCTAAAGGTGGATTTCTTGGAGAGATATTTCTAAAGAAAATATTTTAATAACATCAATTTCCACAGATCATAATGAATTGAGATTTATTATTCCTATTTACAAAATAAATGTTTTCTACAGCACATAGTATGATTAACATTAAGATTTACGTATAATACTGGAAACAATAATGTAACACTGTTACTATTACCTACATATAATAATATAATAATAGAACAGTGCGATCTATGAAGTATAACAATATACATTATGTTTTTTTTTTTATTATTCTTTTCAATAAAACATAAAGATATACAAACGTTTTTTTTTTTACACCAACAGACTGCCAACATAATCCGGCAAATTGTTAGTATCGCCCCTTTTTCTACACCAATTAATTTTTAAAGTAATTTTCTTCAAATATATTTGCGATGAATTAAGAAGGAAAAAACTCTAAGAAATGACTGGTGTAGAAAAGAGGGCGGTAATAACAATTTACCGGATTAGGTTGGCAGCTCTGCACCAAAAATTTTTTAGAGTAATTTAATCTTATTTAATCGTAACAACATTTGGAGAGAAATACTCTAAAAATTTAGTGGTGTCAGAAAGGGGCGTTTTTCAGGGGGCGTTAACAATTGTACGGTTATTAAAGAGATGGTTGGCAAGTACGTATGTCATAACACAGTCAAAGTACATTGAAAGTTAAACGATGCAAATGGTAAGTACTGTTTGAAAGATTATTACGCGTTGAAAAGTTTACTACATGTTCATATATTTTCGTTATAAGTTATAATAGATTAATCTAAATACAAGACAGTGTTGCCAGATCTGTCCTTTTTTTTATTCAATAGTCACCAATAATTTTGCGAAGTGACGGTTGATATATACAATAGACTATCAGTCTTCGTAGTGATTAGTCAAACGTTACAAATAAAAATTATTGGTGACTATTGAATAGAAAAAAGGCCAAATCTGGCAATCCTGATACAGAGTCATACTTGCCAACATACTAAATAATCTCCCAAAGTATTCTTAACCCGGCCTTTTTTTTCACACCAAAAAATTTTTAAAGTAATATTCTCTAAATGCAATTAGGATTAAATAAGTAGAAAAATACTCTAAAAAGATAGTGGTGTGAAACAGAAGGCGAGGCTAACAATAGTACGGAATATTAATCAGTATGATGGAAAGAATGCAGGGTGTCCCTGTAGACATTTTAAAAATTCATAACTATTGACTGAATTGATAGAATTGAACGCGCTTTGCGAAAAAACCATTCTCGAGAAAGGGGATTTTTTTCCCCCTTTGTCAAAGAAAAAATAATAATTAAGGTATTTGTCGACACAGGGCATTGTGCGTGACCAGATCACACATTTTCATGAAAACTGCGCTTATTTGCATGCAAATGTTTAGAGATATATAATTTCTCTTTTATGTGTCCGTCGTCACTACAAATTACAGTTTGCAAACGAGTTATAGCACTGCTAACTTCAGCTTCAGTCGGAGGTTCGTACCTGAGGAAAAGCATCGTCACCATTAACGCTCTATCCATCAAGTCAGCATCGCAATTAAAACATCATGTATGAACAAGTAGGTTTCAAAATAATAATAATAATAATAATAATAATAATAAAAACTCCTGTAATCGCAAAATTGTGCACTTTATAGAACTTTCATTTGCATAGTTTTCTTTCAAATTCGTGCGAAAAATTTAACTATTTGTTTAACTGTCGTCGCCAAAAAAATTAACTAAATTTTTTTCTTTAACCCCCCCCCCCCCTCGAAAAAAAGCCCCCCTTTATGAGAATGTTTTTTTTTTTTTTTGTTTTGTTTTCGGAAACAGCGTTGAATTCTATCAACTCATTCAATAGTTATGAATTTTTAAAATGTCTACAGACTTATTGGATACCTTGTAAATTACTAAATTTTAAGTAAAAACGATATTTAATAATTCTTTGTAACAATGTGTTCAACCAAATATTGATTACAATAACACTGAACTTTTATAAAGAATACATGTTTTTACCTCGACTTGTGACAACATATAATAAAAAACAAAACTAAAATCATTATTATTTTTTTAATAGTACAATTAAACATAATTTACTAATATAAAATATGCTATCTGTTGTACGTATTATGTCTGTAATAATTCAAAAAATATTAATATTTTACTTTTACAATATTATCTTTAATAAACCCCCAATAAAGTAATCTTTTAGAAAGATATGCTTAATAAAAAAAAAAAAAAAAAAAAAAGATTTATTTTAGTTCAACCCGGTTTTTATGCATACATTTCTTATACAAGTTTTCAAAATTCAATTCTATAAAAAAAAAAGAACAGTTTTAATATTTATGCATAACTGATCTCGATACTTCGAACACTTCCAATGTAATTCTTAGTAAGCATGCAGCGTTCCCATTTTTTTATAAATATTTCACAATCGTTTTTAGCCCGCCTCTTCTTCATACCGGAAATTTTAAAAAATGTTTTTCTATTTGTTTAATCGTTGTCACCTATTAAAGAGAAATAATCTACTAAATTTCTGGTGTAAAAACAAGGCAGGACTAAAAATGTCTGTTAATAAATTACAAAAAATCGGAACGCTATAAGTATGTATCAGAAAATTATTTAAAATTTTATACTAAGAAAAATCGAGAAAATTTAATTAATGTCGTAATATTGGCTTGTGGTAAAATATACACTTTTATGTAACAATTTCCAACAAATTTAATTGGATTTTAAATTCTGAAACATTTGGAATATCCTTTAATTATGAAAGAATCTAAAAAAGCACTCACCATGTAACTTAAAATAATATTTGAAAGGGAACACTATTATGAGATTTTTAACGTGTAACCATTTTTAATTTAAATTAAAAATAATTGTGCATAAAATCCGTTAAACCTACTAATGGGAAACTTGAAATTGCTTTCAGAAATTAGTGAAATTTCTATCTTCATTTACACCCGTATAGAGTATATAAGTTCTTTGAATCCGTTTACTGCCTAAATATAATCAAGAAATCCCAGAATTCAAATAGGAATGTACATAATGCATCTTGTTTCGTTATTACATAGTTAATTCTATCTTACTGACAAAGTTATTTTGAAAATTGAGAATTCTCATTAGATACGTTGTAAAGAAATCAAAATGGAGATAATGGTGAATTACCAATACGTTGTTAAATTGTACATTTTTTACATGTTCTTAATCCTTATTCCTGTAAACCTTTTAGAATGTGTATTACTTAAAAGAATATAAACCCTTTTCATTAATACTAGAAATATTTATGGTAAATGTAGACCTGCTAACTATGCTAGTTTATCCGTAATGATAGTAGGCCGCATATTTTTTTCACACCAGATTAGTTATACAGTAATATTCATCAATATTTTCTCTTGATTAAATATGAAGACTATTGCTCTACAACTATTCTGGTGGGAAAAAAGGGCGGGGCTTAATACCATTACGGATAAACTAGCATAGTTAGCAAGTATAATTAAATGCATAATTTTAATAAAATAATAAGAAAAAAACTGGCTTAATAATAATGATTTTTTTTTTTTTTTTTTTTTTTTTTTGTAAATTAATAATATGTTAGATGTAAAGAATCATGAAAACTGTCATAGCTGCCAATATTTTAATTTATTCCGGAGTACTTTTAGCCCCATCTTTATTTCACACCACTTTATTTATAGAAAAATTTTCTTCAATACATAACTTCGTCTTCATTTACACCCGTATAGAGTATATAAGTTCTTTGAATCCGTTTACTGCCTAAATATAATCAAGAAATCCCAGAATTCAAATAGGAATGTACATAATGCATCTTGTTTCGTTATTACATAGTTAATTCTATCTTACTGACAAAGTTATTTTGAAAATTGAGAATTCTCATTAGATACGTTGTAAAGAAATCAAAATGGAGATAATGGTGAATTACCAATACGTTGTTAAATTGTACATTTTTTACATGTTCTTAATCCTTATTCCTGTAAACCTTTTAGAATGTGTATTACTTAAAAGAATATAAACCCTTTTCATTAATACTAGAAATATTTATGGTAAATGTAGACCTGCTAACTATGCTAGTTTATCCGTAATGATAGTAGGCCGCATATTTTTTTCACACCAGATTAGTTATACAGTAATATTCATCAATATTTTCTCTTGATTAAATATGAAGACTATTGCTCTACAACTATTCTGGTGGGAAAAAAGGGCGGGGCTTAATACCATTACGGATAAACTAGCATAGTTAGCAAGTATAATTAAATGCATAATTTTAATAAAATAATAAGAAAAAAACTGGCTTAATAATAATGATTTTTTTTTTTTTTTTTTTTTTTTTTTTTTTTGTAAATTAATAATATGTTAGATGTAAAGAATCATGAAAACTGTCATAGCTGCCAATATTTTAATTTATTCCGGAGTACTTTTAGCCCCATCTTTATTTCACACCACTTTATTTATAGAAAAATTTTCTTCAATACATAACTTCGTCTTCATTTACACCCGTATAGAGTATATAAGTTCTTTGAATCCGTTTACTGCCTAAATATAATCAAGAAATCCCAGAATTCAAATAGGAATGTACATAATGCATCTTGTTTCGTTATTACATAGTTAATTCTATCTTACTGACAAAGTTATTTTGAAAATTGAGAATTCTCATTAGATACGTTGTAAAGAAATCAAAATGGAGATAATGGTGAATTACCAATACGTTGTTAAATTGTACATTTTTTACATGTTCTTAATCCTTATTCCTGTAAACCTTTTAGAATGTGTATTACTTAAAAGAATATAAACCCTTTTCATTAATACTAGAAATATTTATGGTAAATGTAGACCTGCTAACTATGCTAGTTTATCCGTAATGATAGTAGGCCGCATATTTTTTTCACACCAGATTAGTTATACAGTAATATTCATCAATATTTTCTCTTGATTAAATATGAAGACTATTGCTCTACAACTATTCTGGTGGGAAAAAAGGGCGGGGCTTAATACCATTACGGATAAACTAGCATAGTTAGCAAGTATAATTAAATGCATAATTTTAATAAAATAATAAGAAAAAAACTGGCTTAATAATAATGATTTTTTTTTTTTTTTTTTTTTTTTTTTTTTTGTAAATTAATAATATGTTAGATGTAAAGAATCATGAAAACTGTCATAGCTGCCAATATTTTAATTTATTCCGGAGTACTTTTAGCCCCATCTTTATTTCACACCACTTTATTTATAGAAAAATTTTCTTCAATACATAACTTCGATAAAATAAGAAAAAATTACTTTTAAAAAATAAGTGGTACGAAATAGAAGCGGAGCTAAAATTACTCCGGAATAAATTAAAATATTGGCAGCTATGAACTGTCAGCGGATGAGAAGTTCTGTTCAAAAATCTGGTAGATGGGAGAAGTCGAATTTAATTCAATGTCAGTTTTTTTGTCTAAAAATTAGTAGGAGTACAGGTTTTTTTTTTTTTTTTTTTTTTTCAGAAACGAGCATGAATACAGTCAAGGAAGCCCGCGAGAGATCAACTGAGAAGACTCTTCGCAAGACAGCGACCCTACAAATTTGCATTTGTATCTACCAAATCTAAGCAAATTAACAAAACATTATAAAGTTAAATAATATATATATATAATAATAACATAAAATAGTATTTTTTCTTCAGAGGAAATATAAAATTGTGACGAATTCGGGATAAAAACAACAATGTACTTAAAATTATATACAGTAGAGTCTCGATTATCCGAGTCCCGCTTAAGCGAGTTTCGGTTTAACCGAGGTACTCAAAAAAAAAAAAAAAAAAAAAAAAATTAATTAAGAATTTAAGAATTTTTTTTTTTCTACTTCTACCTTACACTTTCTTTGGCTAAGGCAATTTCTTATTCGAATTATCTCTCTTTCAATTTAACAATGTACTGAGGAGTGTCAGTTGTATGTACTTAGCCCTAAATAAGCGGTTTTGTATTCTGTGATTGATGGAATTCTGGATCAGGAAAAGATTACACTCAATTGTACTGCAGAGCCAAATTTTAAAAAGCCGTCACTTAAGTAGTATAACAGGAATAGATAAGACGGATCTATTACTAATAAAGGAAAGAGGGTATTGAAAGGAGAAAGAGGACAAATTCTCCACCCCCCACAAACACACAATGATAGCTTCCCGACTTCCATGCTGGTCTAATTTTAATGGCAGTGTGCCAAGATGTTTCTTATCTTTCCCACACTTGAAAAAGAGTTTCTTGCATTCTTTCAAGAAATTCATATTGGATATTTATCTACATTCTAGAAACGAAAAAGACAGTTTTCAGTCCTACTTTTTACGTTTGTGTCGTGCTTAAAATTTCAAAATTTAATAAAAAATGAATTCCAAAGACAAAAAACGGAAAAGAATCGTTGTTTCGATAGAAACAAAAATTGAAGCATTGAAGCGGTTGGACAAAGGAGAATCTATTAAAAGTGTTGCGTTACATCTGGGTGTTGGAGAAGTAACTGTTGGTGATTGGAAAAGAAATAGAGCTCAGATTGAAAAATATTTTGCCGACAAAACAAACTGCAGCCAAGTAAGAAAAACAATGAAGCATTGTGAATTTGAAAAAACTTCTGAAGCTTTGTTTTTGTGGTTTACGCAATTGCGAGAAAAGGGTAGTCCTGTATCGGGACCAATGTTAAAATCAAAAGCTTTGGATTTTCACAAGAAATTTTATAATGATGAACCCTTTACTGCAAGTGTTGGATGGCTTGATAGGTGGAAAAAACGCTACGGAATTCGCCAACTGAATATAACTGGTGAAAAGTTATCTGCAGATTCTGAAGCAGTTGTTAAATTCAAAGAAGATTTCCATAAATTTATTAAGGAAAATAATATAAGTAGGGATCAACTGTTCAATGCCGATGAGACAGGATTAAATTTTCGAATGTTGCCATCAAAAACCTTAGCTGCCAGAAAAGAATAATCAGCTCCCGGATATAAGAAAAAAAAGGAGAGAATAACCATTTTAAATTGTTGTAATGCATCGGGTACTTTTAAATTTCAACCCATGATCATCGGAAAGTCTAAGAAACCAAGAGCATTTAAAAATATAAACATTTCGAGTCTTCCTGTATATTACAGAAATCAAAAAAATGCTTGGATGAGTGGCGAACTTTTTAAAAAATGGTTTTCTGAGGAATTTGTCCCTAAAGTGGAAATATTTTTAAAAGATAGAAATTTGGAAAGAAAAGCACTCTTACTTTTAGATAATGCCGCATGCCACCCGGATGAAGAGCAACAGTCAAGTGGAGATATCAAAGCTTATTTTTTGCCCCCAAATGTGACTTCACTCGTACAGCCATTAGATCAAGGTGTTCTTGAGAACTTGAAGAGAAATTACAGAAAAAAGTTGCTAGGAAAGTTGATTGAAGATCTTGAAGAAAAAGGAGTAACAGAATGTCTTAAAGAGATTACACTGAAGGATGCCGTGTATTGGATAGCCGAAGCACGGGAAGAAATTCAATCAACGACTCTACAGAAATCGTGGCGGAAAATTTTATCATCAGAAATGCAGCCAAATGATGAAAATGAAGCATCTCATGACGAATCATTATTGAGCTTGGCAAAAACACTTCCTGTTTCTGAATCTCTTACTGAGAAAGATATTGATGAGTGGATGAATGCAGATGAGCAGCAAGAAATAACAGATGACATGATTGCAGATATGGTTGAAAATCGAGAGCAAGAGAGCAGTGATGATGAAAACTGTGCTAAACAGAAAAAAAATTACGCATTCTGAAGGTCTAAAATCAATTGAAAAAACTATTGAATACATTGAGCAGCAAGAAGAGGCTACACCTGAAATCCTAATGAATCTAACTAAATGGCGTAATATTGCAGCCAAGAAACGGTTATCAATTCACTAACAAAAAATTATTAAGGACTATTTCAAATAAACAATTGCATTCCCTGTTTTTATTCTACTACAAGTATTACCAGTGGATATCAATAAAAATTGTAAGTATACCATTTAATTAATAAATTCTGTATAAATTAATATTTCAGTCATTTATTTAGAAATCCATTTATGTAATTCCGGTTTAACCGAGTTTTTCCCTTATCCGAGGTGAGCTCGGTCCACATTAACTCGGATAATAGAGACTCTACTGTATTGGAAATCTCATTCTATTTTTTTTTTTTTTTTTTTTTTTTAACATCCATAAAAAAAAAAAAAAAAAAAAAAAAAAAAAGGAGATTAAAGATCACACCTAATGCCAACAGACATAGGAAATATTTCATATGTTATCATCTAAGATGGTATTTCTGTGAAAGATTTTTGAAACGTCGAATCTGGGAAAAAATATCTGACCATAGTACAAAAGCATTAAAAACAATAAAAACTAAGGAAAACTTCTAGAAGATGACCTAAAAATAGAGAACAAAAAAATAAATAAACAGACACGAGCATTTAAAAGCATCCTTTTGGACTCATGTTGCAGAACATAAGCCAAAGGTACAAAATGGTAGGGCTCAGTTATGATAAATAATGGGAACTTTGAAAGAAACATCATAAACTTAAAAATCACTCAAAATTTCTTTAAGCTCAAGAAACATAAGTCCAATTATCAGGCTACAAATTAAAAGCAACGATTTACTCTCTGTAATACTTTTCCGAGAGCACTTTCGTTTTAAGCAGACCAACACCACGTCACAACAGATCGCTCCATTATTGCAAAAATGACTTGCATATAGTCAAGTAGTTTTCAGATCTCCACATTTTTCCAAGAACGGATATGTGTGACACATATTTGGTAGAGAAACCATGATTTTTCCGTTTCGAAGTAAAATTTAAACAGTACATTAAATAATATAAAAAAAATACTTATGTCTCGAAGTATTTATTGAATTTGATTAATAATAAATAAGAAAAACCATACTCAAAGTTATTCATCTACATACAGTTCCACCAGTAGTGGAGAGATAAAACTCACGAATTTGGCAAAATGGAGCTGTCGATTTCGAACCCAAGGTAGCGCATTGTCCGAGCGGTTCTATGTTCTCCACTGTTTTATCTGGAACTTGCGTGAATAAGGGCTGGGATCCTTTAACCCTTTGCGCTCGGCATATTCCAGTAAGACACGCCTTTTCGCGTTCCTTTAAAACATCATACGTATAGCTTTCAACTTACTACCTTTTAACTACCGAAAAATTGTAATGATTTGTTTTATTTTACTTCATCATTAAATAAAATAAATCTTTCTGTTAAAATTTTCCGGTAGCCGAAAGGTAGCCTATAGTTACACGTTTAAGAAAAATAACATTTCATTTGCAGAGGAACATTCTAAGGCGTGGCTCGATTTTTTAATGTCCTCGCAGAAGAGACTTACGAGCGATAAGGGTTAAGAAATTCCCATGGCATCTCACCCAATTATTGGTACAAAGTGTAGACAATAGCTTTTAAATCCTATATGTCCTTTATTCTAAAGAATTAGATGTTTGTAAATTATATCATTGTTCACAATATTACCGTTGCATATTTTTCCTATATTCACAATATGTATATTTTCCACAAATAATATTTCCATGCTTTATTATATTGAATAAGAAAAACTTTCCTTTTAATTTTAGTTTGAACAATAAATTCAATTTGAATAGTCTCAGAACATTATAATCTCAAAAGTTTATGTATACGTAAAAAATATATATGTATAATATTTATTCATGCGTTAGAAAAAAAGAATCATTAATTTACAATATTTATTTCAGAAATGCATTTTTATATTCATTAATTTTAACAAAATTCCGTTTTATTCATAGCATTATGTGGATCTTCAATTTACATGAAAATTATGTATTCACAGTATGGTGATAAGATGCGATAATATAACTCCTACAAAGTGTAAATTTGAGAAAGGTCAATTATTTTAGAGAAAATTTCATGCTTATTGCATAGCAAATGAAGCTTATTTGAATAAAATTAAACTAAGAATTTGACTATTGTGTGCAAGAATTATTTTATAAATAAATAGGGTTTATATTTAAACAATCCATTTTATTTAGAATTATTTTCACACAGGATTTTATTTTTAGAATAAAATATAGTATTTCGACAGCTTAGGCTGAATTTATTAAAATTAAGTGCAAATCAAATTTTCATTTGATATGTTGCAATGTTTCATTTATTTCATTTCATTTTATTTTATTTATCTATTTTTTTTATTATTATTATTATTTAATTTATATTTAAAATTAAAAACTACTGATAGTTTAAAACTTGTAATGACTTCACGTGTAAACATATATAAAAAAAAAAAAAAAAAAGTATAAAATCACTTTTAAAACACGTATATATATATATATGTGTGTGTGTGTGTGTGTGTGTGTGTGTGTGTGTGTGTGTGTGTGTGTGTGTGTGTGTGTGTATTATTAAAATCAAACACAGCCAAATGATATTAAATGACTCGTGATTTTTACAAGGCTTATATATTTTAACTGTAACTGTATTGAACTTCTCCAGTATATAATGCTGTCTGCTCTGCTGTTAATTAACAACACATGAAGATGCTATTTTAATAATTAGCGAAAAGCTTTGTATTTGATTTTAATAAACAAATTTTATACGTGTTTTAAAAGTGATTTTATATATATTTTTTTTTTATTTATTTAATTTATATTTTCAAAGATAGTAAAAAAAAAATCATAAAAATGTATTTATTTGTTTTAAGGATTAAAATAAACATAGACAGAAAAAAAAAAAAATAACAATAAAGTTCTAAAATAAAAGAATTTTATTGCATATTTAAGCAATCCATATAATACAAAAAATATTTACATTTTAATATGTTTTTTAATTAAAATATTCATATTTTTAATAAATATATATATATATATATATATATATATAGTTTATAGATGAAGCATATCTCCGACCCGCCTCGATTAAGTCAGTTATGGGTTGTATGAAATGGTACTTGAATTTCTAATTTGGAAGTAAGTTCATTTTCTTTTTATTTTTAGTTCGAATATTGAAGTTTAAAAAAAAAATGAATAAATAATATTTCCTTTTTCAATGTCATGAAATCATTATAATCATGTAATCTAAGACAAAAATCTTTACAATATATTGCAGAGAGATATTGAGCAAAATTGTATTTCATTTATAAATTTATCGAGAATTCCCAACTGCATTCAAGCTATTTAAATAAAGTGTTAAAAAACTATACGAAATCTTCTA
The DNA here is from genome assembly GCA_963930645.1 of Salticus scenicus. NCBI lineage: Eukaryota > Metazoa > Arthropoda > Arachnida > Araneae > Salticidae > Salticus > Salticus scenicus. The sequence goes on from OZ005659.1 coordinate 212,344,841, forward strand.
CGGAGTTACAATTTTGTCAAGAACAGTCACTTTAAAGAAAAACTGAAGTTCATTGTGTAGCAAATGAAGCGTATAGGGGAGACTGGGGAGGGTTGACCCTATGGGAGGCTTGGCACACCTTTCTTTACTCTGCTATTTTTAGCTTTCAAAAACTTCCAACACGTGGCAGCACATCCTACTGATGCACGGTAACAGCCATGTTTGTTTGAAAGTTATCCCATGCTTATTATTTGAACAAGCTTGAAATTTGTGTTTTCCTCATCAAAAAGTGAGTAATTTTGATTAAATTTGTAAGGCATTGTGCAAATATTCTTAATCAAATATCAGAATTCAGATTTATATGATTAAAGTATATACCTCAAGCTTATATGTGCTATAATTAGTTTTGTTTAGAAAGAAAAATTGTAGTTCACTGCGTAACAAATGAAGCGTATACTATTACACAAGAAATTTGATGATGTATTGAAACATATGTTAATAAATAAATAAGTATTACATTTAAACAATCGTCTGTAATAAAATTATTTTTACACGGGATTATTTAGAATTCAAAATCGTGTTTTAGCCATTTATGGTCCGTTTTTTTTTTTTTTTTTTTTTTTTTCTTACGTGTAGTAAAAGATTCCATTCTTCTCGTAATAATATTTATTTTACTTACATTTTCAAAATTAATATATATATATATATAAACATACAGAAATTTTATTGGGTTGAAGAAAAAAAAAATGCCTCCTCAAAATAACACTGCAATCACAACATAAAATAATTACTATATTAGTTGTAATATTGCATACATGGTAACATTTATAGTTTATTTCGTAGTATTGCTAGACCCACCTTTCTTGCACACCAGTATATTTTAAATGCATTTTTCTTCTTATTACATCATATTTATTGCGTATTGGAGAAAAATTCTCTAAAATCATACTTGTGAGAAAAAAAATGCGAGACAATCAGTACTCCGGAATAAATAATAAATATTACCAGATATGATACAATAAGAAAATAAGTTTATAACACAATAATCACTGATAATACTTTAACAATATAATGTGATCGATACAATTCAACGAAATATTTTTTTGTAAATAAAATCAAAATAAGTCCAAATGTTATAAACAAGAATATATCTTTACAACACATTTTGCACATGTAGTGCAGACAAAAATTCTTGCATGCTCCAAATCATTTTTCTACTATATACATATATAAATAAATAAATAAGCAAAATAATCATAGCCAAATGAAAATTAAATCTCAAAACACATGAGGGCCTTCATCAGGGGAGCTCCCCCATGTAGGGAAAGGAATATGAGAAGTTTCTGACGAAACGCTGGTAATTAAACCAAAAAACACGTTTCTAGCCCCCAACTTCTCACAGGTGGAAGCAAGACCATACAGCAAACAAATTTTAATTAATACAAAGCATAAAAAGCAATTAAATTCAGAAATAAAGCACAAAATATAATACTTCAATATAAATACAAAAATATGTTGTTGTTGTTGTTGTATGCCACTCGGAAATTCAGAGCCCCGGTAGTGGAACTACCGGATTTATTTTAAAGCATGAGGGATGCGTCTTCCGTTAATAGGAGCGCGTCATAGGGAGGAAGTACGACTTCTCGCTCCAGCAGCTGGTGAAAGATGGCAGCACCAGCCAAACAACAAGAACTCGAATTTTGATCCGGATCAGAGCGAGTTAAACCCATGTTCCGGTACCCCCAGAGGTATAATTTTTTATGGGAACTTGGAGGACATTGCGACCACGACGGAATTTAAAGTGCACCAGTATACAATAATATAAATAATACAAGAATTTATAAATACATATATGTATTTATATATTCTTGTATTATTTATACAAGAATATAAATAATACAAGAATATATAAATTCATACATGGACAAACTGGAATAGTTAGAATTTAGAAAATTGAAAACCACCCCCCATTATAAACACAGACGTTTCAGCTAGTAGGCCCACTTACCAGCACTTAAATGTCGCCCAAAATGGAACAACAAACCTTAAGTGGGAATGTCATCAAGAATATTGAAATGTTTATTGATTAAAATAACAGGATAGCGGTTAACAGTTAGTATGTTTTTGAGAATTTTCATAGCCAGATTGAGGTCTAAATTGTTATTGCAAATCATTTTAATTCTGTTTATTTGGGTGAACATAATATTTTTTTAAATTTTATGACTAATACAGGAGAACCAATTTGTTAAATTACAAACTTTAAAGTTAAAATCTTGTCTTTTATCAAAAATCCCAATAACCAGTTATTACCTATTTTTTTTAATCTTTAAATCCAGAAAAGAAGATAGGTCTTCTGAGTCAGTACGGTTTAAGACAAGATCTTAGGGATAGATTTCAGCTGCATATTTCGCAAAATCTACACAGTTTATTGCAATTACGTATTAGTATACCTATAAAAATCTTTGGATTTTCTTTCAAACTTAATCAAAAAAATGTCGGCGAAGGCACTCGAGTAACTCGTTCCCATCGGGATACCGAGAATTTGTAAAAAATAATTAACACCGTTAAAAAAAAACGTTTTCGAAGATGCCGGTAAGAATATTCCGGTAATTGTTCTTACAAAAAATTAAATGACTTCCCCTCTATTATAAGAAAAAGGATACTGGCTTTTGATAAAAAACTCACTATAAATAGAAATAGTTTTAATTTTCCATACCTCTTTATTAATGTTAAATATCATAAAAATCCCATTAAATTCCGTTACGTTACTTGTGGTAATTTTGCTTATAATTACAAGGCCGGTAAAAAACTTTTTTATTTACACAATAATATCTTAAACACTTTAGAGTAAGAAGATAATTGCAGTATCATTAAAAATAATTACCCAATTTTAAAGTATTTTAAAGAAAATTCAGAAAATATTTTTACAATTAATACTGATGATTTTGAAAACCTTTTTGGTAGTATCCCACATTATTTGATTCTAGAAATTTTTGAAAACGTTTACGAAGAGTTTTATCATGTAATACACTGCGAAAAAGTTTTCTGGATTAACCTTATTAAATTTTGCATCTTCGGAAACGTTTTGTTTAACGGCGTTAATTATTTTTTACAAATTCTCGGTATCCCGATGAGAACAAATTACTCGAGTGCCTTCGCCAATATTTTTTTGTTTATGTTTGAAAGAAAATTCAAAGATACTAAGTTTTATATTGATGACGTAATTGTAATAAACTGTGCAGATTTTGCGAAATATGCAGCTGAAATCTATCCCTCCGATCTTCTCTTAAACCGTGCTGACTCTGAAGACCTAACTTCTTTTCTGGATATAAAGATTTAAAAAATAGATAATAACTAGTTTATTGGGATTTTTGATAAAAGACAAGATTTTAACTTTAAAGTTTGTAATTTAACAAATTGGTTCTCCTGTATTAGTCATAAAGTTTAAAAAATATTATGTTCACCCAAACAAAAAAATTAAAATGATTTGCAATAACAATTTAGACCTCAATCTGGCTATGAAAATCTCAAAAACATACTAACTGTTAACCGCTATCCTGTTATTTTAATCAATAAACATTTCAGTATTCTTGATGACATTCCCACTTAAGGTTTGTTGTTCCATTTCGTGCGACATTTAAGTGCTGGTAAGTGGCCCTATTAGCTGAAACGGGTTTTGTGTTTATAATTGAGAGTGGTTTTCAATTTTTCATATTCTGACTATTCCAATTTTTCCATGCATGTATTTATATATTCTTGTATTATTTATACTCTTGTATTATTTATATTGTTGTATTTTATATTGATGTATTATATTTTGCGCTTTATTTCTGATTATAATTGCTTTTTATGCTTTTTATTAATTAAAATTCGTTTACTGTATGGTCTTGCTTCCATCTGTTAGAAGTTGGGGGCTAGAAACGTGTTTTTTGGTTAAATTACCAGCGTTTCGTCAGAAACATCTCATATTCCTTTCCCTACACGGGGGATCTCCCCTGATGAAGTCCCTCATGTGTTTTGGCGTTTAAATTTTCATTTGGCTTTGATTATTTTCCTTATTTATTATAATTTTATATTTCCTTTTGTTGCATTTGCGCATTGGTTTAAAAAACTTTGTTCTAGTTCTATTTATTTAATTATTCAAGTTTTACTGCCTCCTGTATTTAAATTTTATCATATATATATATATATATATATATATATATATATATATATATATATTTACATTACATTAGATAGATCATTTATGCATATTATATATTATAAACTATTTTTTTTTTCTTATAAATATTAATATAAAGTACAAGATTACAAAATACGTGAATTTTTTATTGTTATTTTTTTAACTACATATTACATCTTTGTGTTCTGTTGTTAAAAAAGATTACTTGTGTGTACATATATAATGTTATAAGATTGCAGAACGCAAATAAAACATATAATCAAATGCCAAATTTATCTCTAAGAACAAAATAGAGATATGAAACAGTGGCGGATCGTTAACCGAAAATTGGTAAAGAGCTCAAAAATAATATTTAAGTATTTTTAATGCATAGTTTTTATTAAGCATGTTCTTAACTAAAATTAACTAAAAATACTTATTTAAATGTAAATTTATATTCTATAAATGAATACTGTGTAAAATACAGTGTGTCTCTTCACCTATTTTCGGTGCACGAACCGCCACTGATATGAAATCGTTGTTTAAAAATGCAAAAAAGAAATATCCTTTCATACCATAAACTTTAATATAAAAAATTAGTAATGATAAGTTTTATTACAAGTTTAATAAATTCAAAAATTAAGAATAAAATCTTCCCAAGGATCGCACATATACATTTTCCGTAGAGCAACATATTGCAAAATTTCAAAAACTATAGTAGCTATATTAAGCCGAACAGAGATATTTAATCTTATGATTAAAAAAAGAATGAAAGAAAATAAATTATGAAAAAAAGAAGGAACAAATAACCAAAGGGAACTTATCACATATAATTATAATCCACGTCACATGTTAATATGAAAAGGATATTCAACATACATTGTCTAGGTTTATTTCATAGCCTCCTAAACTTGATACCTGTCGAGTTGTTCGGAAATTTGGCAACAGTTCAAGCGGTAGACAGCGCCACCTGGTACATATTGCACGACTTTTTTATTCAACTGTCACCAATAAATTTAAGAAGTGATATATGATATATACAGTCGAAGTTTCTTCGATTCTATTCGCCTTTTATGTATATCAAATGCCACTTTTGAAAAATTGTGGTAGCTGTTGAATGAAAAAGTTTCGCAATCTGTTCCAGGTGGCGCTGTCTACCGCTTAAACCGTTGCCAAGTTTCTCAGCCACGCGACAGGCATTTAGTTTAGGAGGCTGTGTTTATTTGGTCCCGTAAAAACCGGCGTATGGGCGGCACTCGCTTCTTTATTCGGTAGCCACCACTAAAATTCAATTATAGCGTTTGTCTAACCACTTCGAAGAGTAGTCGCTTATTACATAAATGAAATGTCACTCTTAAAGCTTATTGGTGACTATTGATTTAAAAAATCCCCCCCCCCCCAGTTTGACGGTACTGACTGCGGCTCATACGCCGGTTTTTACGTAATTTATGAAATTTGTTAGATGAAAAGTAAGTACTAAGATTTAACTTAGTTAATTTATCTTTACAAAGGCGATAAAATAGACCATGTTAGAATACATTATCTAAATTAAAGATGTTAACTTAGTACTGATTATATTTACGAACCACCAAATCAATTTCAATGCGGTACTATAATGAAGTAAATAGATTTACCTTTATTATAATTTGAATGATATATTAAAGCGTATTCACTTTTGTATATTATCAGCACCGTATAATCAAACAAATTTACATCTAATGCCAACGTCAAAAAAGATAAATATCTTCTTCAAAGAGCTAATTTTTAAAATATTAAATTATAAATGAAGCAATGTATTCAATTCTTTATCTAATTATTCAATGTACATGCAAATGTCTTGTTTACAACGAATTATAAATCTGAAAACTACAACTTCTGAAAAGTGTAAATTTTAAGAAGAAAATTACTGGAGAAAATGTGTAACTCATTACAGAGAAAATGTGGCGTATTTTCCCTGCGAAAATGTATAATTTATTGATGAATATTTATACAAATATATATATATTGTGAAAAATTGTTATTAATGTTATTATATGGAAATGTTTTGAAGTAATTATTTTATTAAGATTTAAACTTGTTTATACTTAGACAAATGAAGAATGCAAATATTTTCGAAATTTATGTGTAAATTATACTTTAAATTATAACCTATTTAAATTCCTTTTATGAAAATCCATATAATTAAAATTATACCCATACATTTTTTAATATGTTATTTATTTAGCACATAATTCAAAATTTGAAAATAAATATATAAATAAATAAATGTATAGCTAATTTTTATGGGATAAAAATATAAATTATATAAAACTAACGAAACTGATAATTATTTAGCATCTATTTAAAAATATTTGTAGTATTATATTATAGAAATCCAGCGTTTCAATGAATTTTACTCCTTAATAATTACTCCTCCGTTTATCAATTTGGCTCCTTAAACTTAACAGAAGAAAAAAAAAATATTTGAAATAGCTCTATCTATCAAATTATACTGCGCTGCAAAAACACTTTTTCGAGCTCTGAAACCATTCTTGTTGATTGTTATGTAAAATGACCTCCTGAATCCGAATATGACTACCATTTCGCCCAGTCACCCTCCATTTTCATGAGACACCATCCCCTCCCCCAATTGTTATCACTGTTCGGTAATTTAATGGCCATGAATTTGATTTGGAGAATGTAAAAGAATTAATTTAATACTTAAAAACAAAAAATATATAATGTTTATTAAATAACATTAATAATAGATTTTAAAAATATAAAGAATGTTATACATAATTTCAGTGACAGATTCCCCCCTCCCCTCCTAAATTTTTACCTTGCGGCAAGTATTGATGTTTTAGAATTTTCCAACTCTGTAGCCCTTCAGAAGATATTTAGCAGTTAAAAAATAAACGAGATTTACCTATTAATTTTTGTTTTAAAATTTGAAATTTTTCTTTTTGAACGCAAACATATTCACAATTCATCTGATAATAAATATTACTCATTTACGATGAATTTATTTTAAAGAATTTTATATATGTATATGGTATAAGAAACGAATACATATATTTAACATAAGATCTGAAAACTACGCGAAACAAGAGCAATATTCAAACAAATAAAACTGAAATAGCAATTAGATGGAGCATAGACCACCACGAATTAAGATAGGTTGAACGGGTTAAACAAGTTAAACTCCTAACTTAAGTTAAAGAGTTAATATTTATTTATTTATTTATTTACAGTTATTTATTTCATAATAGTTATTTATTTCATATATAGTCATTATAGTTATTTATTTCATAATCTCATCAGATGTAAAAGAATAATATCAACTTACTGTTTTACTACATGTTCAATTTTTGCTTAGAGAAGATATGTTATGTATCTCATAACTATATATATATATATATATATATATATATATATATATATATATATGCAAATATATATATATATATATATATATATATATATATATATATATATGCTCGTTGCAAATCTCAAGGGAGAAAAGAAAATTTTCATGTTATCAGTAGCTCATGCTATTAGTAACTTATCCTCATGTAACTGAACTAATTTTCATTTTGACGGAGATTGTCGAAAAAGTTCATGTTAAAAATAATTCAGGTTGAGTGTGTTCACGTTAACAGGGTTTGACAGTATATATATAATTGAGAGAGAGGTCAATGCGTGTAATCATAACCACATATAGGATAAGATTATCAGAAATGTTATCTTAACCCTTTGGGTACATTTGACGAGTGAGACTCGTCATCTGCTTACTTGGGCGAAGTTACGGTGGACGAGCAGGGCCTGATTAAGGGGGAAGCTCGCTCTTGACACATTATTTATACTGACACCGTTATTTTTTAACAAATACTTTAATTTTATAAGAAACAGAAAATTTTCATTAAAAATTATTTTAAAAGAATTCTGGTGTCTAATAACGGTGAGTAAATTGGATTGTTTTACACCGTTCATTTTTTATAAAAAATATTTCCTCGTCAAAGCGTGGAATTTCTATGACATGAAGTAAAAAATAATTGTAAAAATATTCCGGTATGAGCGAGCTTCCCCCTTAATCAGGCCCTGTGGACGAGTCTGACTGGTCATCTGAATTTAAGAAGTAGGCGTTGATGTTTGAGGCACCCCCGCCAGTGGGCGTTGATCGCAAAAATTTTCCTGGCGTTTTTTATGATATCTCACAACCATGCTTATATTATCAATATAACTATATTCCAAATGAAATGTATTACTTTTACATATTAACACTTTCGCGACCGCTGACGTAGATTCACACCATTTGAAAGTGTGTAACTCCACCAATGGGCGTTTCTTTTGCAATTTGTATGCTGTTTGTTTTGTTAACTATATAATCAATATTCACAATTTTACAATGAAATATACTATGGATACAAATACTTTGATTAGAAAGAATAAAATTACAATGTATATCCATTTGTAATATAAATGTGAATACAGAAAAGTTTGTTCTGAAATATTGTAACATGAGAGAATAACGCCCACAGGCGAGCCTTGCTGTCAAAAATTCAAAATTAAATCCGTCCCATGGGCATAAAAATCTTCAAATAATTCAGTACTCAAAGGGTTTATAATCGTTTTAGCACTTTCGCGTATATTTTTCCATAACTTCAATACAAATAAATATTTTAGAGATATAAATATATTTTGGTGTGAAAAAGTAGGGAAGAATGTTAATGGCAACTTATCATATTAAGGGCTACTTGGTCAGTTTTTACCCGCACTTTTTTACATTTTGCTGTGGCAAGAAAAAATACTACTAATAGAATAAAGACGACAAAAAATAAAAATTATCCTTCAATAATTTGAATAAAATGTTAAACACGTGGTAAAAGAGGACATGTATGAAATTTCTAGGAAATCAGTTCGGTGTTCCTCGGAATTTTTTCTGACAAAAAAAAAAAAAAAAAAAAAAAAGAGAGAGAAAAGAAAGAAACCCCGTCTCTTTCTCTATCTCTTCCTGAAATTTGTTCACTCGGATAAACAATCCGCAACACCATACATCAATAACTATGAAGGATATTAAAGGTATTTCAAAAAACAATATAGGCTACCAATTACTACCCTACTTATTAGATTCCATGGAGAAAAAAAGATATTATACTGGAGGATTAAAGCAATCAAAGAATAAAAATTCTCTCATTATAAGCAAATCCCGCGCAAACAGTAAAGCATTTCTTTGAAATTTCTCCAAAATTCCTGTAAATACCCGACAGGATCTCTAGAAAAGAACCACATGAAGTCGTTTCCAAAAGCTTAGGTCCTTATTCAGACAATCGACCATAACGCCTGTAAAATCATACCGTTCTTCCCGCATGTAGTTTAAGTCTATAGTAAAAGATAATACACGTCGAAAAACCTGTCGACTTAATGAAGTCTTCTGCATTGTTGGTGGCTGTTAATAATGTTCATTATCTCACCTTCAATTCTGTATGTAGAATTGAGAGACACTTTGTATATAAATAATTTCATCACATCTTTACAACAGTTTTGCATATCTTGGTACAAACGTTTCACATAAATAAATTTATACTGAAAAAAAAAAAAAAAAAAAAAAAAAAAAAAGCTTTAAAAAAAATCAGACCTTTTTTTAAAAGCATTCCGATTATAGAATAATTTTAAGATAAATAAATTTTCTTGTTAATGGAAATTTAGAAAATTTTAATTAAAGAAAAAAAAATTATATAAGTTATTATACAATAATCTGTGTAAATTTTTAAGTACTTGGTTTAATAACTTATTTGTTAGCTTTGGTTGTGCACAGCTTAATTTTAAATACACACACATACATATATATACACATACTATAATTGCTGACATAAAGTTAGTGTGAACTATCAATTGCGGTTATGCTGAATATTTATTATCAAAAGTACTTATGTTCTCTACTTATATGAGTTTAAAAGTATCATGAAGATTAAAAAAAGATAAAATGAATTTAATGATTCGCTTACTCGTTTGAAAGTAATCCTATTAGGCTATTTTATCTAGGGGTGGATAAATAAAATAATAATACTAAGATATGTATCAAAATGTTCTAAAATCTTATAAGAATTGTAATAAAAGGTTTCATGAAACAGTCTTCAAGTAAGAAATTGTTTAATTAATATTGTATATAACTTCAATATTAATAATTATTTTTCTCAAAGAACTGCCAATTTCAAGCGCTATATAGAAATAACAATAATTATTGAACAAAGTATTTTCGAAATATCATTTTTTTGGATATATTGAAGATTTCTAACCAAGAGTATCGGTATTCTCCAATTGTTTGGGTTAAAATGTGTTAAAAAAATTCTAAAACTATAAAATTAAGTTATCTATAAGCTCATTCATTTCGTGTTAATAGTATTAAGAAATTTTCTCTACATTTTAAGGTGCATGAAATAGATTAAGAATAAAAAAAAACAATTAAAGGTTTCTAAAATCTTATAAGGATTCTACTGAAAGAAGAATAAATGAAACATCCTTCCAATAACTCTTAGACACACCGAGGAAACACTAGATGTAATTCTAAGTGTATATTTCAGAGATTAATTTCTGTTATAACAGTTTATCAAGGTAAGCAGCACTTAATATATATATATAAGGAATCAGTAGCATTTTTATATGTGCTTTTTTTCATAAAACTTATTTTCTCTTTTTTATTGTGATTAAATATCTCATTTGTAAAACATTAGTTAGCATTCTTTGTTCTATAACAAGCATTCCTAAATCCTGTTCTAAACACTATTCATTAGGTGTTGTTCCTTAAATAAATTTTTGGATATCATCTTCCTTTTATAGTTTATTCCACATCACAAAGACGAACAGTATACTTAGTAACACACTTAAACAATTGATGAATACACTAAATAATAATAAAATATTTTTCACGGTCAACATGTCCGGCCGCGTACGTGTCACAAATTCAACTGAGTAAAGGTTACATCACGGAGCGTAAGAAGCGCGCCGTGTTCCCAACTTTTATAATTTATTCACGAGCATTTTTAGCCCCGCCTCTTTTTCATAACGGAAATTTTGCAAAATGATTTTATTCTTACTTAATCGTTGTCACATATTAATAAGAAATAATCTATAAAAATTCTGGTGCGGAAAAGAAGGCGGGGCTAAAAATGTTCGTGAATAAATTATAAAAGTTGGGAACACTGTGAGCGCGCCACCTATGAGGATGAGCCGTTATGACAATTTAATTTGCAACATTATCGATTTTGCTTCATAGACTGTTTATTATCTTGTTATTTTTCAACTTGTGTTAAAAATAATTTCAATTTCTTGATGATTTAAAGTATTTCACGATATTATTATCTATGTGATTGCGTAGCATTTTCGAATACTTTTTATCAGCCAAAGTTATGTTAATTACGGTGAAATTCACAGCATATATTCTTTTGAAAATGCCTAAAGTAGTTTTAAAAATGGCTATTAGACATATAGCTGATCACAAATAAATGAAGAAAAAAGAAAAAGAAACATTTTTATTAAAAGAGCAAGTAGTTTGAAGCATGATCAAATTTATATAATAATCAGTTCAGTTAAAAATAATTTTTGCACTGATATTCTAATTTTCAAGAAATTCTAACAGATGTTTCATATAAAAATATTTACACGGCCTGTTATCAAAAAAAAAAAAAAAAACTTAGGCACGAGTGTATTTCCGCAACCTGCTCTCGATCCTACTACTTAATTTCCGCAATAGTTTTCGCGAAAATGAGAAGGGAAAAAATTACAAATTATTTTATTAATTTAGTTGAAATATATTTGAATAAAGAAAAAACAATATTAACTTCTGTATATTATAATCATTATCATGAATATACTATTTCAAATACTTGATATTAACTTTTGTTTATAAAAAAAAAAATATTACGCTTTCATACTTAAAACGGCCAGTGTTTTACAAAACCCCCTTTTTAAATGCATTGCAAACTATAGAGATAATAACAATACAATTTTTTATTATTTTACTCCTTATTTTCTATGAACAAATAAGACGATAATAAATTTAAGGAAAAAAAAAAAAAACTGTAAAAAATAATATTTATATAAAGACACATTATTTCAGCAGTGATAATATATTACAGTGATAATTCATCAGCTGTGATAATTTTACAAACAAAAAAATAGTGTGAAAAAAAAGGCGGTTACACTAACTTTACACCGAAATTAATTATAAATGTTACCAGGTTATATCTTTTAATTAAAAATTATTCTATAAAAGGAATTAATAATTATCCATTATAATTAACAAAACAATAGTCGCAATTCGTGGAAAGTCCAGTTGCACAAATTATTTAACTATGTATCTAAGACAAAATTGCATTACAGTATAAAATAAAAAAGTAAAATCACTCATACATTTTAATAAAATATCAACTATTTAAAAATTAAATAAATAAATAAAATAAAACAAATTAAATAAAATTTTGTGAAAAAATACAAAACACGGTTTATTATAAATTTCGATACTACTTCGATATACACATTTAGATGCGCAGACAACTACGCGCGACAATTCTATACAATTTCAGTGATGACAAATTTACTCCTTGTTTATTGATAACACATAAATATCAGATTTGTGTGCTTGACTTGGTAATCCACTTAAAAATCTTCATCAGGTAAAGACAGATAGTACATAACAGAATTACCATACGCAGAATTGGAAAACACACCGGGCCAGCGCGGGAATTGAACCCGCTCTCCTACAATCGAAGGCGATTAGCAGTGTTGTGACATAACCACTCGACCATAGAGGGTCCTTACGCCTTGTTTTTGACCTACAACAGTTTTTATGTAATAAATATAAGGAGATTCCTAGCCTATTGGATTACACAAATTTTCTTATGAATTATTTAGATTTTTGTATAAAAATAATGGTAGCAAAGGAAAAAATTGGCGAGAAATTCTCATCCTTGATTTATTCATTACTCACAAATTACGAAACAAAGTCCTTAGATTATTTTTGTTGTTAATGTTTCCAATGTCTCTCTGTGCATACATTTTTTCTTGAATGCACTTTTTTATGAACCCCTAATATATTATCATTATAAACAAACTTAGGCCTAATACTATATATTCTAATGTCAAATAAAACATTTTCTATATATTCTTTTTTGACTAACAATATTTTTCTTTGTGTTAGTATAATATATATAAGCAGAATTACCAAGGATAAATGAAAAGTAATCACCAAACACATGATGGCCTTCTTAAGGGGAGCTCCCACATGTAGGGAATGTAATATGAGAAGTTTCTGAGAAAACGTTGGCTATTCTAGCCAAAAAAAAAAAAAAAAAACACGTTTCTGTCCCCCAACTTCTCATAGATGGAAGCAAGACCATACAGCAAACGTATTTAATTAATACAAAGCATAAAAAGCAATAAAATTCATAAATAAAGTACCAAAGTAAATACATCAAAATAAAATACAAGAATATAAATAAATACATACATGGATAAACTTGAATAGTCAGTAGAATGGGGAAAATTGAAACCCCCCTCCCACATCTTAAACATAGATCCCGCTTAGAAACTTCTACATTCCCTACATGGGGGAGCTTCCCTGAAGAAGGTCGTCATGTGTTTTGGGATTACTTTTCATTTATCCTTGGTAATGTTGCTTATTTATCATAGTTTAACATATCCTTTCGCTGCATTTGCGCATAGGTTTATAAGTACTCTGTTCTAGTTATATGTAGTTTAATGGAACGCTTAAACTATCGTTTTAAAATTGATTTGATGCATTTTATTTGTTTATTTATTATTATTTAACTTATACATTTGGAAAGATATACATATTTTTAAATAAAGATTCACACGCTTGTTCTTTAATAGTTATAAAACATAAATACTTATTCATATTCTACATAATTCGTTTGCGAGACGACTTTGAATTTCAATTTAGTCGTGCATGCATAAATTGGACTGCATAATAGTTAAAACTTATATAACATCATATTTCAAGGCCAGCGCATATGAGATCTTTCAGTCCCTCAATGTTTCTTGTGTTAGCCAGACCATAAAGTAATCTTTCAAGGTGATAGTTTGTAAATTGATCAAATGCGTATATCTCAGTTTATAGAGCGTGTATGCTCATTTAAACATAAACCTGTTATAACTGAACTGTTAAAAAAGTATTAAAATATTGGATTGCGTACACTTTATCATTACAATTTTAAAATATTGATTTGTACTTATTTAGAGGCGTTAACGTCAAATAATTCAAAATATATACTTCTACGATATTTTAATGAAATACAGATGACAAAATAATATAAATGTACTATACCAAAATAAACAGTGTAACGTTTTTTATTTTATTTTTTTAATTAAAATTATTTGTACATCTTAAATATCGCATATCAAGTTTGTGCATCCGTAGCCTCCTAAACTAGATGCCTGTTGCGTGGGTCGGAAACTTAGCAACAGTTCAAGCGGTGGACAGCGCCTCCTGGTACAGATTGCGCGACTTTTTTACTTATCTGCCACCAATAATTTTAAGAAGTGATAGATGGTATACATAATCGACGTTTCTTTGCTTCCATTCGCTTTTTATATATACCAAATCCCACTTTAAAAAATTTTTGGTAGCTGTTGAATAAAAAAATCGCGCAATCTGTACCATGTGACGTTGTCTACCGTTTGAACTGTTGCCAAGTTTCCCAGCCAAGTGACAGGCATCTAGTTTAGGAGACTATGGTGCATCTATATAATATAGGAGCTAAGGCTTTTCTAGAGACGGGATAAATTGCTCGCAGCATCTCTCCTCTCTTCCAATATGCACCTAAACTGAAACATAATTTTACATATTATCTGCCTCACATACAATGTTTGGTGCATTTATACATCATAGATGTTAATATATTTGCCTTCCCGTGAACAGAATTCAGTTGCAGCACAACAGTGCCACCTGTCTCTCGATATGCGACCAAATTGATTTACTATAGTTGTACATAATATTTATCTCATATATTAAACTTGCTGCATTTATAAATCACAGAAGCCAGTATAGTATTTCTTTAATTGCGTAGAAATAGTGGCATAAAAGTGCCACCTATTGTAGAAAAATTTTCGAAAGCTAATCAGTTTTTATTTATGTCAAGATCAAACTAAATATCAAGCTACGTAAAATTGGTTCTGTAAATACAAATTTTTCTGCCATATTATACACACAGAAAGACACATAGTTTCAAAAATTGGCGAATCATTTTCAGGAAATCTCAAAACGTGTAAAATCTTCGAAAACAGGAAGTCAATTTTTTTTACAAATCCAATTTATTCTTCTTACGAAGAAGAAAGTAACTAGTTTGGCTATCAAACAGTTTATGTTTTATCAATTTATCCGACAACATCATTTACTAGTTAACATTTACAAAAATGTAATCAAGGTAACTTCTCACAATTAGCATTTTACAATGCAATTAGACACAATTTTTATCAATTGATGCAGAAGATACCGATGCATTTGAAAAAATACAAAAAATAATGTAGTTGCGCCATTTTTCGTCCGATTCACATCAAAGTTGCACGAGAATAATGTTTCATAAGGTGTATCTCACAACCAAGTTTGTCGTACTTATATAACGTAGATGCTGAATTAAAGCTTTCTAGTAAGCGGGAAATACAGCAACATAGCAGTGTCACCTGACGTCCGAAATGCAGGCAAACTGAATCTGCATAATTTTACATAATATTAATCTCACAAACAACGTTTTGTGCATTTATACAGTAGTATAGTGTCCACTAAATTTAAATTGCACCATTGAAGAGACACCTGTCTGATGATATGCACTTCAATTTAATCAGAGGAGACTAACTTAATATAGATTCACATATTAAGTTTCGTACACAATAGAAATGGAGGTATAGTTTTTCCTTAAATCGGCGAAATAAGAGCTTGACTGCGCCACGTATTAAGTGTTATATCCGAAAAGCTAATCAGCATCAATTTAAATCAACCAAATATCAGGTTGGGAAAATTCTTTAAATTGATTTATGATATACTGGATGTCTACAATATTTCGCTAGCAAACACAAACACTCATTTTGAAAAAAATGTCGAATCGCGTTCAAGACATCAGAGATAAACTTTTCATTGAAGGATACCCCAAATCGTAAATTTCGACTTTTAACTCATTAAATTTATTGGGAAAACAGACCCTCAAAAGAAATAAATAAAATAAAATAAAATAAAGAGTGACGAAGGTAACATCAAAGATAAATTCGTAATTCTACCCCGTGTGAAAAAAAAAAAAATAAATAATAATAATAATAAATTCTTAATTATGCAAAATTTTGATATCCTATTTAAATCGATTTTGTATAAAATTTAAACGAAGAAATCGAAAATTTTAGCTATGACAACAAAATCAACTCTTATTTAAATATTTAAATTTTAAAAGCCAGAATTTTTAAATTAGAAACATGATTTTCTCATCGTTTATTAAAATAAAAGAAATTATTTACGATTTTTTGTAAAAATCGGAACAATTTTTGTTTATTTATGGCGTCCTTATTTTTCCGTCAATAATACCTCAACCCGCCAGTACACGGGTTGGGTCTTCGAGACCCATTTTACTTACTAGAATGCAACATAAGAGAAACATTTTATAGGTTCTATGGAAAAAAAAAAAATGTAATAAACGCAAAATCATATACTTCGTATTTTGATTGTGTGATTTTATTTTGAAGGTTTTATATTGTAACCATTCAAATATTAAAAGAAAATTGTGTATTTTCCCCTCCCTTGCAGTGGCAGGTTAAACCAGAGCTGCCAACATTTTAATTTATTCTGTAACATTTTTATCCCCACCTATTTTTCATACCTTTTTTTTTTTCTTATTTATCGTAGTTATGTATATTGGAGAAAAATATTCTATGAATAAAATGGAGCGGATTAAAAGCGGGGCTAAAAATTCTCCGGAATAAATTACAATGTTGGCAACTATGCTTAAAGTAAGAAAAAAATTTAATTATCTCTTGTTCTATAAAGTGTTTCCTACAGATAATCATGAAAAAGATAAAAGTCGTGAACATAACCCGCTTTAAAAATTATAGAATTATTATAAAAAATTCCATTAAAAAAAAAAAAAAAAAAAAAATCACAAAGTATTCTATGATTACAGGATTAGCTAGCTATATTTCAAAATTAAAAAAAAAAAACAGACCAATACTTCGTTTTTTACAGTTACTTTAATTTTAATTAAAAAAAAAAAATAATAATAATAATAAAGGTAATTTATCTCAGTTAATTATCATGATTGTCGAGTGTATACCCAATATTCATATTTGTTCTATCAATATACTACGGATATAAAAGCTTTGATTAGAAAGAGTATAACTATAATGTATATTCATTTGTAATGCAAATGCAGAAAATTTTGTTCTCAAATATTGTAACTGGGAGGAATAATACAGACAGGCGGAACTTACTGCGAAAAAGACAAAATGCGGTCACGAAACTGTTAAGAAAATTTCGGTTACAAGCTCCTCTCCCCTCTCTTTTTTTTTCAGTTTCGCTAAAAGAAAACAATGAAAATCCTTTTTACTGACTGTGAGAGGAACAGGTGTGATACGAATCTCAAGGTGCGACAGTCAGAGCTGCCAACCTAATCCGGCAAATTATTAGTACCGCACATTTTTCTACACCACTTAATTTTTAGAGAAATTCTCATCAAATGTATTTGGGGAAAGAGAGGGGGAAAGAGGGGGGGGGGAAGGCGTGAACTAAAAAATCTTCCGGTTCATAATTGGAATGTCGGCAAGTATGCTTATAAAATTGGTTGCAATCGAATAAATGAAATAGACTTCGTTCAAACACTAGTCAATTCTATTTTGAAGTGTTCAAATTTCGGTAAGCTCAGTGCATTAATTTTTGAGAAATTCTGTCCAACAAACTCACAAATAGTGTTTTCAGGTAAATAAATAAATAAATAAATAAATAAATAATGTTTTATGTAGGAATAAAACGAACCTGATATGGAAAATTTCCATATGCTGTCACTCCTAGACATTTACTCCTATTGACTTGAAACTTTGGAAAAATATTATGAACATATAGATTTACAAGATAAAGAAAAATAAAAGTGGTTGTTCGTAATTTCAAGATCAATGTAACCTTTTAACGATGCAGAACTATAATCCTTTAAAGCGTCAATTATTCTGCAAAGTAACAAGACTTTTCATTAACAATTTTTTAACTAGAAATTTCATTCATCGACCTTGGAAAGTCATTTCAGATAAATTGGAGTGGAAGACTGGTTTTTTATACCAACTTTGGGTAAAATATCGAGCTGGTTATCAGCCTGGGTAGCTCAGTGGTAGACCATCCGCGCGTTAAGCGGAGGGAACGGATTTGATATCTTTCACACAGTTGACACAAAAAAACATATATATATATATCAACCTTCCACTCGAATTTAACTACATGAATCACCAATTTCAGTAGCTATTCTAGATACCGAACATTTTAACATTAGCAAACAGAAGCTTTAGGTATCAATTTACTTTTGTATTCAAAACACAGTATTTTGCTTCTGGTGCCGATTACAAAAAGATATTCATAATTGTTTATTTTGGAAAAATGAAATTTCATATTTTACTTTAAAAGGTAACTTTTAATTTAAATTACATGTGGATTTCCATTTATTTGTTTATTTATTTATTTTTTTTTTCTATTGTTTCATGGCATTGAATTATTTTTTATAATGATAGTCTAAGAAATAGTGTTCTGTTGGGTTTCTGGAAGCCAGTATATTTTTTCAATATTTTTTAAATGTTGCTCTTTTATATGCTCAAAATTTAATTTTTTTTTTCTTTTTCCTTACTATATTAAAAAAAAAAAAAAAGAGAGAGAGAGAGAGAGAGAGAGAATATATGCTTGTTATAAGGAGGGGGGCGGTGGAATGGAAACAAATGTAACTCTTCAAAAGATCATATTTTTTCTTGCACTTAAGAAAGTAAAAGATGATTACGTCTCAATTATAAGTCAAAAAAGGTGATAATAATAGTGGGTGAATGTGCCTCAGCTAATCAAGCTCTTATTGTTTCACAGAATCAAATACCGCGTATTTTCAGAAAATATTTTTTGTAATAGTGCATTAAAATACAGCATGATTATAAATATTATTGTTAAAAAAAAACCATATTACCATATTTTTATTTTGGGTACATGGCACTTTGGTTCCGCAATTTTTGTTCCGCCGAATTGGTCCCGAGGAAACTTTGGTCCCACCGTTTCGTTCCCGCCATTTTCGTCCCACCACTTTATTCCCACGTTTTATTCCTGATATCAAGGGTAATTAAAGTATTACAAAAAAAGAAAAAAGAAAAAAAAAGCGAAAGTATTTTATTATATTTTGAATACTTGTCATTTGACTTGAAAACATGGGGATAAGAAAAGTCAGTTTTATTATTATTATTATTTTGGAACGAAAAGTTCTAGTAACAAATAAAACTAAAAAAAACGTCTAGAATTTCGAGATTTAGATTTTTTCTTGTACGATAGAGAAAAAGGACTGCAAATACATGAGAAAACTTCGGGCAAAAGAAAACTTAGACGAATGTTTACAATTGGAGGGTTAAATATCTACAACCTTTGTAGAAAATGATGTAACTGTAGGTACATGGAAAAGAAAATTTATCATTTCGGATGGAATTTTGAATGATAAAGTGTATTAATTATCAACTAAGATCTAAATATTGTTAATTTATCTAACTCCCCGAAATTTCAGTTAAATAAAATACAAGGTTTTTAGTACAAAAAACTGTAATGCGGCTCTTAATTATCATATTAAAATTTAGAGTATTCGAGTACAAAATTTGTAGGAAATCTATGCTTTATCTTAGTATCGATCCGCTAAATGTTAGAGTTTAATAATAAAAGAAGATACGAATAACCTAAATAATGATCTCGGTATTTAATTTGTTCAGATAATCTAAACTTGAGTCATTTTCTTCTCTGTCAATCCGGATGTATTTGTCAAACACAGAAAATAGTCTGATATCTCAGATAATTGGAAAAGCGTTTTTCTTCCATCATAATCACTTCCAATATTGCTTAACACTTTCGCGAACGCTGACGTAGATTCACGTCATTTGAAATCTCTAATTCCACCAGTTGTACCTTATTACCATGTTTTTATTAACTTCAATTCTTGTTGGTATGTTTGTTTGTTTGTCAGGGACAAATCTTGCAATCGATTTTTAACTAACTTCCCGACTAGCTAGATATTTGAAAATTTCAGGACAGCTCACAACACGGTGACAATACATTTTTCTAATAATTATAGTCAGCTATTTTAGGTCCCGCTACCTTCGGCAGCGCCTTTATGATTCGACAAAAAATTTATTTAACTAACTTCCGGACTAGCTAGACATTTGAAACTTTCAGAATAGTTCAAAACCCGGTGAAAATACATTTTTTTAATACCTTTAGCAAACTGTTTCGGGTTACTGCTGCCTTCGGCTGCGTTATCAGTACAAAGCTTGCAATCGATTTTTACTAAATTTCCGACTAGCTAGACGGGCCCACCAGCGGCCGAGCGGTTCTGCGCTCAAAGCTGGTAGATGGGAGGTGCCGGGTTCGATCCCAGGTCGCGCTCATCGACCTAGCCGTTCGGAGTTTTCCGTGGTTTCCTCCGAAACTCGCGTAAATACGGGCTAGGACCCCTTAGAAAGACCCCCACGGAGGGCATTCCCCTCTAGGCCTAAAACACATCAGGAGTCAATCGGCCTTAAAAAAAATCCTACAACCAACCAACCGACTAGCTAGACATTTGAAACTTTCAGGCTAGCTCATAACACGGTGACAATACATTCTTTTAATACTTTTAGTCAACTGTTTCAGGTCCCTACTGCCTTCGGCAGCGTTTAGATGATTCAACAGAAAATTTATTTAACTAACTTCCCGATTAGCTAGACATTTGAAACTTTCAGAATAGTTTAGAACACGGCGAAAATGCAATTTTTAAATATTTTTAACCAACTGCTTCGGGTTCCTGCTGCCTTCGACAGCGTTACCAGTACAAAGCTTGCAATCGATTTTTCAGTAACTTCCCGACTAGCTAGACATTTGAAACTTTCAGGATAGATCAGAACACGGTGACAGTACTTTGTTTAATACTTTTAGTCAACTGCTTCAGGTCCCTACTGGCTTCGGCAGCGTTTATATGATTCAACAAAAAATTTATTTAACTAACTTCTTGACTAGCTAGACATGTGAAACTTTCACAATGGTTCAGAACACGGTGAAAATGCATTTTTTTAACACTTTTAGCTAACTGTTTCGGGTTACTGCTGCCTTCGGCAGCGTTACCAGCACAAAGCTTGCAATCGATTTTTCACTAACTTCCCGACTAGCTAGATATTTGAAACTTTCAGGATAGCTCAAAACACGGTGACAATACTTTTTTTTAATACTTTTACTCAACTGCTTCAGGTCCCTACTGCCTTCGGCAGCGTTTATATGATTAGACAGAAAATTTATTTAACTAACTTCCCGAGTAGTTAGACAGCTGAAACTTTCAGAATAGTTCAGAATACGGTGAAAATGCATTTCAAAAATATTTTTAACCAATTGCTTCTGTTACTGCTGCCTTCGGCAGCGTTACCAGTACAAAGCTTGCAATCAACTTTTAACTAACTTCCCGGCTAGATAGCCATTTGAAACTTTTATAATAGCTTAAAACACAATAGCAAGGAATTTTTTTAATACTTTTATCCAATTTCTCCAGGTTCTCGCTGCCTTCAGTAGCGTTTGTATGATTAAACAGAAAATTAAAAAACATGGTGTATAAAAGTTATTTTTATCTTGTAATTATTTCTTTCTTAAAAATATACACAATATTCATATTTGTTCTATCAATATACTACGGATATAAAGGCTTTGATTAGAAAGAGTATAACTATAATGTATATTCATTTGTAATGCAAATGCAGAAAATTTTGTTCTCAAATATTGTAACTGGGGGGAATAATGCAGACAAGCGGAACTTACTGCGAAAAAGACAAAATGCGGTATCGAAACTGCTAAGAAAATTTCGGTTACAAGCTCCTCCCCCTCTCTTTTTTTTTTTCAGTTTCGCTAAAAGAAAAGAATGAAAATCCTTTTTACTGTCTGTGAGAGAAACAGGTGTGATACGAATCTCAAGGTGCGACAGTCAGAGTTGCCAACCTATTCCGGCAAATTATTAGTACCGCCCATTTTTCTACACCACTTAATTTTTAGAGAAAATTCTCTTCAAATGTATTTACGATGAATTCAGAAAACAAATACTCTAAGAATTAAGTGGTGTAGAAAAATGGGCGGCACTAACAATTTGCCTGATTAGGTTGGCAGCTCTGTACAGTAATTTCAATGTGGCCATTGTTTTTAGTCATGGAGACATATCAGAGAGATATATTTATTATTTTTTTTTAAAGATAAGATTAAAGTAAAAATATTTAAAAAAAAAAAAAAAAAAGTACATCAGCATTTTTTAAACCTTGATGTCTGTAATGTGCACAGTTGTATAAATATTGGACTACTTACATTTTTTTTTTGTTTTTTAATAAAGTCTTTGTAATTGAAAGAAAATAATAAGTATATATATACATACTTGCCAACCATTTCATTAATAACCGTACAAGTGTTAACGCCCTTTAAAAAACGCCCATTTTTTTACACCACTTTATTTTTCGAATAATTCTCGCCTAATGTTGTTATGATTAACTAAGGATAAAATTACTCGAAAAAATAAAAGAAAAAAAAGGGACTAAAAATTGGACGGTCCATAATGATATGGTTGGAAAGTATGTATATATAATATATATGGTTAACATAACTAAATATCACAGACAAACAAACATGCATTTTATTATTATTATTATTAATATAAAACATATTTTGAAATAAATTCCTCTTAGATTAATGATAAAAATTAAATCACAATCAAAGCGAATAAAACGTGTCTCTCTCTCTCTCTCTCTCTCTCTCTCACACACACACACAAACACACACACACACATATATATATCAATAAATTCATATATAAATTTAAAAACTTCATAAATGAGCACAAGCTTTTGCTTATGTGTAAGAGACCATAATAAAGGCAGGTGGATAATTGGTTCTTTGAAAGAAATAGCATTCTGTCACTAAAAGCAAATTATATTTAGTTATCTATTTTTTTATTTTCTTTCTTTTTCCCTTTTTTTTATATACAATTTTTCTGTATTTCATTATTTTTTAAATTAATTCAGACTTTATTAATAAATATATTCAAATCGGGATTCTTCTTTAATTAGAATATACCGTGTTTATTGTTAATAATGCTTTTAAAATCCCAAAATTTTGTCACTAATAGTAAGTTAAAAATCAAATTACAATTAAAGTAACTTAAATCGAAATCAAATTAAACAACAACAAAAAAAAATCTGAATGGAAAAAAAATGTATTTAAATGATTGTAAAAAACAGTTAGAACAAAATTCCGAATATCAATTGGCTAGTTTGCAATCGTTATGTCGAAAATTTACATTTTTACCTCTAAGATATTCCTTAATTAAAGATATTATAAGAGTACTTCTAATTTCTTAAATATGCTATCATATAAAAAACTGATAAATATTTAAAAGGTAGCAAAAAATTAGCGGGACCAAAATGTGTCGGAACCAAACTGGCCAGGCATCAAAATTTCCTCGGGACCAATATACCGAGACCAAAGTGTCCTGCTTCGTGTTATTTTGATAATTTGTAAAGATATTTGTTTTTTTATTTTTTACAAAACCGATACCTACCAACATCTTAATTATGAATCGGAAGATTTTTAATACACGCTTCTTTTGTCACACGAATTTATTTTTTTGAGTAATTATCTCCAAGTGTGGGTACCATCAGGGCCTGATTAAGGGGGAAGCTAGCTCTTTACACATTATTTATACTTACACCGTTATTTTTTAACAAATACCTTCCTCCTATAATAAACAGAAATTTTTCATTAAAAATTATTTTAAAAGATTTCTGGTGTCTAATAACGGTGAGTAAATTGGATTGTTTTAAACCGTTAATTTTTTATAAAAAATATTTCCTCGTCAAAGCGTGGAATTTCTATGACATGAAGTAAAAAATAATTGTAAAAATATTCCGGTATGAGCGAGCTTCCCCCTTAATCAGGCCCTGGGTACCATTAAATAGCAGGGGGGTCACAGATCCGGCTTTTTTCCCTGATTCTTCCACCAGAATTTTTATATGACAATTTGCGAGGACAATTAATGTTTCAAACATACTATTACAAATTCCGAAAAAAAAAAAAAATAAATATTGGTGGAAGAATCAGAGAAAAAATTGTTGTCTGTGACCACCCTGAATAAGTATAAAATTGCTCTAAAAATGACTGGTGTGAAACAAAGAAGAAAGTACTAAAAAATCTTCCGATTATTAATGAGATGGTTGGAACATCTACAGAACCACGTATTTCAGTAAGTGGCAATGCGAGCATCCAGAAAAACGGGAAGCGCAGTATTCGAATTCTATCAGATACTATCCAAAATTTCGGGTTTCGCACTCGACACAGAATCTGTTATTCTAACTTTAACACTTTTGGCGGTCATATTTACAGTGCTGCCAGATGTTTGTTAGAAACACCCCTTTTTCTACAAAACTTAATTTTTAGAGAAAGTCTCTTTAAATGTATTTGCAATGAATTAAGAAGAAAAATACCCTAAAAAAAGACTGGCGTAAAAAGAGGGGCGTTACTAACAATCCTACGGATAAGGTTGGCAGCTCTGCAACCATCCCAGTTATAATTGTAACGCTATTACTCACAATTGAAACACTCCCTGTTACACACACCATTTTATTTTTAGAGTAAATTTCTACAAACGTGGTTACGATTAACACTTTCGCGACCGCTAACGTGAATTCACGTCATTTGAAAATTTGTAACTCCGCCAGTGAGCGGTTCTTTAGGTTATATAGATTACATTATTTCTGGACAATATATACTTAATATTCACATTTGTAAAATCAATGAACTATGCACACAAATATTTGATCAGAAAGAGTATAATTGTAATGAATGTTCTTTTATATTATGAATTTGAATACAGGAAATATCCATTTGAACTAATGTAATGTCAAAGAATAACGCCCACAGGCGGAGCTTACTCTCAATAAGAGAAAAACATACGATCGCGAAAATGTTAAATGAGAAGAAAATTACTCTAAAAAAAGACTGGTGGGAAAAAAAAGGCGTGTACTAAAAATGTTGCTATTCATAATGAGATAGCTGGCAGGTATAACCACATTTTAATATCACAGTTATTTCAAATTTTAGAAAAGAAACAATACTAAATGAATAAATAAACGTATCTCATAAGTATAGTATAGAAGTTTTATATTATGATTATTTCACTCATTTATTTATTTATTTCTCTTGAAATAATTACTCGATTTTGTTTCATACCACATATTTTTCAACAGTAATTTCTTCTTAATTTATTGAAGTTATATATTGGAGAAATTTTTTTCTATAAATAAAGTGGTGTGAAATAAAGGTGGAGCTAAAAATACCCCATTATAAATGAAAATGTTGGCAGCTGTTTAATGATATTCAAGGTAAAGTTACGGTTCTGTAAGAAGCTAATTGACATTCGTAATAAAGTTACTATTCTATAAGAAGCTATCATATCAAGTAAACGATTACATTGCATGTATTTACGTTTGCAGAGCTAGCTAGTTTATCGCAGTTAAATTCTATTGGGAGCTTCGCCGGCACAGGCTTGCGATCTGTTATTGAAAGTATTTCTCACATCTTCTTACTGGATCGCTGCAGTCGTATTTTGACCTTTATGCAAAACCTTGCAAACTATCGGTTAATAGGAATGCCACATCTTCTCTATGACATCAGTTTTACCAAAAAGTTTTTATAAATGTTTTCAGCTTATCTAACAGGGATGGAACAATGGCGCAGAACTCCACTATCACGGTATCTTTTTTTTTTTTTTTTTTTTTTTTTTTTTCTTATGTCAACAATATTATAGGTTAAGAAATTTCATAATCAAATACCGGTATGAATTCTG
This sequence comes from Salticus scenicus, assembly GCA_963930645.1. NCBI lineage: Eukaryota > Metazoa > Arthropoda > Arachnida > Araneae > Salticidae > Salticus > Salticus scenicus. Next base: position 212,371,073 of record OZ005659.1, read on the forward strand.
CGCCTGTGTGCCATCTCTGATATAATCATCGAATATTTGTGTGAAAAATTCTTTTCAAAAATAGTTATGCTAAATCTGATTTACAAATTATAGTTTGGCACCCATGATAATAATCTTCTTATTTAATCAAGAAACAATTAACAATTATCGCTCGTATGTCCCTTCTGAGGGGACATTAAAAATCGAGCCACACCTTAAGGTGTTCCTCTGCAAATGAAATGTTATTTTTCTAAAACGTGTAACTATAGGCTACCTTTCGGCTACTGGAAAATTTTAACAGATTAGATTTATTTTATTTTATGATGAAGTAAAATAAAACAAATTATTACAATTTTTCGGTAGCCAAAAGTAGTAAGTTGGAAACCATACGTGTGAAATTTTAAAGGAACGCCAAAAGGCGTGTCTTAAGGAAAATATGCCGAGCGCAAAGGGTTAAAAAATATCGGTGGAAGGGTTACAGATAATCCGCAATATATTTGTACATATAGTTAAAACATATCGTGCAGCGATCATCTAGATAACTGCTCTTCATTTTTTTTTTTTTGTTTTAGTCAGGATATTAAATTTCAAAAATGCCCCTTTTCTTACACTATCACGTATATTATGCTTGAAATTTGGATTTTATATGGATTAAATTTTTTATTCTTAAATGCATTTTTAACTTACTCCATTATTTTCATTTTACTAGTATTCATAGGGGAAAGCTGGCAACATTCTAATTAATAATCTGGAGGATTGTTAGTACCCGCCTATTTTTTCACACCAGACTTTTTTTAGAGTACTTTTCTTCTTATTTCATCGTAAATAGGTTTAAAGAGAATTGCTGTAAAAATTACGTGGTGTGAAAAAAGAGGCAGTTTCTCTGGATTAGGCTGACAGATATGCTAGTGTTTTATTATTATTATTATTATTGCTATTATTATTTCATTAAATTATCAGTTGATTATGCCTGTGGTTATGAATATTTCTACCAAGATTCATACTCCCCGCTTTTTTATCAAGAAACTATGAGGAATAAGAAATTTTTGTCTTATTTGCTACCGCTATTTTCCTACCCTTCATTCATTTCTCTTTATCCTTTCTTTTTCTTTTTTTCTTTTTTGTAATAAAGTGTTTTGATTAAATAATTTAGAAAGAATTGCATTAAAAAATTGATAATAAAAAATACAGAAATTCGTTATTCCTGAAAATGTCCTTGAACAAAGGTGGGGGTGCATAACACCGTTTGTATCATTATAAAAGTTATTTTGTTTCTGTTCCAAGTTTTAATGAGCATATACCATAAACAAGTGTGTAACAAAATTATTTATTCACTTACTGTCTTGGGAAATGAATATTTTAAAGAAAATTTAAGATTAAAAAATATAAAGATACACTGATGATATAATACTGTGTAATTTTAATAACTTTTAAAATGCATATTTTATACAAATAATAATAATAATAATAATATATATATATATATATATATATATATATATATATATATATATATATATATATTACTTTATACGGATCATGAACAACCACACAAAACGCAATTTTTGTTTCGGCACAACAAATAAAAAACCAAACATTCCTAGTACAATACATTTAGTCGAAGGTGATTTCTTTTTATTTGGCAAAAGCCAAAATGTGGTTTATTTAACATTATTATCTTATACATGTTGAAGCGCAGTTATAGCGCATAAATTGGCAATCCTGCATTTTCGGAAATAGGATGCCGTAAAGTTTATTAGTTATTTCTATGTTGTAAAAGAAATAGGGCGTAATATTTGTGTAATAAAGTATATTGGGCGTAGACAAAACATAATCAAAGAAGCAGTATAAATTGTTTATGCTATTTCTGAGATAATAACCTATATGTTAGAAATTATAAAGAATTCATTGGTTTTTTCATGTATCTACATTGTATTTTCTTAAATAATGGAATATAGATATATTTATTGTATTTATATTTACAAAGAATTAACACGTTTAGAAAAAAACAATGCAATTCATAAATATCAGGGGTCGTAGTCTCCGGCATTTTCAGGGCACTTTCAGAAATGAAATATTTATGCCATTTTCTCTACCACAATTTTTATAAAATACTTACCATACTGCTTAATCACGACATATTACTTTAACCAAACTTGTCAACATCCTGATTAATATTCCATAGTGTTGTTAGCCCCACCCCTTTTTTTCACACCAATAAATTTTTAAAGTAATATTCTCCAAATGCAATTATGACTAATTGAGAAGAAAAATACTCTAAAAATATACTGGTGTGAAAAAGAAGGTGGGGCTAACAAATAGGAATATTGAAGAGTATGTTGGCAAGTATGCTTTAACAGTTAAAGATTTCTCTCAGAAAAATGTGTTGGCAAAATAGGCGAAAATTCCTCGGCCTTGAAAATATCCTGAAAGAAAGGCGGAGACTGCGACTCGCTGTAAATACTAACGGCATACTTGTCAACCATCTCATTAATAACCGTACAATTGTTAACGCCCCCTTTTTCACGCAATTTTATTTTTAGAATAAATCTCTTCAAATGTTATTACGATTATATAAGAATAAAATTACTCTAAAAAATTACTGGTGTGAAAAAAAAAAAAAAAAAGCCGATACTAAATTTTTTATGGATCATAATGGGATGGTTGGAGGCTTACAGCATCTTAAATACGTAGCTTATTTGTAAACATTTCTGCAATTCAACGTAGATAAAATTATACGAAATCTTAAAATATATAGTTATTATTATTATTGTCATTTAAATAACATTATAAAAATTCACCATGTGATTGAAAAGTTATGAAAAAAATTTCACGTCAATTTTCTTCTTCTTCTGCTTTTTTTTTTTTTTTTTTTTTTCAATTAACAAATACAGACATTAAAATAAAATATTCAAGATCATATTTTTATTTAAAATGAACAAAATTATAATCGTAATATATTTTATTGTCAAAATCAGATAGCGTAACGGGAAGTGATAATATTTCAGCTGGCCAGAGAACCATGAAAATTTTTACCAAAAAACCTGCGCTCGGGTGACTACGGCGCCAATCGTAATTTGTTCTCTGTAAAAATCGCATAATATTAAAACATTAAAAATTAAATTAAGTCTCGTAATTCCTCATAATGTAGCTCAAGTTCAACGTAAAACACACTCAAATCAATGAAAATCAAATAAACCAATCAAATCTCTTGTAATTCCTCATAACGTAGCTCTAGTTCAATGTAAAATACACTCAAATCACTGAAAATCAAATAAACCAATCAAACCTCTCCTAATATTCTCCATTCTGCGTCATTATAGAAATGGGAAGTTTTATTTTCATATTTTATTAATTAAAAGAAAACTAATGAAAAATTCGAAAATCTGACTTCGATATGCGCAATGACCATTCGGAGGGCACCTTTGTGCTAAATCACGTGACTGTCCGAGCTACCGTTTTCAAGAACAGTGAAATATACATATATGTATACAAATATTGCTCACTTAATAGTATAATATTAGGTCGAAAGGAAGTGTTCATATTTTCTAATAGAAACCAATAGATATAATGTTTATTCCTTTTCCATTTAATCTGTTGCTGTAAATATACATACTATGATCTATGAATAGGCAATTACTAACTTAATTATTCTTGACAATTTCTCATTATTATTCTACTGTTATTCAAATCCCTTATACTATCTCTGAAGCAACGCTTGTTTTATTTGAACGAAAACAACATATATTCCAGAAATATTCTGACTAATAATAGGTATATTCGAGAAAATGAAAAACTGAATAACTTTATAGCTGTAAGAAACTTTGTTTGGAAAATATTATTGCTATGATTTCATTTTTATTCATTTTCTGCGTTCAACTTGTTATGAGGAAATGTATTTTACGGTAAATATTAACGAAGTATAACTTTCACAATAAAAGGGTATTTATTAACAGCATTTTATCCCAGAGTTTTATGTGTTTATATTTTCTAGGACAATGATGTCTCGCGAGAAAAATATTTTTGTTTCGAAAACTTTTCTATCCTAAAGCAATATTCTGAAGCAAATTGAAACATATTTACAGAATAATAGGGAATATATTATAACATTACATATATATATATAAATTCTGAAAGAATCCTTATTTTAGAGGCGACTAAAGGAAAGTTCACAATGAATCTATCTTCTTGGGCTATGTTTTTAGTGATATCAATTATTACTATGATGCTTTCAATAGAGTGACTGATCCGTTTTTTTTTTTTTTTTTTTTTTTTTTTTAAGTTATAAATACATAGTTCAGAGCTGCCAACCTAATCCGGCAAATTGTTAGTACAGCCCCTTTTTCTATACCAGTCATTTCTTAGAGTTTTTTTCTTCTTAAATCATCGTAAATATATTTGATGAAGATTGCTTTAAAAATTAAGTGGTGTAGAAAAAGGGGCGGTACTAACAATTTGCCGGATTAGGTTGGCAGCTCTGATAGTTATAAATTTTGAGCTTAAAAAAAAAAATAATAATAAATAAATAAATAAATAAATAATATGGGTGTCACATATGATAGTTAGAAAATTTATTTTTAAATGATATTTGAAATGATTTTTTAGATATTTTTAATTTCAATGTGGAATAACTACTATTTTAGTGCATTGTAGAAAAAGTTACACTTTCATTTCCAAAACGTTCAATCGGTTAAATATAACTGTTTTTCTAAGTAAAATTATTATAAAAAATTAGTCTGATATTAGTAAGCTGTATTTTTTTTTTTTTTTTATGTAATTTACAATAATATGAATTTTTTGTTATCTATTTTTGTAGGTGATATTTTTTGTATCTATACTTAATGGTGTAGTTTAAAATTATAAACAAGTAAAAATTCGCTTTGTTAAACAATTTTTTCTATGGCTCTTTTAAGAGTGGTTTATTACTTTTTCTAAAAAATTAAATGTTATCTGAAATGTTCCATAATTCTTTGGTAATGGGTGTAAGCCCAATCGGACAGTAGGTTTACTTAAGTTTCTTTTAATTTAATTTGAAGAAGTAGATAACAATTCAATTTAGATTAAAACCGTTATACCCTGAGAATTTTTTTTTTTTTTTTTTTTTTTTTTTTTTTGTATTTTACACACCAATGAAAAATCTTTTTTTTTTTTAATTTAATTATTTATTTAATTAATTAATTAATTAATTTTTGTCTACATCTAATAAAGAATAAAACTAAAGATTTTACAGAGAAATTGGTTTTACAAGATATTTCAACTAATGTCTTTACTCCTTTAATGAACGTCGTAGCTTCAAAATAATGTACCGAACTGCAAAACCGAAGATTGCGAGGATAAAACCCCCAGAAGAAACAAACCTAAAATAATATTTGTTAAATCTTATACTCTGTTTTTTTGCTCTTGTATTCGATAATGTTTATATGTTGGTAATTAATTAATTTCTGCAAATTTCCCATTCTGAAATGTTTTATTATTATTAAATATATATATATATATATATATATATATATGTATGTATATTCTTATTGTTACGCTATACTCTGAGGAACTTTAGATGCAACGTATAACAAAATATATTCGTAAAAAATCCAGTTCAAATTGTTGCTTCTACCTTCCCAGTAGTAAAGCTCAATATGATCGTGTATTACGAGTTAGTACAGGTCGAATATCGAATAGATATCCAGACACGCATTTTGAAATTCCCAAAGATTCATTTAATTAAACATATGAACATAAATCTGAAAGGGAATACGGAAATTATAATAAACAAAAGTACTCTCATTAAATAATATCAACTTCATATATTTTTAATTAATTTCTTTTTTAAATTTCATTTGTTACTTATTTGCTAAATGAGAATTTACATAATTAAAAAAAAAAAAAAAAAACGTAAAACATACTAGGACCTCAATAGCTATTCTTATAATTATAATTGGATCAATCATATCAAACATAGTTGAATGAGTACAATTAACTAGGTCTACTTTTAGACACGCTTTCAAAATTTTAAAAGCAATGACCAGAGAATTAAATCAATATTTCTCACCAGATGCTGGGAGAGGGGGAGCCAAAGCGTAAGAGGGTTGGTCACACTAGAGTTCTTTTTTATATTTTCATCTTCATCATACTTAAATAAATATGCTCCGGATCTATTAATTACCATACTTGCAAAACATCCTAATTAATATTCCATCTGTATACATATATAAATTACGTGTCACGATGTTTGTCCGCGATAAACGCCTAAACTTATGATCCGATTTTAATAAAATTTAGCACACTGTGTGCAGTTTAGTCCAACTTGAGAGATAGGATAGTTTTTATATCTATTTATAGTCACAATATTTTTTATTGCAATTATTTGTTAATTATAGACCTTTGTTAAAGTTGCTCCAAAACGTCTGTGAGTTCCATAAGTTTAATTGTTGCCAAAAAAAAGAAAAAAAAAATACAATTTCATTTTCTTTTAGCATAAAAATAAATGCATTTAATCAAACGTGGGCGTTAAAAAATTATAAAAAGTTAAATTATGCATACGCAAGCGAAGTGATGACGTCACTGGCCTTTCGTGGATGCAAGAAAAACATTTCCTATGTTAAACGCCCATTGGATTTTTTGTAAAAAAATATTAAAAATCGAGGACAATTATTTCCCGATTTTAACCCCCATATTTAGGTATAGATATGTATTAGTTATCATGTGCATGCATTAGATTAAGTTGTTTTTGTTGTAAAAGTGTTAAAATTTGAATTTTAAATTTTAAAACTGTAGAAAAAAAAAAGGGGAAACTTCCAGATTCGATTGAAAACATAAACATTTCGTTTCAAAGGATGATATTTACACATTAAATATCTAACTAATATACTAATTAAAAGAAAAATGATAAATATTCTATCATAATTTGAAGTCAAATTTGTTTTCAAATGTCTAAATAAAGTATCTGATATAAGATACTAATACGTTGCAGCGGAATAGATTTGATATAAGTCATCCGTGGCAAAAAAAAAAAAAAAAATCGCCAAATTATCTGGCGAAGATAATTTAATTCCTTTCAAAAATCATGGTTATTTTAACAACTTATATTAAGAGAGTAATGAATAATGTGAAACAAATATTTCGTACAATATATATTACGAAAATATACATCTGGCATGTATATTTTCGTATTACGTTTTTGATTTCCAAATACAAAAACGCCAAGGACAACAGAGTTTTGAAATTTAAAATTAAAATTTTGTCAATTTTACAGCAAAATTACTGAATCTAACACATGCACATGATAACTAATGCATATATATATACCTAAATATGGGAATTAAAATCGGGAAGTTTCCTCGAGTTTTAATATTTTTTTACAAAAAATCCAATGGGCGATTAACATAGGAAATAATTTTCTTGCATCCACGAACGGTTAGTGACGTCCTACTTCGCTTGCGTATTGACATCATAATCACTTTAAAGATTTTATACACATTGATAAAGTGCTAATGTAGTTATACACAAGCGAAGTGTGACGTCACTGACCGTCTGTGAAGTGAAGAAAAATATTTTTTATGTTAATCGCCCATTGGATTTTTTGTAAAAAATTATTAAAATCGAGGAAAATTATTTCCCGATTTTAATCACCATATTTTTGTATAGATATGTGTTAGATATCATGTGCATACCTTAGATTGAATTTTTTTGCTGTCAAATTGACAAAAAATTATTTTTAAATTTCAAAACTCTGTCGTCCTTGGAGTTTTTTTGTATTTGGCGATCAAAAACGTAACACGAAAATATACAAGCCAGATGTATATTTCGTATATTGTGCGAAATATTGTTTCATATTATTCATTACTCTCTCAATATAAGTTCTTAAAATAACCATGATTTTTAAAAGGAATTAAATATGTTCGCCAGATAATTTGGCGTTTTTTTTTCCCGCCCTGGGTGATAGATATGAACTTTATTCTGCTGCAACATGTTACTATCTTATATCAGATACATTATGTATATGCTACAATTTATTTCACGTGACACGTGTGTTAAAAATTTACTTACGACAGAAACTTGCTTTTTCAATTTTTGTTGCATTTTTGTAATCTGTATCACTTCGTTTTCTTTAAGAAACTCATGATCTATACACGTAATGCTCTAAATAAAAAGTAACCATTTCAATATTTTAAACCTTATTTAAAAGTCTGTTTTATGTATCATTAAATTTTGAACTCAATTTAAAACTTATTTAAAAGTCTGGAAGATTTTAAGTCTGTTTATTTGTTTTGTAACACTAATCTATATGATCGATGTTCGAAACTTTAAATATTTATTTCTCTTATTTTTCTTTTATTTTTCTTTTATTTTTCTTTAATAATTTATCAATTTACCGTTCCTGATTAAATTTGTGATTTATACATGTATTTTACATTAAATTTTGACTCATATTTATTGCTAAGTAAACGATCTTAAAATCTTGCAATTTTCCTATCTTAATCCTGAATGCTTTCCCTCCTGATTAACTTGAATTTACTATTAAAATTTTAACATACTCAAAATCTTCTCATCACTTCGTTAAAATATATTAATCTTTTCCAAATCCTTTTTCTATTTAAAATGATACCTGTATTTAATTTAAATGCCCAATATTTCATGAGATATCCTATTTTAAAGTTTTAAAATATTTATCAAAGGAACAACTATAGCATTTCCCCACAACTGGATTTGACGATTATGACTAAATCATATCTAAAAATCATAACTGATAAAATCATAAACTAAATCATAAATTTAAAATAAAAGCATGCATGTTGCCATATTTTATTGCAAAGAATCCAGAACGACATCGTTATCGCTCAAAACGGAGCCAAAAAAATTGCCAAATCCAGTTGTGGGGAAATACTATATACTACCTTATCAAATTATCAACGTATAACTTAGCCACAGGAACGCGTGGCCGGGTCTGCTAGTAGTATATATATATATATATTTTTTTTTCACACCAGTAGATTTTCCGTATTTTACTCCGAATTCAATTGAGATTAAATAAGAAGAATAATACTCTAAAAAATATTGGTGTGAAATAAAAGACGATACTACAAAATATGAATTAGGATGTTGGCAAAGATGTAAATACGTATTCGTTGTATGTTTCATCATGGCCTTTTATATGCTCAAAAATGGAAAAGCAGTTTTTTATTTGGTCAAGATATGACCTAAGTTATAGCATCTTTTTTTTTTTTTTTTTTTTTTTTTTTTTCACGAGTTGACAGTATGAAGATCTCAGGCAAAAATCACCGAGAATTTTTTCTTCTCTTTTTTCTTATGCCCTCTCATTATAATTTTTGTTGGAGGTCTCATTTTGTTATTTTTTTATTGGGTTGTTTCTGTCATTGGACCATTTCTGCTCCATTCGGCTTACTTTTAGAATTCCTGGTGCATTTCTTGGGATTCAGTAGCGGTACCCTGAAGGTTCGGTTTGTGTATCCCCTCTTCATTGTTGTTTTTCAAGTGCTGGCCATAGATTTGCATCGTAAATTCCAGCAGATGCTTTTACGTAACGTTTTATGGCTATTATATATATATAATGCCCTTTTGTAATTTTTTTTTTCTTTTAAACAACGACTGCAATTTGTCCAGCTGAAGGATTACCGTCTGAGTATAGAAGCTGGCTTATATCAAGAATATATTCAAATAAATACTAGAAGAAAGGAATCAAATGGCCAAAAATTGTCCTTGTTTAAATAACAGATTATAATAATTAATCCAAATCGGTCACGTACCGCAGTTCTTTGAATCCAGATATTCGAAAGCCAAATAAAATTATGATTTTTTAAAATAAAATTATGATCTTTAATTAGTTCGCTAAAGAATGACTATGCAAAACATGGACATCAAATTGATCTCACGAAACTCAGATAATACTGAAAGCTATACAATAGGCTGCCTATCAACAATAACAAATGATACATTTCGTTGTCCGTCTGATAAAAACCAAAATTGTCCTAGGGATCAACTACAAGTAAAGTAGTCTAACAACAATATTAAAATTTGAGAGAGGAATGATAAAAATTATCAGGTGTAAAATGGTATGTTATAAGAAAAAAAAAACTGCAATCCTCTATAAGAGTGCCTTTTTTCAGAGCCTGATTAAGGGGGAAGCACACATTATTTATACTTACACCGTTATTTTTTAACAAATACTTTCCTCCTATAATAAACACAAAATTCGCATTAAAAATTTTAAAAGAATTCTGGTGTCTAATAACGGTGAGTAAATTGGATTATTTTACACCGTTCATTTTCTATAAAAAATATTTCCTCGTCAAAGCGTGGAATTAGCCGCCAAGAGGTTTAAGAACAAAACTAAAATTATCCCCCCTATCCTTATTCCAAATTCGAATGCCTATGCGTACTCCAATGAACAAAAAGATGATGCTATTGCCATCCAGTTTTTAACTCAGTTTCAGGGTAATCCCATTACTGATTATGATACCGAGAGAGAGGTCAATGACAAAGTTAAAAATTTCGTGAGTTCTGAAGTTATTGTCCCACCCTCTAGGCTTACCGATGCTGACGTCATCTCTGAAATCCTCAAACTTATAAATAAAAAAATCCCCAGGCATCAGCATGATCACTAATGAAGCACTCAAGAATCTTCCGCGCTCTTGTATTCCAAAAATTACCCATCTAATTAATAATATTTTAAATTATTTTTATTTCCCTCATTCCTGGAAGACTGCTATTATTGCCCCAATCCTTAAGGCTGACAAACCTCCCGAAAAGGCCTCCAGCTACAGACCCATCTCCCTACTAAATTCTATCAGTAAACTTACCGAGGTCTTTATTGCTCGACAAATTGATGATTTTCTTGAGGAAAATAATATTATCGTGCCAGAGCAATTCGGCTTTATGAATAATCTTTCGGCCACTCACCAAGTATATCGCCTTGTCGAGCATATTACCACCAGTAAAATTCAGAAGAAAATTACAGCCGCAGTCTTCCTTGACATCGAAAAAGCGTTTGACAAGGTCTGGGTACCCGGTCTTATTTTCAAATTAATTAACTACATCTTCCCTCCCCCACTCATTAAACTTATTTTCTCTTATTTACAGGACCGTAGTTTTCATGTTAGAGTCTTTGACAAACTTTCTGATAACTATTTTGCCCCATATGGCCTCCCTCAGGGTTCCAAAATTTCTCCTAAACTCTTTAATATTTTTATTAACGATATGCCCCATTACCCTCATACTCAATTGGCTATTTATGCAGATGACACATGCATTTTTGCGGCAAACAGGAATAGAAGATATGCTATTACGGCAATCTCCAAGCATCTTAATATTTTAACCCATTGGTTTCAGAAATGGAGAATTGCCATTAATTATTCAAAAACGGAGGTCATTCTTTTTTCGGCTTTGAGCCAATCTAATAGAGATAAATATCAAATCAAATTCAATAACCACCTAATTCCATGGTCCAACCACTGTAGGTATTTAGGTATTATTATTGACCAAAGACTTACATTCCATCAACACATCTTAAACTCGCGTACTAAGTTCCGACGTGCTAAAAATCTTTTATATCCCCTAATTGCTCGGAACAGTGATTTATCTATTAGTAATAAAATGCTCCTTTATTCTTTCCACCTTCGTCTTCTCTTAACTTATGGATCTCCTGTGTGGTCATTCGCATGCAAATCTAATATTAATCTGCTTCTTAAAAGCCAAAATGCTACCATTAGGCAAATTTACATCTTATCTTACTATATCCATAATTATCAAATGTACCGCGAAATTAAATTCCCACGCCTTGAAAATTTTATACAACACCTTAATATTAACTTCCATGAACAATTAGAATCTATTAATAATCGTGCTTTAAACACTCTTGATGTGTATGACCACACGAATCTATCTTACAATCGCCGTCCTAAGAGCGGCATTGTCTTAACTTCCCGCCTCTAGTTTTTCGTTGTTTTCTTGTAAAAAAAAAAAAAAAAAAAAAAAAAAAAAAATTAAATTTAAAAAATCTCCAAAAATATGTATTCTATGTTCGTAATGCTATACTTAATCTCTCTCCTCTCACTTGCTATTTTATTTTTTGTTTTTCCTTCTACTGCCTCTTTGAGCTCAGAATTTGTTCTTTAGTTTCTGTCCGTTCGTCCTTTTTTTTTTTTTTTTTTTTTTTTTTTTTTAATGTGTGTGTGTGTTGTAAGCCACCACGATCCTAACTCATTCCACCTCCATCTTCTGTTTCGCTGAGGTGTGGGGTCACCAATGGACCCCGGGAACTCAGCACTCATCCAACTTTCGAACTGCTATGACATGAAGTAAAAAATAATTGCAAAAATATTCCGGTGAGAGCGGAGATAATGTGTGCTTCTCCCTTAATCAGGCTCTGCCTTTTTTTTGCCCCTGAAAAACGTTTTCGACATGATATTTTAAGCTCTTTTCATGATGCCAAAACTGCTGGTTTTCATAGATTTACTTAAATATACGACATGATATAGAATATGGACAGGGTATGTGGAAGAGCACGGTGATATACTTTTAACTGACGGGAATGTCAAAAAAGAAAATCTGCAATAAATCACATTTTAGTGAAAAAAAAACAAAAAGACTGGCGAAGAAAAATGATGGTGATGTAAATTCCAATAATTGTTTGTAAACTTAGATTATTCTAATAAAGAAAAATCAATTATAGGGAAAGGTGAGGTACCTCGGACCTATTTTGAGTTTTCCAATTTTAATTTTGTTCGTCAAAACTAAATACAAATAGCTTTTTTAAATACTGTGTGGTGTTATATACAACATATATTTATTCCAAAATTGTATCAATTATATTTAAAAAAAAAAAAAAAAAAAAAAGTGCAATTAGGTCCAAAGTACACCACTTGTAGTGTGCCTTGCACCATTTCTTAAAAAGAACAGAAAAACGCAGTTTTATGTAAGAAAATCTATTTATTAATCAATTACACACATAAAAAATCAAATAAACATTTTTTTTTCTCCAAAATCATTAATTTGACACAATCGTATTTTTATTAAGTCTAATTTCACTCTAAAACGTGGAAAATATTAAATATTAAATATTAACTTCAAAATGTCTACATTAAGTCATATATTGATTATTGGCAAAGATTCTCACACTTATTTATAATCAAGATTGTAACTGGGTAGGTCAATCCTAAATGTTAACTTTTGGAGCTGCATTTCTGATCCGCCACACAATATGTCCAGTCCAAGCTACACTACTTATATTGGGTTCAAGGTACACCATTATGTTAATAAAAACCAAAATGGCTAATCATAATGTTCAGGATGGGCTAACTTGATTACATGCATATGGGGTTATAGTTAGAAAGCTTCTTCATGATGCATAATAATCATTTCAGAATACACAATGCATGTGTGGGTATAGAAATACATAAGATTATTTACAAAAAATTTACTTTTTCAAGAACTCTTCAAAAAGTTGAGCTTCCAAGCAAACATAAATTACATCAATGAGAACCCTAACAGTAAATGTTTTAATTGCATGTGATATTGTTTATATATCTAAATAAAAACAATTAGAAGTAACATAGGTCCTAGGTGTGCATTTGTCTATATTTTATAATCATAATAAACTTATGTTTATTGGTAATATACTTTATTTTATTATCGCCAACAATATTTATATTCTTTAGTATCTTGAGTACTTCAAGTGCCGTTCATTTAAAATTATATTTGAATAACACAATAATTGTTGAATCATTTTGATAGTCAACAACACATCATAATCAGATAAACATATTCCTAAATCTATGAACAAAAACATTTAAAATATGCATTGCAGAGAGAATTTTCGAAAATATTAAATTTCACAAAATTACATTTTATTCATATCTTTCTTTGAAACTTCAATTTACATGCAAATAATTTGCTCATAGCATGCTATTAAAATGCACTCTCACACAGTGTGAAATTTAGAAAGGTTATATTACTTTAGAGGAATTTTAAAACTTATTGAATAGCAATTTAAAGCGTATTAGAAAATGTTTACATTGGAATTATGATAAACATAGTTTTCTAAATCTGTAAATCCCCCGACTAATCCAATTAACCGTTTATTTTATATTTTGGAATATTTTAAGATTTAAAGGTCGTATTTTAACAACTGAAGCTCAGTTATCAAAAAAAGTAAAATTTTAATTACATCCATTGAAATAATTTATTTAAATTTTTATTTATTAAATAATTCATTTCATAAATTATACGTATTTATTTTCTATACTATATATAGGGTAGGTGGGGGGAATTGGTGCCCAGGGGTAATTGCGTACCACTTTTTCAAAGTTTTTTACAGGAGTGACCCCATCTTTTTGAACAATTTCAAATATACACTCTGATAGGTATGGTCATATTCCATAGCTCATATTTTTTTCAATATTGTTCTGTAATACCCTGAGTAGTAAAAAAAAATCTCAGATGCACCTATCATGCTACAGTTTTTGAAGTGCCTAAGAAACTTTGTCCATCCAAGCTTTAAAAAAATGTTGATTTTATAACTTTAACACAATATTTAAATTTTACCTATTAAATGTAAGTTCTTGTACCTAAGAACATGTGGTGTGAGCTAGTTTTTTTTTTTTTTTCAGTTACGTGTAAAGGGAAATTTGGGGGGTCAAAAAGTTTAGCACCCATTTGCCCCCCTGCGGCGAATTGGGTGCTAATATAATTTTCTGTTTATTTTCAAAAGTGACTGTTATTGTGTGCTTTAATATGTATTGGGGTTGTTTTGTAAGTCCCCCAGTTCCAGTAAGCTCAAGGCATATTGGCTTGGTCGAGGAAGATTACAAAAAAGTCTGCAAACTCTTCTGCAACTATCAAATAAACACTGTTTAAGTGTTTTATGGAAGAAAATGCTTATTTTGTTCAAGTTTTGTGTTAGGAAATTCGTTCAAAAGCATTGAAGGCTATGTGAGCAATTTCATGAGGCTCAAAAATATGTTTGTACGTACGTCCGTATGACATCAGGCCAAAATCAGCTTCATTTTTACAAAGTTTTGAGGCCTCGTAACTTTTTTTTTTTGGCCAAAGAGAAAAAAAGTATATATTATTGCAGTTTAGCTTTTCTATTAAACTACTTATACCATAAATTTTATATGTGTATGTCATAAGGCACCATTGCCATTTCTGTTTTTCAAAAAGTGCCAAAGTTTTGTAAAAACAAATGCAATTTCTTTTAGCTGTTGGAAAAAAAAAATTTCAATAAAAAGAAGTTCAATACATTAGATATGGAATTCTTTCTAGCACCCATTTCCCCAAAGAAGTTAACACATGCTGCTGTGGAGTTATAGCTGTAGCACCCAATTACCCCCAAGGGGGTAATTCGGTTCTAAAACACTTAATATTTTTTTTTTTACAACTATTTTATAACGGAAAAAATATTTAATATCGTAGAAAGATTACACTTTACTGTACTAAAATATTTAGTTAAAATATTACAGAATTTGAGAACGCCAAAGCGTACATAACACAATTTGTAAAACATGGGCACCAATTCCCCCCTCTTACCCTACAAGAAAAGATTCGTAAAAATTTTCGACATCCAGTTTTCAATGGATTTAAACATTTTGAGATGTTCTGAACACGATTTAGCAATTTTTTGGGGGAAAAAGTCTATTTGTCTCTATGTGTATGTGTGGATATAAAAAATTTTGTGGACACTGTATCTTCCGAATCAATCCAAAAATCTATAGCCGCCCACGTTTTAATTTATTCCGGAGTATTTTTAGCCCGCCTTTATTTCATACCCTCCGCGTACGGTGGCCGTGATTTCGACGGGCAAAAGATCTTTTCACATGAAATTTTATTTACACCACAATTTATAAAATACTATTTTTAAGAGATACATTATTGAAAATTATTAGCCCACCAAATTACATTTCCACCACTAACTGTAAAATGCAATGTTCGATATTTTTAAATCCTGAAAACTAATGAGGTACGTTTCTATTCAGAAATAGTGTATTAAATAATAAGACTATTTGCAACCTGTGTATGTAAACACAGTCAATACAAAAAACTCTCCCCGTACACGGAGGGTTAATAGAATTTTTTTCGTATTTTCTGGAAGTTACATATTGGAGAAATATTTTCTATAAATAAAGTGGTTCCAAATAAAGGCGTGGTTAAAAATACTTCGGAATAAATTAAAATAATGGCAGATATGAAAATGTAATCAAGCTTAGTATTTAGATGGACAGTCACCTAAATCAAGGTGGAATATATTGAGGGTCAATCGCTCAAAATGTGGCACTGTCATCCCATTTTTCATGACTTTTAATGTGGAAGTATCGGACAAAATTACATATAAAAGTAAAAAATGCACTAATAATTTTAAACTTTTAATTTTAATATATATATGTATGTATATGCTATATAAATAAGTATATAATTTTGGTGAAATACATGAATATAAAATACTATCTCCATTTGAACTAATCATAATAAACGGAAGTATTTTGGATAATTTTAATTCGGCTATTGTAAGCTTTTAAATGTTGTTAATGTGTTTTTATGCTTTTACGTTACAAAAAATAATGTTTACATCGAAAATTTGCCATATAGACCAAGCGGATTATACAGAATAGTTCCGAAAGGAAACATGGAACATCCATTCCATTAACCCTTTGCGGAGCAAGACAATTCGGATCATTTAAATTATACTCCCACCGGAGTTCATGAACTAAATTAAACTAAAAGAAATTTTAAATTTCAAGGTTGAAAAAACTGGCGATTTCTGCTATGTTATAAACGTAAATTTTTGCTAAAAAATTTCCGGGATGAATTTTTGCAGCTGGATCTTAAATTTTGCGTCCTCGCAGCGAGGACACCGCGCGTTAAGGGGTTAAAGAATAATATGAAATAGGATAGTAATTTACCGAAAATTATGAGTAACTGCAGAATAAAAATTATATTTTGAAATTATTATCTTATACTATTAAGTGAGCAATATTTGTATATTTCACTGTTCTCAAAAACGGTAGCTCGGACAGTCACGAGATTTAACACAAAGGTGCCCCCCGAAAAGTTATTGTGAACATCGAAGTCAGATTTTCGAAATTTGATTATTTTTTTCTTAATTAATTAAAATGTGAAAATAACAACGTTCTAATTTCTGATAAATAAACCATTTAAATTTTAACATTTTATCCATAATTTAATTGTTGCCAATTTTTTTTTTCGACAAAATAATAATAATAATAATAATAATAATAATAATAATAAACGTACATTTATTTAAAATGAGGAAAATAAATCAGAAAGATTAGAAAATAAATTAGAAATATCAGTCGCATCGTTACAAATAATATAGCAAATGAAAGGAAAAATTTTTGTAAATCCGATGCATTAAACAGCTTATCAGTCGGACAATCAGATTTTTTAAAATTAACTAAAGTATGAATTTTGGGTGGCAACAGCAGAAGATTGTATGGAAACCATTACGAGAAAAAAAAAATGAAAAATCTGCTTCACATTAAGTCACATGATTTTTTAAGTGAGATTCAAAATTGCAGTTTTCAAATTCTTTTAAATTTTCTCTCACGAACACAAAATTATAACATACAGCCTGTACCCCACAAGACCAACTTGCATTTCAAATTTCATCAATTATTTTGGTTAATAAACAAAATTTATTATTATTTTTTTTTAAATTAAGTTTTATTCTATCTTCGAAAAGATTTATGTGATCATAGATATAATAATATATATATAGATCTATCATCAACATATTATCGTGCAAAGATTTTTGATGCCGAAAAAAAAGCTTTGGAATCAGCCATCAAGTGGTATTGAAGGATAAAAGGAAAAAAAGAAGAATGAATTTGAAACTATATCTGGAGCTTTTCATTCACCTTTAGTAAATAAATTATTCATGAATTTTATTTGTTAAAACAAACGTGTGTATTCACTCGGGGAAAGACAATGATCAATCTATATATTATTACTATATCTATGTATGTGATACGATACATTAATAATTTGGGTTTTAAAAGTTTTTTCTTTAAATAGATTATTTAAACTCTATGGACCATATTTTTATTTTATCAGTTTCATTAACAGATCCTGCTGGGCGATTTTTTTTAATTTTGGTGTTGAAGTACACCGAACGTTTTTCGACAAGAAGTTTAATCTAGCAACAGCCATTTTAATCTAAGTAGCGCATAAAATATATAAAAACATAAATGATTTATTTTTACACAAAATTTACAGAACAAATGCAGTTTTAAAGATAGGAAATTTATTTCAACAAGCTCTATTTTAAACCTAAAAACCATTAAAAATATAAGCAGAATATAAAGGATTCTTATGTATGAACAAAAAAGAGTCTGATAAAATTATTAGCAAAATAGTCTTCCCCTTTTCATACAAAAAAGAAAAAAAAAATCCATCGCTAATACGGCGACAAAAATTTAAAAGCCGCCAATGGAGCGACATAATAAAGTTGTGTAACACGATAATGTTTATCTATTTATTTATTTTGTTATATAATAATCACTATGCTAATTTATCATACAAACAAATGAGCCTCTGTGTGTTACTGCACTTGCACGCTGTCGAACAGAAATATTTGAAAAATTCAAATTAATATTTAAATAAATAAATAAAAATATGTTTAATGGGAAATATATATAACCATAAAAAGATTAGTTGAATAGCGGCAGAAATAGCGCTCATAGCATTTTGTTACAAGGGATTAAGTCTTATTGTTACAATGGATTAAGTCTAAAATGGTGACAAAAATTCAAAAGCCGCCAATAAGGACTATATTAAGGCTGTACTATCAAGTTTACAACCCATGAATTATACATAAACACAAAAAATTAATTGTCTCATGCGACAGACGTAGCCGGTCCCAGCATATTGTAATATTTGGCGTGAAATTGCTGTCATTTAATGGTTGATTGGATAAACAAAATAAACATATGAAATAACGTAAAAGCAAATATTATGTTGTCTAAACCCAATTACATTTGAGTCCAGTCCGAGTTGCATGTGAACAACACGTATAGTGTTGTTCACATGTAAATGGGATTCAAATATAAAAGGGAAACTCCAATTTTTTCGATACTATCGATTTCGAAACTGTTATATAATAAGCACCTAAATGGAAGTTCATTGGTAAACTATTGTCGCAGGTAATAGGAACAAGCGCCCGAGTTGCAGTGGATGACCAAATCGCTGCCGAATGCAGCAGGGACCTGGAGCGAGATTCTGAACAATTTCAGTAATTTATTTTATTTTATTTTTATAAAGCTATATAGAAAAGAGTTTTATTTAAATTTAGTGGCCAGCAAAGCAGGCAAAGCCTGCAAGTTGAAAATAAACACTACTGAAGAAAAGTGAGAATAACATTCAAGATTAAAAAGAAAAAAAAAAATGCAAATAATTTTGATCTGTTGGTACTCCATATCACGGGAATCGCTGTCTTGTAGAATGAATGAACCTCAAATACTGTTGGTAAAAAAAAAAAAAAAAAAGTAGTTGGAATCAGACTACGTACGAATTTAGCTTCCATATCGGAAATGACACTAGGTTTTCATTTTCACTATTTTATTGCTTCGTAAGGAAGTTACAGAAATCTCAATACTTACTTGCCAACGATCTCATTGTGAACTGTGCAATTTTTAGAAACCGCCTTTTTTTCCACACCAATAATTTTTTAGAGTAATTTTAATCTTTTTTAATCGTAACAAAATTTGGAGAGAATTACTCGAAAAATATAGTGGTGTGAGAAAAGGGGCGTTATTCAGGGAGTATTAACAATTGTACGGTTATTAATGAGATGGTTGGCAAGTATGGTAATACTTAACTACTTATGCATACTTGCCACCGTCCTAATTATGAACCGGGAGAATTTTAGTGCACGCCTCCTTTTTAACACCGCTTTTTATTTTTACAGTAACATATTTCCCAACCATCTCATTAATAATCGTACAATTGTTAACGCCCCTTGAAAAAACGCCCCTTTTCTCACACCACTTTATTTTTAAAATAAATCTCTTCAAATGTTGTTACCATTAAATAAGAATAATATTACTGTAAAAAATGACTGGTGTGAAAAAAAAGGCGTATACTAAATATTCTGTGGTTCAAAATGAGACGGTTGGCAAGTATGGAGTAATTATCTCCAAATTTAGTTATGGTTAAATAAGTATAAAATCCTTCTAAGAAAAGACTGGTATGAAAAAAAGGGCAGGTACTAAAAATATTCCGCTTATTAATGAGGCGATTGGCAAGTATGTTAAAAAAAAAAAAAGCCTGATTCTTAATTTTATAGAGGTTGTACAATTACACAATTTATTTCTTGTTAACTATTGCTATCATTACACAGTTTATTTCCTTGTTAACTATTGCTCTCATATATGTAAATATACGTATATATAGTAGTAATAGCAGAGTCGCAAACATTTTAATTTTTCCCGAAGCATTTTTCAGCCCCGCCTTTATTTTTCTAACGCTTTTTGTTTAAAAGTATTTTTTTTTTTTTTAATTAATCACAAATACATACTGGAGACATAGCCTCCTAAACTAGATGCCTTCCGTGAGGTTCGGAAACTTGTCAACAGTTCAAGCGGTAGATTGGAACATCTCGAACAGATTACGGATTTTTCTATTCAACTGTCACCAATAATTTTAAGAATTTATATATGATATATATAATCGATGTTTCTTGGCCCCACATTCTACAAGCTCTCCAGGAGTCTTGGCTGCCCGAGGAATCTGGCGGGAGTTATCAGATCTTATCTCTCAAAACGAAAAATCCTAGTTAACTGGGGGGAAGGCTCCTCAGAACTCCCTCAATCTAAAGGCTGCCCGCAGGGCTCATGTCTTGGTCCATTACTATGGAACATAATCGCCAATAGCATCCTTCGAGAAATGAGCTCGGCGGGCTTCGAGATTTTCGCGTATGCTGATGACTTCTCCCTGATTCTCTCTGGCCGCATAAGGAAAGATTTGGAAGACCAGGCTCAGGTAGCCCTCTCCCTCTTTAGTGGTCTATTACATGACCTTAATCTCAAATTATCCCCCTCAAAAACAAAAGCACTCACATTAGCCTTTCCAAAAGCCCTCAGCAATAGAAGATATCCCAAGATGCGGATCGATGGCATCAGCGTCAACCACGTGGAACAACTCAAAATTCTAGGAGTCACTTTTGATCGACGCCTCAACTGGTTGCCCCATGTCAAAGACTTAAAAATCAAAACGCAAAAAATATACCATAACTCCTTAAAAATGGTTGGTAAGAGGTGGGGTATTTCCACCTTCCACCTCAAAACATGGTACCTCACAATAATTGACAAAATTCTCACGTATGGGGCATCCATCTGGGGCGGCCATCTAAGATCTGATGCAATAACCCAACTAAACTCAGCCCAACGTCCGTTCCTCTTACAAATAGCAAGAGGCTATAAAACCATTTCGACTGATGCCATCACCGTCATCACAGGGATTCCCCATGCCCACCTGCAGGTATCACAAATCAACATAAAATCCAGAATTCTCCAACTTAAAGACCCAGAACTTAGCTCAACCATTTTTCCCAACACCCCAATCCAGCATCTTACCTGCAGCTGGGCCCTCCACCCCGGTAAGGATGTTGCTCCTCTCATTACAAACTGCTCTAAAAATAGCTTCTCCCCGTCTGTCCCTGTGGCGGTCTACACGGATGGTTCTAAGACGGATGCTGGAGTGGCTGCAGCTTTCTGCGTCCTAGCTTCAGGCGTCGTGACCCATCAGTGGGCGGGCAGACTCGAAGACTACAACTCTGTTTTCCAAGCGGAATTATATGCAATACAAAAAGGCATTACTTGGATCTCAGAGGCAAAACATCAAGATATAAGCATTTTCAGCGATAGTCTCTCAGGTCTGCTCGCCATAGCTCGACACAGGAGCAGACACTCACAAGTAATAGAAATAAAAAACTCCCTTAGCACCCTAAACTGCAACTGCTCCCTGGCTCACGTTTCAGCCCACAGGGGCGTAGCCGGCAATGAAATAGCTGATTCTCTTGCAAAGGCCGCAACAGAGTCGGAAGTCATAGACGTCTCTCTCCCAGCCCCCCCCCCTCCTTTGTCAAAAGGAAAATTAAAAATCTGACCATGCAAATATGGCAAGACCTATGGTCTACCTCCGAAAAAGGTAGGCATACCTATAATCTTATCCCAAATGTTAGCACAAACACCTGGACCCTAACACCACCCATCTCAGCCTTTTTAAGTGGCCATGGCCCTTTCCCCTCCTACTTAAATAGATTTCATTGCCGGCGCTCATCCCTGTGTCCATGTGGAGAGGAGGGAACGCCGGATCACTACTATTTCTCATGCCCCCTTACAGAAGTTTTCCATCTTAGAAACCCAACCCCTAGGCCAATAAACTGGCTTCCAAACATCCTAACCAGTAAAATCCTAATCCATAAACTCAATAGCATCTACTCCCTCTTAATGGATATATCCAATCGAACAGACTAAAAGTCTCCCAAGTAACTCTTCTAATAATAACGACCAACTAATCATGGTCCCAAAATTAACTTAAATAAATTAAATAATTAACTTAAATAAATTAAATAATTCTCTCTATCTATCTATTTCATTAAATTTTTATTTTATTTCCTTTTTTTTTTCTTTTTTCCACTCTCCAAGTTGTCTAATGTGCTTCTCGGTACCCAGCAAAACGCTAACTTTCCCCACTACCCCATTACCCTCTTGTAGCGTCAGAAGTGCAGCAAAGGTCAACCTGAAACCAAATAATGCAGCAAAAATAAATTCACCCCTGCAAACAAGCAACTATGATGCCTTCGGAAGAAAAGTCAAAAGATCAATCGCCCATTGTCGCGGGTAGGATCTAAGCCTGGCGATGAATTCTGTAATTTTTTTTTTTTCTTTCGTTTTTCAATAAACGTCTCGGGACAGCCCACGTGGACTTCGGTCCTAGCATAGCTCAACACCGCTCTTCGAGCGGTGAACCGGGGCTGCTCTCCTCTTCAATCGATGTTTCTTTGTCTCCATTCGCCTTTATGTATATAAAATCCCACTTTTAGAAATTTTTTGGTGGCTGTTGAATAAAAAATTAGCGAAATTTGTACTAGGTGGCGCTGTCTACCGCTTGAGCTATTGCCAAGTTTTCGAACCACGCACACAGCTGCCAATCTAATCCGGCAAATTTTTAGTACCGCCCATTTTTAGTGTAATTAGTTTTTTCTAATTTTTAACAAATAAACCTTAAAGTTAAAATTTAAAATTAAAATCAATTTATTTGATTAAATTTTAATTTATTACAGAGATTAATATGAGTTACGTAAATTCGCACTTCATAAATATCATGTAGAGTTAGAAGTGTTTCATAGATTCAAAAGAACAAACCATAGAGGAATGAGCGCTTTCTGTTAGAGGAGAAAAAAAGTGATGACCTTTTTTTTTTTTCTTTATATTTCACAATACCTTCCAACCATCCAGCCAAACAACAACACCCATCCCCCGTAATCATGCATCTGCCCACCTTACATCTACCTTTTCTATTGTCTTTTATTATTATTATTACTTTTTTTTTTGTACTTTTTTTTGGTTAAATATACACAAAAGTGCACTTTTTTCTTTAATGCAAACACCATATATACTAGGATAAAATAATTTAAAAAGAAGATTTAATAATTTAATTTACTAGAAATTTGGGATAACCATAAAGTCTAGCCTGAAAATAGATTGATTTAACGTTTCTACTTTTATTTTTATCAGATCATAGATGTTTTATTCTGTAAAGGAAATTAATTAGAATAGTCTTTTAAACAGTTTTATGCAAACATGATTTGTAATGAGTAAATAATTTAACTTTAAAAGAAATATTCTTTTCTCTTATCAAAAATGCCAAAATCTAATTTTACATCGTCATTATAGATTTCTAAATCTAGAAAGTTTATTTCATTATTTTTCATCTCGTTTTTAGTTAATGAAAGACTTTGAGAATAATTATCTACGAAGGTGTTAGTATTGCTATCATTAAAGCAAAAAACGATTATACCATCTATATATCTGTAGAACATTAAGTCATTACATAAAGAGAAGTTTCTTTCATATTAATAAAGATATTACAAAGGTATAAAGATATAATATTACAAACAATAAGTTACCACTCTGAATTTTATACGTAGTTCTGTAAATTTTACCTTAAATACCCTATTTCATTTTTTCCCTAAAATCCTTGCATTATGCATTTTGTTTAAAATAAAGAAAATGGTATTTATTCTAGTGATTTAGAAAAGGATAATGAGATTATATAAGATTTTTGCACATTGCTACTAAAAAGATGCATGTATAAATAACGATAAGTATTCAAACTAACTTAACTCGAAATATCAGCTGTGAAGATTGTTGCAATTTATAATTAAGAGTACTTATGTTCTCCGCTTATGTGTGTTTAAAAGTACTAGGTAGATTACAAAACGATACAATAACGCTGTATTTAAGCACATTTATTTCACTGTAATCTTATAAAGAGCTTTTCTCTGCATTTTAAGGCGCATGAAACTGATTAGGAATGAAGAAAACTAAAATTTAAATCACTAAAATCTAATGAAAATTGTACTGAAATATATTATGTAACTTACTTTAAGTAAATATTAAGCATATTGGTGAATTAATAGGAAAAAACATGTTTTCCTATTAGCAAATAGACTAGTTTGAGCCATACAAGAAAATTTGCATTAAAAAAAAAGAAAGATAAAGTTTTACTTACGTTTGATGGTTATATATGCACTTTATTATATATATATATATATATATATGTGTGTGTGTGTGTGTGTGTTACATTTATTTTATATTTATTTTATGTTTTTGCATTTGAATGCTATTTATGTAATAGTTTGAGTCTCATTAAAACATACGATTGTTATCGTGGTTATGTTGTAATGTTAAGATTAATTTCAATTAAAGCATACTACTAATTTAGGACATATAACAACGTGCCTATAGAAATCACATTTTTGCTGAAACTTAACCACTACTATACTCATATGCTAATTTTTCCGTTTGTTAATCGTAGAAAAAATATTCTCCAGAAGATAATACAATACAGGGAGATGTCTCTGTTTCCCATACTTGGTTGATAACATTTAAATTTTAATGCAGAGTACAGTTAGTACAAAACCTTATTTTTTCCCACGATATTATTTTTAAGTGCATTTTTCTTCTTACATCTGAATTACATATAGGAGAAGAAACTTGGTGTAAAATAGAGTCAGGTATTATCCCCTTACCTGCCGAAGAAAACTCACGAGATTCGCATCAAAGTGCCTGCGTTTTCTTTCAACTCTAAAATAAGTATAATAAGTATTTATTTCGAAAACACTGTCACATTCAATGTTAATATACTGCATTATCAAGCCGTGTCACTAGTTTTACTGGTAGCAGTAAAATACAAAAGATCGTACGTTGGGAAAACATATATACAGAGATGCCAAGTTAGTACTAACAAAAAATCAATTTCATACCACAATAAAGAAAAAGAAAACTTATCCTATTAAATTGCAGATAATTATTATAAAAGAATACATTAAAAAAATCCCGGTATTAAGATTACGGTCAATCCGTAATAACATGGCATCTCTGTATATATACTCCCAGGGAAGGTAAGTGGTTAACTCTACCCCTTAATAAATTATAAATGTTGCCATACATGGCTCACACTTAAGTTCAGACCCCCTAATCATAGAATTAATATATATATATATGATAGAGGGGTAGTTTGGAACATCCAGATGTACACCTGATTGGGCATAAATGCCAGTATTTTAATTTATTCCGGAGTATTTTTAGCCCACTTTTATTCCATACCACTTACTTTTATAAACTAATTTCTTTATTATTCTGTCGAAGTTATATATAACAGAAAATTTCTCTATCAGTAAAGTAGTGCGAAATAAAGGCGGGGCTAAAAATACTCCAGAATAAATTAAAATGTTGGCATCTATGGATTGACATTAATTTGAATTTGATTAGGTAAATATTTTTTATTCTTTCGGTTTATTTAATAGATTGATATTGTTTGTCATTTCATGTTCAAGCAAAAAAAGGAATAGAGCATTTTGTTTCCGTTTTTCATACAGTCATATCAAAGCAATTTAATATTGAATTTTGTTTTGTGTTTGAATTATGACAGCATTCATTTTATTTATTTGACTTTCCAAAAAAATATTCAAATTCTTAATCGTTTCTCGTTCTTATCTTCTCATTTAAATATATAAAAAGTATTAAAAAAAAAAAAAAAAAAAAAAGATTTCTTCTTCAAAAAATGAAGATGCGAAATTTCTTTGGAACGGTAACTATATTATTAATCTAATTGTTCTTATTTAATTTCTTTTGCATTTTTATCGTTGAATGCTTTCAGTTAGACCTCTGTTTTAAAAATTATGTTATTTTATCTATTTATTTTATTTTTACAACCGAGGCATTTTTCGTTTTTTTTTCATTAACAGTGAGTTCTTTCAGTTAATTATCCCGCGTTCCTTAGCAACCATTTCTATAGTGTTGCTTATTATTTTTTTTAAATTATTATTACTATTATTATTATTATTATTATTATTATTATTATTATTATTTTACGTAGAGTTTTTCAGTTCGATATTTAGTTTAAAACTTTGACGTGAATTATTTACCTGTTTCATTTCTTAATTTCATTCAAACTGAGATAGTTTTAAATGTATTTTAAAAGAGTTAATTATATTAATTGCAGAGACCCCCACCCCCTTTTGCCGGTGGTAATATGCTCAACTAATCTGTAGACGTGATGTAGGGCGGAAAGGGCATTGCTGAATCCAATTTGTTCCAGAATCATGATATTATTTTCAACAATATCTGTTGAGCAATAAAGGCTTCGAATATTTTTTCTTAAAACGTTTAATAGGGAAATTGGACGGTAGCTCGGAGCCATATCACTGGATTTGTCTTTTTTTTTTTTTTAACAGGAGCAATTACTGCAGTTTTCCAGTAAAATGAGAAATAGTTAAATTTAAAAATGTTATTAATACTTTCGCGACCGGACATTGTCTTTTTAAAAGCATGTTCCACTTCTGGGCGTTATTTTATCAAGCTACATTATTTCAGAACGAAGGTTTCTGTTTGCATATTTATATTGCATATGAATATACATAATAATTATATTCTTTCTAATGGTATTTTGATTGCACAAATACGAATATAGGGAAAATTTTTAAGAAATATAGCAACATTCAAACTGCAAAAGAAACGCCTACTGGAGGAGTTACAGATTTCCAAATTACGTGAATCTGCGTCAGCGGTCGTCAAAGTGTTAAATAAATAGGTAAGCGTTGGAATATACTGGAAGGGTAAATTCTTCAGAGCGTCATTAGTGATACCGCTGATGAGTGGGGCTTTTCTATTTTTAAGTTTTCTGATTTCGCGGATGACATCAGCGTGGGTGACCGAAAAATCAGAGGGGGAACTGGGGTCATTCAAGAATCTTCTAACAGTAGAATTGACTTTTCTCTCAATTTCATTAATATAAATTGGATTTCCCTGGAATTGTGTTTTGAGGTTCATTGTAATGGCATCATCCTTTTCTTCATAAATGTACGAACAGGTTTGAGTATTTGGAATAAGGATGGAAAACATACGTTCGTAAGAGCTCTTGAATCTCCTGGCCGCTTTCCAGATGGAATTATCCTCTGGAGAGTGAAGGAAGTAGCTCCAGCTGTTCTTGTGTTTTTCGATAAGGTAGTTTTTGAGGTCATGTTAAGCTCAGTTGAGAATAATTTTATCATGAATCCTATACTTACGTTGCCATGTTTTTCTAGGTTTATTTTTATAAGTAGTGAGCATGCAGACGTGCGGGTTTAATTAAAAAAATTCGTTAGCAGATTTTGAAGTAGTAGCATAGTCAATAGCACTTTTAATTTCTGAAGTGATGGTATTTACCACGAGATCAATTGTTTTAGTGCTATTGATTGGAGAAATGGAGATAGGGATGTCATTAATAAAATCAATAAATTAAGTCCAGGTAGTTCGGGAAATAATTTGGAGGGGAATCAGGGGAATTCTAATTTGAATATTAATTTTAAGAGGATTGTGATCGGAACTCAATTCAGACAAAGAAGTGATACTTTTATCGAAGTTAAATTCGATATAAAGTCCAAAAACAATGGTGCTACTGCTGAGGGCAGAGTGGTGGGTAGGGGTGTCCGGAAAGAGAACGTCCGCATAATCGAAGAGAAGAATACTATCATGAATAACTCTACCATAAGCATTCGAAACAAAACAATTCTATGAGGGATGATGGGCATTGAAATCACCAAGAAGAATGGTGTTCGCGTCATATCTGATTAAAGTGAGAATATCAGATGTTATATCAACTGCGATCTCATTACAGGAAACATAAACTGACAAGGAACATCACTCAAGTATCCGGCTGCAATCTTAATGAAATTTTAATTTCTCATAGAGGAAATAATTTTGATCAAAAAATTTTTGCCATCGTCCATGTTTTCTAAATTTATTGAATTTTTAAAATGTTAAAAACCACATCAGCCGCATATCAACAGTAAGCTTAGCCTTTGGGCGTGACTTAAAAAATATTTAGCAAAATGATTTTGCGCTTTCATGTTTAAGTTACAAATGAAAATTTATAGTACTGAAAATTATTTCAACTGAATTATTCATTTGATTATTCACTTGCTGTATAAATACAAATTTTTCGCATATTTTTCGGTAAAATTTTACAGCATATCAAATATGAAAGAAACGCCTAAATTTCATTGAAATCCGAGCCGGACACTTGGGTTATGTTCCTAGTGAGAAAAAAGTCAATGGGGGAGAAACTGGAGCAATAAGTGTGATACCAGAGGCATTGACAACATTCAGAGTAGGAATTAACACCTGGTGGAAATTTAAATTACTTTTAATACAAATAGCGGTGTCTTGAATAGCCAGAGGATTATTAGGATTAATAAAATGATTTCTAATAATAATATAATTTGGAATTTTGAGGGTCATACCTGATCTTAATTTGGTTTCTTGCAGTTGAATAATATCAGGTGCATCATATCTGCCAATATTTTAATTTATTCCGGAGTAATTTTAACCCCGCCTCTATTTCGTACCACTTATTTTTTTAAATATTTTTTTCTTACTTTATCGAAGTTATATATTGGAGAAACATTTTCTATAAATAAAGTGGTGCGAAATAAAGGCGGGGCTAAAAGTATTCCGGAATAAATTAAAATATTGGCAGCTATGGCTGCATGCTCTTCACAAATGTCTTAAGCTCTAAAAATTTCCCATGAATACCATTTCAATTCTAAGCAACACAGGACAAAGTGCCCCACGCAGCCATTAAGGGGTCAAGAAAATTTGGGTGAATGCCATAAGTTGTGAAATCTGGTCTGGATAACCTCTTATGATAGTCAGAACATTTTTATATTTAGTAATTAATTCAACAATATTGTTTAAATTACATTCTTGGGTTATTTCGTTTAGGATGGAAGTTAGTTCTGATAAGGGATCGGTATTATTTTTAGAAGCGGCAGGGGTGTTTTTCCAGGTGGCCCTAGGAAAGGAAGAAAATTCAGGAGGATTTTTAGAGCTGGTGAATGAAATATTTGGGTTGTATGAAATTTAAGTAAAGGTGGGTGGATGTTTTTGGTGTTGCACCGGGAAAAATCCCCTGCAGCTCGCAGCATGTGTACCATTACAGTTGCAACATTTTACGTTTTCAAGTAGTTTTTCACCAGTGCAATCGCGGATATACTCGGTCATTGAGTTTTTATTTCTTTTTTTTTCCCACAACACAATATTATATATATATGTGTGTGTGTAATGTTAGCAGCTTTTTTTTAGTTTAAAGGTCTTAAACAATAGCCGTAAGATTATATTCATGGGCATTCTTACAATTTTAACCCGTTAGTAGTCGCATATCGGTCTTTTTGCCGCCCATCGCTTATAAATTCCTCCTGCAGATCACCCCTTAAAAATAAAATGGAGAAACTCTGTGTACCTGATCTTGAGTGGATGTCCTCTAACATAGTATGTTTTCAAGTCATTCCTGCTATTTGTTGAGCAGTTAAAAACATTTTATTTCTTAAATCGGTCTATTTGACCGCAACGCCGCCTCTAACGTTAATTCATTTCTTTCCCCATTTCCATTTTTTTAGACAGGTTAGAGTTTTGAGGGGAAAACTTCGCGTGAATTAAAGGCACTTTATCTTTCTCTACTGGCTTTATTTCGGCTTTCCTCCAACACTAAACAGCGGCGGCAAAAAGACCGACACGCGACTACTAGTGTTATAAAAAAAGACGCGACTACTCTCGGGTTAATATTATGTTAAAATTAGAATTATTTAAGTTCTGTGAAAAAAAAAAAAAAAAAATCAGTGAAAACAACACTGCAATCTTGCCCTTTTTAAAGGTGGTCAGAGGGTTAAAAAAGTGTAACAAGCGTTTATTTTCCAGTTAACTGGTTAAAAAGAGTCTACCACAGGTTAACAGGGAATTTTACTTAAAAATCCTTCTTTTGCTAAAATATAAATGTGAGAAAGTTCTTTTAAAATTGGTGTCCTACGTAACCTGTTTATATGATAAAATTTAAAATTAATCGTTAAATGATTTTAGTAAAAATGCATTCTGTATAAGTAATTTTCGTTTGTTGTAATTTTCTTTTTTCACGCAAAAGACACCTTTATGTCCTTTTTTAATTTATTTTCCTTGATTACATCACTTTAATCAGTGCCATCATTTGCAAGCCACAAATAGGTTTCAGTCATAGTTGCCCCGTTTCTCCCTTAAACGCCGTTTTATATACAATTGCGTGCAAAAGTTTCCGTCGAAACAAATTTTCACCAATAACTTTTGAATAAATAAAAATAAAAGAAATTAAGTATTGCACCGTAAACTTTATCAAATATACGTTCGAAATATACATCTTGAATATTTTTACAATGAAATGATTTAAATATATAATGAAATACATATACATCCATTCATCAAAAGTATCGGGACAAGCAATTAAAAGCTCACAGTTACATTACTACCCCGAAGTGACTGATCATTTAAGACGAAACAGGACTATATAGCAGGAATTCGAATTTGTTTACACGTGTGTGTCAGTACTGTGAAGTCAACATGCCAAAACCCACTCATTTACAGATCCGTGAAACCGTTATTAAATTACACCAGGATTAACAAAGCATCTCGTGATAATGCTTTTACCATAGCCTCCTAAACTAGATGCCTGTCGAGTGGCTCGGAAACCTCGCAACAGTTCAAGCGGTAGACAGCGCCACCTGGGACAAAATGCGCGATTTTTTTATTCAAATTCACCAATAATTTTAAGAAGTGAGATATGATGTATATAATCGACGTTCCTTCGATTCTATTTGCCTTTTATGTATATCAAATCCCACTTTAAAAAAAAATTTGGTGGTTGCTGAGTAAAAAAGTCGCACAATCTGTACCAGGTGGCGCTGTCTACCGCTCGCATTGTTGCCAAGTTACTGAGCCACGCGACAGGCATCTAGTCTAGGATTCTATGCTTTAACATTATCCATTAGAAAGCAACTACTGATAATATTATTAAAAAATGGAAAGAAACAAACACTTTAGCAGACAAATTAGTACCTGAAAGTCCCAGAAAAATGACTAAAAAAAGTTTATAAGGTTATTAAAAGAAAGGAATTTGTAATCCAAAGAAAAATGCTGCAATTATAGCATTGAGCGTGCTTTACTGGAAGAAAACTTGATTCATGTTAGTCGTAGTATTCTTTGGCGTATTTTAAACAAAGTTGGATGGTTTAGATGCGTTGGGGCCAAAAAACCGTTGATTGGTACAAAGAATAAGAAGGTTAGATTAAAATTTGCTAAAGCACATGTATATGGCATAGTCAAACACTAAACAAATGTGTTATTTTCATGCGAAACAAAGAAAAATCTTTCTGAAAATGACGGAATGAGATATGTTCGACGACCGAAAAATGCTTGGTATGATTCTAAATATCAAATTTTGACTGTAAAACATGGAGGAGGGAACATTATGGCGGGGTGGGGGGGAACTTTTCAGTTTATAAGTGTTGGTCCTTTAATGACAGTAGAAGACACTACGGAAAAGGTTATATATAAAAATATTTTAACGGACTGAGTGCTTCACTATGTGTTCCGAAATATGCCACGAGGTTCGATTTTGTTGGAGGAGTGAATGGCAAGGAAGTGAATAGCAAGTTGGAGGAGTGAATGGCAAATCGCTAGCAAAATCGAGAGTTCTAAAACTGTAGTTCATCAATTTCTCGCTGATCCATGCCGATATGGTACAAAAAATAGAGGAGGAATGCCCTCAAAACTATCAACCATTATGAAAAGAAGTGTTATAATTATGGCTGTAAAAGTCAATGCTTAATTCTTCAGAAATAAAATCGGCTCTAAAGCTTTAAGTAACGGCTAGAACTGTTATAAATGTCCTGAATTGTGCGGAAAACATCGAATATTTAAAATTAAAAAGTAAACCTATGCTTGAAAAATGGCACATTTAAGCAAGATTGAAATTCGCTACATCTAATGCTTTAAAACCCAATTTTTGGTGAAAAATAGCGTTCACAGATGAAAAGAAAATTCAGCCTAGAGGAATCTGATTGTTTATGAAACTATTGGGATGATTTAAGACAGGATCCTACGTATTTTGCAAAGCAAGTGCAAAGAGGGGTATCTGTCATAATTTTGGCAAGTTTCTGTGCTCGAAGGAAGACTAATATTGTATTCAGTAAAGGTGATATGAACTTTTTTGACTATCAAGATATACTGGCTAACAGTCTTGTTCCATTAAAATATGAGCTTATGGCTCAAATTTTGATTTTATTGCAAGATAATGCGCCTGAATACAATTCCTCTTCAACCATTTCTCGTCTAACTAAAAATAATATTAGTTTTGTGGAATCTCTGGCCAAAAGTCTAGACTTGAATCCCATAGAAAACATGTGAGGTAACCTTACACGCAAGGTATATGAAAATTTTAAACAATACTATTCTGTTTCTAAGCTCAAATCTGCTATTTCAAAGCATGGGATGAAATATTGATTCTAACACGCAAAAATCTGGCAAAATCCTTCTGAAATCGTATTTTAGAAGTAATTCCTGTGAAAAGAAAACACACGAAGTACTAATGATTAGAATGAAATAGATTTACTTAGTGTTTAACTTTGTGGTCTTAAAGTTTTTTCCACCCATTTATATTGGAAAAAAAATCACTTGCATATAATACATAGTTACAACCATTCTTTTATAAAACTATGTAAAGATTTATTATTTTTTTATTCTGTTTATAGTGTTTGAGGTTTCTTTTTTTCAGTAAAATTTAAATTTTTGCAATTTCGCATGTGGTCTTAAAGTTTTTTCTATCACTGTACTAGCGCCTCTTAAAACTATCATGTTTCAGATACATGTCTTATAACAATTATTTGACACACCTGTACAGATATTGTATTTTTGGTTCGGTACATAGACCGAGTATGCATACTTGCCATCCATCTCATTAATAACCGTACAGTTGTTAACGCCCCCTGCAAAAACGTCCCTTTTTTCACACCACTATATTTTTAGAGTTATTCCCTTCAAATGGTGCTACGACTAAATAAGATTAAAATTACTCGAAAAAAAAAAAAACAAGAAAAAGAAAACAAGAAATGCGGTGCTAAAAATTGTACGGTTCATAATGTCAATGCGCATGATTGACAAGTATGCGTATGTGATATAACTTTATATTTCATGAAATTTATATCTAAATGTTGCACTAAAATTGACATACCTGACAAATCGGATACATCTGATACCAGAACTTAATGTTTTTGATACTTATTTGTTTGCTGGGTTGTTAGAATTAGTTTAAATATATATGAATAATAAGTAATAATATCATTTATTAGCACTTTCGCGACCGCTGACGTGAATTCACGTCATTTGAAAACTTGTAACTACAGCAGTGGGCGGTTCTTTAGGTTGCATAGGTTACATTATTCCTGAACAATATACCCAATATTCACATTTGTGAAATCAATGCACTATGGATACAAATGCTTTAATTAGAAAGAGTATTATTGTAACGAATGTTCATTTATATTATACATTTGAATGCAGAAAATATCCATTTAAACTAATGTAATGTAAAAGGATAACGCCTACAGGCGGAGCTTACTCTCAAAAAGACAAAAACATGAGGTCGCGAAAGTGTTAAATGAACTTACCCCTCCCCCCCTTTGCTTAATTGAAGAAATTTGTAATTTATTCATATCTACACGTCTATCTTTTAATTATAAGTTGATTAATAATAGATATTAATTCATTAATTAATATGATAAGGGTATGCATTTAAAAATAATATACAAATAAAAATTAGTCAATTAAATTTTGAATTTTATATTAGATAAATAATAATGCCAGAGATAAATTTGTAAAATGACATTTGTTGAATTTTTTTTTGACTCACTCTCATTCTTGCTATATCATATACTATTGGAAAAATATAGTAAGATATAAATTTATGAGTAATCTTCACTTTTCTTTTTCGATTTTTAAATAGCATTCATTCAATCATTCCCTGAACCATTCTTTTTTTTAAAATTATATCTCATACGAGAAATTAAGTTATGAGTGATGAATAACATTTACACAATTTTGACTCATTCTATCTATAAATATAATAACTAATAATATAGGACAGTAAGTATTTCATACTTGCCAACCATCTCATTAATAACCGTACAATTGTTAACGCCCCTAAAAAAACGCCCCTTTTCTCACACCACTATATTTTTAGAGTTATTCTCTCCAAATGTTGTTACGATTAAAAAAGACTAAAATTACTCTAAAAACTTATTGGTGTAAAAAAAAAGGCGGGTACTAAAAATTGTGCGGTTCATAATAAGATGGTTGGCAAATATGGTATTTCATAATTTTTGAGAGATGTATGATTTTCCTTTCTTGTTTATCGAATAATATGGATTTATGTCCTAGCTGTCTATAAACACATTGATTAAATTCTTTTTTTTACTCTTGATTACAGATTTTATCTGTGTTTTTTTTTTCGGAAATGAACATTTATTTTGAAGTTACGTAAATTATTTTTGCGTGAGAAGGTCAGATTACATTCTAAACATATATTACGAATATAGCTTATTATTAACTGGTGTATGTTAATTAAGAATAACGATAAACTAATATTCACGGTTTTTATATATATATATATAGACAGCACATCATGATAACAGGTCGTTCATGAATGATATTGACACTGTTATTACCAGCTCCGCGCAATTGCAAAGTTTCCCACCCCTCGTTTTTCTATGGTCTTACCTGAAAATAAAATAAAATGATCCACTTCGTACAGATCGAGCTTAGGATTGAAGCCCTGATCCGCAGATCGCTTCCATAAATTTATTTTAAATTTTGTTTTATGGACATAGTGGTAGGAAAAAAAATTAAAAGAGTAAAGTCACCAATTGCAGCACTGCACCAAGCCAGGATATTCCCACTTTCGAAAAATTATTACAATAAAAATCTCAGGTTTTTGCTAATATGTTAGGCATCAAAGAAAATTTATCTAAGCAGGATATTTGCAGTAATATAAAGATAGCCAATATATTTTTGTAAGAAATTTTGTGGTGAAAAAGTTGTAGTAAATAAGGACATAACAAAAGATTTTTTAAGGATTTGAAATTGATTTGGAGAAATATGTCCTAGCAAATTATGCTATTACAATGAAACTTCTTCGTTTTGGTTGGCACTTTCTTCCAGAACAAAAATCATAGGATGAGCTGTGATGTGTCAAGATGGAAAACATTGTAATGAAAAGTTACCTTTTTAATAGCTTATAATATTATGAACAGATTACTTTTATTATACATTAGAAAGCCTCTCAATCCACACCACTTCAAAGAAATAAAAACATTGCTGGCAACATTTAATTTTACACACACACCAAACAAACAATCAACCGAAAAAAAAAAAAAAAAAAAAATTAGAAAAAAAAGTGAATTGCCGTAGATTTGCTCAGTAAGCGATTCAGGTATAAGGCGAAAAAAAGGGTGAAAGCAAAGAAGGAAAAGTGCGATTGAATTTAAATAACTGTGGTGTTAATTGTAATATTTCAGGACTTAAGGGAATCCAGTTTACCAGACTTAACGCAATCTAGAAATTTATAACTTATTCCGGAGCATTTTTAACCCTACTCTTCTTAAATACCATTTTTTTTTTTTTTTTAAGAACATATTTTTTTTTTCTTTTTTTAAAGCAGGGT
This sequence comes from Salticus scenicus, assembly GCA_963930645.1. Taxonomy (NCBI): domain Eukaryota; kingdom Metazoa; phylum Arthropoda; class Arachnida; order Araneae; family Salticidae; genus Salticus; species Salticus scenicus. The sequence continues at coordinate 212,407,364 of OZ005659.1, forward strand.
TCCCACGGCCCGATTTTTTTCAAGGACTCTTTCAGCAGTATTATCTAAAAATAGATATCTTCAATGTACAGTCGGGGAAAAAAAATCGCAGTACTCACTGTAATTTCAGTATTAATTGACGCAGAAATATTTAATAGACACCATTCAATAGGAAATTAAATGCGCTTTTTGGAAATGCTGTCGAATTTTGAATTAGGGGTTATCTACATATTGAAATGAGCGCCAACTTTCATTTTTTGAATAGCAACACCCAGTTTTGACTTCATATTCGAATTTCTGGTGTTTGGCAGTTCGGAAAAGTATACTATTTGTACACTTTATCTTTAGTATTTATAGAGTTATAATCTAAAATGTGTTAGGGGGTTACCTGTAAATGTAGAAAAATAAAATTAAGATCCTATAAAAAAGAAATAAATTTTAATGTTTTACACCGGAAATCTTTCAGGAAGAAAATAATTATAAAAAATAATAAAAGAAACTGCTGTTTTGCCAATTTAAAAATTATCCTAAATTTAGTTTCTTAGATTTGTATATGTACTTCAGGACTTTTTAAAATAATTTTAGGTCTATTTAAATACATTACACTTGCGATTTGTCCAGACTGTACTCTTTCAAAAAAGTGCAATGTTTTTCAAGTTAAAGTGTCTTACGGCTGTAGTGATCACCAATAAAGCTTGAATTTCTTTCGTAGGTGTAACATAAAATATGAAATGTATATATACAACAACGCATAAACTAAATCTATTCGGATAAATTATTGTAAGGGTTTATGAAGTAAATATTAAACAATTTTAATCGCAATTACCAGTTTTGTGTCAGTTGAACTCTTTGGAACTGTACGATTCGTTTTATAATTTCTATGAAAATGTAATTTCTTAATTAACCCTTTCGCGACTGCTAACGTAGATTCACGTCATTTGAAAATCTGTAACTTTCTTAGTGGCAGTGGCGGATCCAGAACTTGACTTTTGGGGTAGGCTAAGATTTTTCAAAGTGTTATTCTAGACCAATAAAAAATTTACAATTGCAAAATTCAATTATGAATGACAGTGTTTTTTTTTTTTTTTTTTTTGGGGGGGGGGGGCTTCATCCCCCTAGCCCCCCCCTCCCTTAAATCCGCGTTTATTTCGTAATTTGTGTGTTCCTTATTTCTTAAGTGTGTACCCAGTGTTCATATTTTTGCAATAAAATATACTATGGATAGAAATATATGATTAGAAAGAATATAATTATACTGTATATCCATTTGTAATATAATTGTGAATACAGAAAAGTTGTTCTGAAATACTTTATTTTGAGAGAATAGGCGGATCTTACTGTAAAAATTACAAAATCTTGCGGTCGCAAAATGTGTTAAAATATATTTATAAAAGTAAAAGTATATTTAAAAAATATATAAAGTTAAAATATAATAAAATTTTAAAGACTAAAGTATTCTTAAAATAATAATCCTCCCCCCCTACAAAAAAAAAAAAAAAAAAAAAAAAAAAAAAAGCAATATATGAATCAAATGGTTAAGCCTTTAACTTAAGAAACGATTTTACAAGTCTGTCTTGCATTCCAATTCCATTCTTTTTTTATTTGCCAAGTTTTGCATTTACCAATTTTTCTATTTAAAACAGTAAACCCCGCCTATTTAGTTATTTTTTTCTTCTAGTGTTAGTTTAAAAGATTTAGAATTTATCACCAGTAATCGATGAATTAAATACCACTTGTTCATATTTTTGTCAACAAAAAATAAGGGGTTTAACACGAATACTCAATGTCACATTTACTTTTCTTTTCTGAATTGTTTTGTTTTGAAGAACGAAGAAGGCGGAGTTTGTCTTCTTTAGAAAACAGGAATTCTTGATGCTAAGACTAATGTCTAAAAATCATCATTTTTATTTTATTTCTTTGCGTTTGACGTTGTTGTTATATAATTTGACCCGTAAATTAAAAAAAAAAAAAAAAAAAAATTGTTTCATTTTTCTTGTTATTTTTTAAGATTTGATTTGTTATCTCATGCAAAACTTTAAAAGAGACGGCCCCCTAAACCACTCCAAAAGAAAGATTTATTTATATCTCGAAAACTAATAACTGGAATGAGCTGCAAATTTGCACACCCATATTTTTCAGCATTAGGATTCATTTTATGTAAAAATTAGTATAGGTCATAATTCATAATTTTTTTGAATATGAATTTATTAATATTTTTCAAAATTAAACATATTTTTCAGAATCAAAAGTAACGATGGATTATGTTTGGGTTTCTTCACTGCATCTTGTAAAAAAAGAATTATATCGATCAAGATATTTTTTATGAAGATTTTATTAAAAGTTTGAAATATATATTTAACATTAGCACTTTCAAACTTTGAACGCTTATAACTCTGTGAAAAAATAAGTAAAATATACAACTAATATACTTTTTCGCGTGGTCGCGATCTCAGGAATCCAAATATAAAATAAAAACGGGGCATTACCATTGAAACAATCAAAGTTAGTGCGCGTTTTAATATGTAGACGATCCCCAATTAAAAATTTCAGTTCGTTTTCTGAAACTACTCACAATTCCCTGTCGAATGATACCTATTACATTTCTCTACATCTATTAGCAACGAAGTTACATCGAGTGCTGCGTTTTTTTTTTTTTGTTGTTTTTTTTGTTTTTTTTTTCCCCGACTGTACATTTCAGAATAAATTTATCTTAAGATTATTCTGGTGGAAGAGTCCTTGAAAAAAGGCGTGGCCGTAGGAACCCTGTAAAGTTTTAAGAAGGAGATAACGATTTTATAAATAAAATGATCTAAATATAAAGGCCTGGCTAAAAATGTTTTGGTATAAATTGTGTAGACAACTCTGGTTGTATTAAACCTTTGCCGGAGCTAACGCTTTAAACCAATCTAAATATTGTTGCCAAATTAAAGTTTTTTTCACTCAACTACCACGAATAATTTTGAGGAGTGAAATTTCATATACATAAATAGTAAAAAAAAAAAAAAAAAAAAAAAAAAAAAACCTTCGAAGAAATTAGGATATAATTTAGTAATAACGCAGGACTGAAAAATAACTCAAATTAATTTTTCCTATAATAATAATTTACAATTAATAAATTAACCAATATTTTCATAATCATTCTAATTCGGTCTTTTTCCACAAACTAAATATATATATATGTATGTATATATAGGTTAATTTTAATTATTATATTGTCACTAACTGTATTTTTAATGGATTTTAAATAATATAACAAAGTAAATAAATAGGATATAAAAAGTGCTAATTCGTATTTAGTTAAATTCGTTGTAAAGTCAGAGCAGCCACAATCGACATTTTTTATCATTTTTATAACACTATTTCTAAAACATAAAATCTATGATAAATTTACGCAGGCAAAGTTATATCTCGTAAAATTTAAAAATTGTTCCAGAGTACTGTCAGTCCCACCTTTTTTCCTCCCCACCATTATGCTTAAAAAAAATTTTCTTCTTATATGATTGTAATTCCACATTGAAGAAAATGCACTAAAATCATATTGGTGTGAGAAAGGGGCAGGGCTAACAGTACTCCGGAATAAATTATAAATATTACCAGGTACGTATACATGCCAACATTCTCATTAATAATCGAAGAATTGTTCACGCCCCTTTTTTCACACCACTTTATTTTTAGAGTAATTCTCTCAAAATACTGTTATGATTAAATGAGAATACTCTAAAAAATGAGTGGTGTGAAAAAAAAAAAAAAAAAAAAAAAAGCTTCATGTATGTGATTTACACGCACATGAAACTTTTCGGAAGCAGAATTTTATAATTTCCTTATCGAGGATTTTAAAAATGTGCCTTGACTTAATCAATATTAAAAGAAATGTTCGATATTCTCGCAGATATACATATATATTTATTTCTCAATATATTCAGAACAAAAAACTATATTTTATAAACTAGCAATGTGAAAAATGATAAGATTTCCTCATAAACACAAGAAAACAATTAATCGCTTGATCACAAATAAATTAAATACATAAAAATAGAATTTTATTACGAATCAAACTTTTAAAATTATCTCTCCTCTCTGTTCCTGTTAAAATTCTCTGTATAATTATCAGTCTAAGTTAACAAAATATTGTCAGGTTTCGCATTGTGTGTCATTTGGGAGTTGTAGAGTGCCAGAAAATTACTTTATGTAATAAAACTTTTCATTTAAAGGGTATTTAAAGCAGCATTATATTTTATAAATAGACTATTCAGAAAAAAAGTACCATTCATCTGGTTAATGAAAAATAAAGAACATTTTCTGGCATTGCTCTATCTATAAATATACAATATACATTCTAGGCAACCTAACCCGGAAGATTCCTGGTCCCGCCCCTTTCCGTACATTTTTTTTCACATCAGTGTTTTTAGAATATTTTTTCCTTATTTAACAGGTTCAGCCCCATGTGAGCCATCGGTGGCTGACACTGATCTTTCCATTCAGGCCAAGTCAGCCGGCAGTGTAAAATATGATATAAAACTACAGAATTTACATAGTTTTAAGTAATTACTGACAATTTATTTAAAATTTACTTCATTTTTTTTAAAATTATTATTATAGGGTTTTTATAGGATAATATCACCTAATGGGGTTTATTGAAACTTGGTAAACATAACACGCTTCTAAGCAGCGCGTGTGGCCTGAATGGGATTTCCATAAGAATTCGCGTGGCGCTCAATGGGTTAATCGTAAAAAATAAATTGTGTACACAAAGGGACGGGAACTAACAATGTTACGGGTTAGGTTGGCAAGTATGCATATATATTTTGCTTCATTTATAAAAATTTATAACACATTTTCTTCTTTTTTTTTTAGTATTTTGTGTTTATATGTCTCATTAAAAATAAATACAATATTCATATATAAACATTTCATACGGTAATGTATATAAACATATTGATTAAAGAAGTTTTGTTGATATTATATAATTATTTTTCTATCTGTATAGTATATTAACACAAATATATTTTGTAAATTTCGCAGCATCGAAAAACAGCAACATAGCTTCCATATCAAAGCTTAATGAAAATAGGACGTAAGCGTACTATAGCTAGTGTTGAAATTTGAAAAAAAAAAAAAAAAAAAAAAAGAATAACAGTGGGCTAAAAATACCCCGGAATAAATTAAAATTTCTGGTTTCAGTCAGTTGATATCACTTGCATACTTGCCAACCATCTAATTATGAACCGTACAATTTTTAGTACCCGCATTTCTTTACACACCAATAACTTTTTGGAATAATTTTAGTCTTATTTAATCATAACAACATTTGGAGAGAATTACTCTAAAAATATAGTGGTGTGAAAAAAGGGGCGTTTTTTCAGGGGGCGTTAACAATTGTACGGTTATTAATGAGATGGTTGGCAAGTATGCACTTGTGCTAAATAGCTGGATCCGCCCTTTCTTAAGCTTAGGTTCAGCTCATCATTAAAATATTGTTTTTAATATCTGCCGCACCAAAATGTTCAAAACACAAATGCCAATTTTCATATATTTTGAAATCTTCCCGTTTCAACTTTAAAAGCATTTAGATTATTATTAGTGCTAAGGGCCTATTTCAGTCGTTTTATTGAATGGGGATTTATTGAATGAAGTCCCCCCAAGGCACAACTTTGACATGAGTCCCCCCCCCCCCAGGCACAACTTTGACATGAGTCCTCCCCAAGGTACCCCTATTTCAGTCGGTACAGCGTTGTCGAATTTTTATAATACACTCTTAATAGTACTAAGGGCCTATTTCAGTCGGTTTATTGAATGGGAATTTATTGAATAAAGTCCCCCCAAGGCACAACTTTGACATGAGTCCCCCCCAGGCCCAACTTTGACATGAGTCCCCCCCAAGGTACCCCTATTTCAGTCGGTACAGCGTTGTCGAATTTTTATAATACACTCTTAATAGTGCTAAGGGCCTATTTCAGTCGGTTTATTGAATGGGGATTTATTGAATGAAGTCCCCCCAAGGCCCAACTTTGACATGAGTCCCCCCCAGGCCCAACTTTGACATGAGTCCCCCCAAGGTACAACTTTGACATGAGTCCCCCCAAGGCCCAACTTTGACACGAGACCCCCAAGGCCCAACTTTGACATGAGTCCCCCCCCAAGGTACAACTTTGACATGAGTCCCCCCCAAGGTACAACTTTGACATGAGTCCCCCCCCCAAGGCACACCTCCCCCTCATTGGGAAAAAGAGAAAAAACGTTGTTTTGCGGCTATAAGACAGTTTGGACTTCCAACGTTGTGTGTTACAATATCTGCAGCTGAAACACATTGGTTTGATTTAATGAAAACTTTATCATGGAATTTAGATCGTCACGAATTAACTAAAGAAGAATTTGTCGATATTAACAAGTTTAGCAGTAGGCCTCTGGCACTAAATTAAAATCTGTCAATGTCAGATTTTCATGTTTTAAATAATGAAATAATGTCGTGTCTGTATAATTTTTTTATTTATTTCTTTTTTTCTTTTTTTTTTTTTTTTTTTTTTGAATTTTTAAATTTTGACCGATTAAAGTCTTTTAAATGAAATTTCAGGATTCTGTAAAAGCAATATCTATATATTTGAAAGTAATAAGACTATTCCTTTGTTTTAAATTTTTATTCCATAATAACTGTGACTTTGATTTCGTGATTAGGAAATTGAAAATAAATACTATTCAGCTATGTTCCAATAACAGATCTATATAAACTAAAAAAAAAAAAACCAGTTTTTCACTATTTGATTCTGTGTTAAAAAACTTTTAATAGAAATTGCACATTTTATTGTGTTACATTATGAGATAAATTTTAATTAACACAAAGCTTACAAAAAGAAAATACAGTAAATAGATGCAAATATGTAACAACAAAATTTAAACAGAAAATACACGGTAAAAAATCTTTTGGAAATTATTAAATATTCATAATAATAATAATAAAACGATTATCGAATGCATAATTGCTGTTTCATGCAGTAAGTTTCGCTGTACCGTGTTTTTTAAAACATGATATTTAAATTGAGGTGTGCGTACACTTGAATATTGAAATGCGAAAGAAGTGTAACAGGGTTAAAACAGAATTTTAGCAGCGAAAAACTAGAAAAAGATATTTAATATTTATGAAGAAAGACTTAACATATTAGGATCGGATATATTCCTCTCTTGTACTGTAAGCCACGCCTTTTCACAAAGTTTCTAAAATTTTATAATATAAAACAAAATAATTTTGCATATTTGTAATTAAATCATTTAAGTTTTGTCTTCAATAATCGATGTAGTAAATACCATTGTGATTTATGCATACCAGCGTCACATATAGAGTCAAATAGGAATATGCAAATTAGTCTTTTTTTTTTTTAAATAGTCTTTCAGCGATACAGAGGCGGGGCTTCTTTTCTTTTGAAATTATTTGACAATCCCTCGCCTACATTGTGATAACTTTACAAAAATATGCCAATTTGTATAATAAATATCGAAATATTGCTTAGGAAACAATAAGAATAACATAAAGGTAAATTAAAATAGTTTTCCGTCAAATTATATACAAACATTTACTTATAGAGGATACAGATTATAACAAGTGACGGCCCCCTAACAGGAATAAAAAGTGAAATATCACTGTAACTCAAAAAATAATGTTAAGAACGAGCTGTGAATTTGGAAATCCATGTTTTTGATGGTGCTTGTTCTATTCGTGCAAAAATTAATATAGGTCATAATTCATAATTTTTTCGAATATGAATTTATTAATAATTTTAATAATTCAACAAATGTTTTTTTAGCAAAAATTTTCATGGAATATGTTTGGGTCACTTCATTCTAACGAATAAAAAAAAACAGAATTTAAATATCATAATTACTTCGGAAGATATGATTTAATGTTTGTCACATTCATTTAACATTAGCATCCCAAAACTTTGACAGCTTATAACTCTATGAAAAATTGAGCGAAATATATAAACTATACTATTTTCCGTGATGATTTGATACAAAGAATTCAAATAAATTATAAAAAAGGGAGGTTACCATTGAAAAAAATGATGTTGATGTCAGTTTTAATAGGTAGACGATCCCCTAAGTAAAATCTAACTGTAACATTATAAACTAGATGTTATTACAAACGGATCGGTACCAGTCGCATGATTCTACGATAATTTATGGTGAAATTAGGTGTGTGTGGGGGGGGGGGCGATTTTTTTTTTTTTTTTTTTTTTTTTTTTTCTGGTGTCTGTACATAAAACCTTTGAACTTCCTCTGATCGGAATTTATAGTTTTTTGACAATCATTTAAATGTATTTTTAAATGTTCTCTGCTATTTAATAAAAGTGTTAAAAAAAATTGGTTTCATTATTAATTTTTTTTTTTTTTTTTAACACCAGAATTTAAATACCAAATTTATTAGATCTAAATAGAAAAGCTCTGCCTTTAAACGATTTATCATATAGATAGCGTTTATCTCAAGAATTAGGGCTGTTATCTTAGCAGCTCTGTTAAATAATGTGATGGGCCGTGATCGCGCTCATAATTTTGCTATTTCGCTCCACAGTTGCCAAAATGAAACTTTTTCGCGCTTTTCATTTGCATATTTCCCTAACTTATTGCCATTTATCAGTTATCAGTTATAAGAGTAAGTACTATTAAAATTAGTCATCTAAAGGAAGAGAACTATACCTTCACAAGACATTGTTAGTATTATTATTTTTTATTTAAATAGCACTTTATATATGTGTATATGAAATTGAATAATAAAATAAATTGTTACTCTATTGGGGACTATGTATATATTGAAAATTTTATAAAGGATTCAAATTCAGTTTTATTTATGAATTTTCAGTTTTTTGTGAAAAAAAAAAAAGTAAGCAAATTTAACGTTTTGAACACTTTTAAACGTTGAGCATTTTTTTTTTTTTTTTTTTTTTTTTTTTTGTAAATTTATAGTAAAAATATTTAAAATAGATATCTTCGAGGTATAATTCATGATAGTTTAGCATCATTAAGATGAAAAATAAATAAATAAATAAATTAAAAAAAAAAAAAGTTACATTGCAGTGCAAAACTTATTAATATGGCTGTTAGTTTCTATAAACTAATTTAATTTAATATATAAATATATATAATATATATATATATATATATATATATATATATAATTTTAATTACTTATTAATAAAAGTGTATTTGTATAACTCTATGAAAAATGGTGAAACTTGTCTTCCAAGTTTCACCATATTTTCTAAATTATATGTATATATATAATATATATATATATATATATATATATATATATATATATATAATACTTTTCTGAAGGAAAAAGGTACACGCATTAATATAAATATAAAATATACATCCTGATTTATCCAAAACTGTAAGTAAAATTTCTGCAAATGTTTTCTTTGCATCACGTAATCTCTTTACTTACAGGTTTGGATAGCGGGACGCAATAGACAAATCAATTTATTGAACTAGATAATTTCAAATTGTAATGTAAATTCAGTGAAAGTGAGATTATTTGACAGTAAATTTGAAAATTAAAAGCATTATTTCGTAAATAAACTTTATTCAACAAAACAAAAGTAATTGTAATTAAATCTAAAAATAAATCTTTTAAAGTAACACTGGGGCGTCACTAAAATTATATCATTTCTTTTAAAACTCATATTTTGAATTCATAAGGTGTGGATGAAAAAGCACGGGCGACTAAATTCTATATATTTTTTCGTGCTGAAGTTGAAAATATTTTATATACACTGTGATGTAAATAGAAGAAAAAAACAAATGATGGAATAAGAAAATCTATGTAGTATATTTCAATTAATAGCAAAGTGTCATTCAAAATTTGATATCATTATATTTAAGACCCATGATTCCAATTTCTATCGAAATAAAATGCTGCGTCACAAACTTTTAACCCGTTAAGGGTTTTTGTTCTGATAATAATTTACAATTAATAAATTAACCAATATTTTCATAATCATTCTAATTCGGTCTTTTTCCACAAACTAAATATATATATATATATATATATATTTTAGGTTAATTTTAATTATTATATTGTCACTGACTGTATTATTAATGGATTTTAATAAATATAACAAAGTAAATAAATAGTATATAAAAAGTGCTAATTCCTATTTGGTTATATTCGTTGTAAAGTCAAAGCAGCCACAATCGACTTTTTTTTATCATTTTTACAACACTATTTCTATAACATAAAATATATGATAAATTTATGCAGGCAAAGTTATGTATCGTAACATTTAAAATTTATTACAGAGTACTGTTAGTCCCGTCTTTTTTTCCCCGTCATTATGTTTTAAAAACATTTTTCATCCTTTTTGATTGTAATTCCACATTGAAGAAAATTTCACTAAAATCCTATTGGAGTGAGAAAGAGGCAGGGCTAACTGTACTCCGGAATAAATTATAGATGTCACCAGGTACGTATACCTGCCAACCATCTCATTAATAACCGTACAATTGTTAACGCCTCTTTTTTCAGACCACCTTATTTTCAGAGTAATTTCTCCAAATGTTGTTACGATTAAAAGAGAATAAAATTACTCAAAAAAATGACTGGTGTTAAAAAAAAAAAAAAAAAAAAAAAAAAGGCGGGTACTAAAATTGTACGTTTCTTAATGAGATGGTTGGCAAGTTGCAGATTTTCCAGATAAAGTGTATTATAATTCTTTCTCTTTGGGAAATAATGGTACGTTATAAATATAAAAACAAAGTCACCTGTGGCAGACCTGTATTTATCTAAAAATGAAAATTTTCAGTAAACGAACATTATTTTGGTTTTCTTTAAGAACTAGTTGCATCACTAGCATTTTCTTACTAGCTTGTTCTCTTTTCCTTAACATGAGATTGAATGATGTAACCTGTTCCATTATTATAAATATATCATTGAATAAATTTTCCTTATTTTTCTCCTTTACTTTTAAAGTTTATTTGTTTGCATAATGCAAATTTAGCAGTATATGATTCTTTAAAATAGTCTAAAGTTACTTTCTTAAATCTAAATATCAAAAGTTAATGATCAGAATGTGTTCTAAACGTGCACGTACATGTCTGTCTGCAACTGTAATTCGTTAGATATTAATTAAAATTTGTTGTACGTGAATAGATTAATAATTTTCATACTTTAAAATATGCTTTTGAATTTAAAAAAAAATGCGTGGAGATGTTTTGGTGTATTTAATTGCATCTCAGATAAAATAAATAATATTAGTCTTGCAATTGTTTATTTATTTATTAAGCGGAATTTTAATACTTTTTATTTAAAATGACCTGAGATCAAAAGTTCCACTCCATTTTGAATAATTAAACATAATTATCCGTTGTAATCTGTTCCATTTTTATAAATGTGTCATTAAATAAAAATTCCCTAGTGTTTCTTTTATTTTTTAAGAAGTTTCTTTGTTTGCCGATGCAAATTTAGCAAGATACGATTCTTTATTATAGTCTAAAATTATTTTTTTTAAATCAAAATATCAAAGACTAATGATTAAAGTGTGTTGCAAACATGAACGTACATGTTTTTCTACAAATGTAATTCGTTAGATTAGATTTTTTTAATTTATGAATAAATTAACAATTTTCATGTATTTATCGTATCTCAGATAAAAAGACTAATATTTATCATGCGAATATTTATTTATATATTTGGAGAATTTTAACACATTTAATTTTAAATGACCTCAAATCAAAAGTTCTACATCATTTTCAAATGTTACACCTAATTATCTATTGAATGATAACCATTTTTTTTTTTTCTGCATTAAGTATTAAGGAAATAACGTAGGATATTTCATTTTATTTAGAAGTCTATATTTTTGAGCCAAATCGAATGTTTTAATTTTTATACCTGATAGCATATATATCATCGTAATCACCAACATTGATAATAATTTATTATCCATGGTGGTAAAGAAAAAATAGCTGTAGATTTCCAATACACGAAATATTTTTATTTAAAATATTTGCCAATGAAAACTTTTATACAAGTGGAATAAAAGAATATGACTTGTTATTAGAACGCATATTAATTTTATTATTGTTTATAAAATCTTTGAACTTCCTCTGATCAGAATTTGTAGTTTTTTGACTGTCATTCAAATGTATTTTTAAATGATCGCTGCTATTTAATAAATGTTTTTAAAAAGATTGGTTTCATTATTGTTATTATTAATATTTTTTTTTTTTTTTTTACACCAGAATTTAAATAATAAATTCCTTAAATCTAAATAGAAAAGCTTTCCCTTTAATGAAAGTGTTAATGGTTAGGATTTACTTTAAGAAACAAAGCTGTCTTTTTGGCAGCTCTGTGAAATTATGTGCTTAACAGTGATCTCACTTGTAGATTTACAATTTCATAGATGCCAAAATTTCCCTTTTTCGCTTCTATTTTCCATTTTCCCCTAACTTTTTCTCTTTTATCCGCTATCCGAGTGAGTGCAGTCGGGGAAAAAAAAAAACGCAACACGCAACGTAACGTCGTAGCTAATCGATAAAGAAAAATATAATAGGTATCATTCGACGGGGAATCATGAGTAGTTTCAACGCGAAAAAGTATATTCGTTCTATATTTTACTTATTTTTTCACAGAGTTATAAGCGTTCAAAGTTTGAAGATGCTAATGTTAAATTCATATTTCAAACTTTTATTAATATCTTCACACAAAAAAACTTGATCGATATATATATATATATATATATATATATATATTTTTTACGAGATACAGTGAATAAACCCAAACATAATCCATCATTACTTTTGATTCTGAAAAATATTAATAAATTCATATTCATAAAAATTATGAATTATGACCTATATTAATTTTTACATAAAGTGAATCCTAATGCTGAAAAATATGGGTGTGCAAATTTGCAGGTCATTGTAGTTATTAGTTTTCGAGATATAAATAAATCTTTCTTTTGGAGTGGTTTAGGGGGCCGTCTCTTATAAAGACTTGCATGAGATAACGAATCAAATCTTAAAAAATAACAAAGAAAATTAAACAAAATAATTTTATTTTTTATTTACGGGTCAAATTATATAACAACAACGTCAAACGTAAAGAAATGAAACAGAAATGATTATTTTTAGACATTAGTCTTAACATCAAGAATTCCTGTTTTCTAAAAAAGACAAGCCCCGCCTTCATCGTCCTTAAAAACAAAACAATACAGAAAAGAAAAGTAAATGTGACATTGAGTATTCGTGTTAAACCCCTTATTTTATGTTGACAAAAATATGCACAAGTGATATTTACTTCATTGATTAATTGGTGATAAATTTTGAATCTTTTAAACGAACACTAGAAGAAAAAAAGGGGACTAAATAGGGGTTTACTGTTTCAAATAGAAAAATAGGTTTAATGTGAAATTGTCAAATATAACAAACGAATGAAATTGGAATGCAAGACAGACTTGTAAAATCGTTTCTTAACTACCGGCATAGTTAAAAAAAGCTTAATCATTTGCTTCATATATTGCTTTATTTTGTTTTATTTATTTACCTATTTATTTATTTTGTAGGTGGGAGGATTATCATTTTAAAGATACTTTAGTCTTTAAAATTTTATTAGTATATTTTACCTTTATGTATTTTTAAAAATATACTTTTACTTTTATGAATATATATACACTTTTTGCGACCGCAGGAATTTGTCTTTTTGAATGTAAGATCCGCCTACAGGCGTTATTTTCTCAAAAGAAATATTTCAGAACAAATTTTCTGTATTCACAATTATATTACAAATGGATATACATTATAGTTATATTCTTTCTAATCAATATATTTTTATCCATTGTATATTTTATTGCAAAAATATGAAACTGGGTACACACTTAAGAAATATGTAACAAACAAATTACGAAAGAAACGCCCACTAACAGAGTTACAGATTTTCAAATGGCGTGAATCTACGTCAGCAGTCGCAAAAGGGTTAATTAAGAAATTATATTTTCATAGAAATTATAAAACGAATCGCACACTTCCAAAGAGTTCAACTGACCCAAAACTGGTAAACGCGATTAAAATTGTTTAATATTTACTTCATGAACCTTACATTAATTTATCCGAAAAGATTTAGTTTATGTCTTGTTGTATATCTATATATATATATATATTCATTTTGTATATTATGTTACACCTACGAAAGAAAATTTAAGTTTTATTGGTGATCAGTACAGCCATAACAGACAGTTTTACTTAAAAAATATTGCACTCTTTTCAAAGAGTACTGTATGGACCAATCGCAAGTGTAATGTATTTAAACAGACCTAAAATTGTGCAAAAAAGTATCGAAGTATATACAAATCTAAAAAATTGTATTAGGACAATTACGGAATTGGAAAAGTGAAACGTTTGTTAATTTTTATAAATACAATTTTCCTGAAAGATTTCCGGTGTGAAACATTAAATTTTTTTCTATTTCTTATAGGATCTTAATTTGATTTTTCTATATTTGCAGATAACCCCCTAACACGTTTTTGATTATAACTCTTCAAATACTCAAATACTAAAGATAATGTATACAAATAGTATACTTTTCCGCACTGCCAGACTCTCAGAAATTCGAAAATGAAGTCGAAATTGGGTGTTTCTATTGAAAAATATTGGCGCTCATTTCAATATGTAGATGACCCCTAATTCAATATTTGACGACATATTCAGAAAGTGCTTTTAATTTTCTGTTGAATGATATTTATTAGATGTTTCTGCGTCAATAAATAACAAAACTGCAGCGGGTGTTGCGTTTTTTCCCCGACTGTACTATTAAAATTAGTCATATAAAGGAAGCGAACTGTACCTTCACAAGACATTATTATTATTATTTTTATTTTTTCGTAATAGTTATTTTTTTTTAAATAGTACTTTATATATGCGTATATCAAATTGAATAATAAATAAATATTGTTATTCTATTACGGAATATATATATATTGAATTTCAAGCAATATGCTCTTAACTATGTGTGTTACGATGTGATTTGACATTTTCATATAACCACCACTTAGAAACAAAATGACAGAATAACTTATTTCAGAATAACTTATATTCGAGATTTGTAAGTAAGATAAATCCACTGTCTAAATTCGTTCGAATAAATTTAATATTTCGGAAGTTATCATGATGACACATTTTTCATTATATATATTGATACTCGAAGTTCTTCATTTTCTAGATTTTAATTTATATATATATATATATATATATATAAATTTCGTATTTCGTTTGATTTTCTTTATTGTGACTCATTTGGTGTAAATTGGGCTTTAGATACTGTAAAATCTTGGCATATGCATACAGTAATATTTTATCTTTTGCATACAGCATACAGTCAGGGTCCCTGATAAGATATTGTATTATTGTAATCCCACATTTTATAGGATTTTCCTTATTTTGTCTTATTTAACTTGTTCAAGCTCTCCAAGTTACATTATTTCTTTTTATGCGAAGTCTGAAAATGTATTTATTATATATATATATATATAATCCTTTTATAGTAAAGAAAATAATATAGATAGATAGATAGATAAGCAAAGTAATTGCAATTGGTCAATTTCTGAAAGAAAAAGAAGAAAAAAAGAAATTAATCCAATTGGAAACAATTGAGCAATTGGATTAATTACTTAACATTATTTAACATTATAATGAAGAAAAAAAAGGGGGGGGGTAGCTATGTTTAATTTAAACGAGAGTCTAATTATAATAGCACCCCTAGCTAACATATAAAATAAACAAAACCATCATGACTAATTCACTTAATTTACCTTTGAAATAAACATTGATTAAAAAGGATATTAAAATGTAATAAATTATGAAAAATTGCAGAAGTTGCAAGGAAATTTCAAATATTTATCATATTAAACTTTATTTAATAAAATAACAAATATAATGAAAATATAGTTTAAGTTAATTTTTGTATAACTTTATTGTATTTGTCTTTCTGCTAACTTTTACACCTGAATTTATTATTCCTGAATATATAAGAGAAAAAGAATGAATGAGTACAAGCAAAATTATTGAAACACCCGATGCAACTAAATTTAAGCAATTGTTTGAAACACTTAATATATTAGAATATCCTCGGATAAAAAAAAAAAAAAAAAAAAAAAAAAAAAAAAAGGAAAATAATAATAACAATAATAATAATAATTTAATTGTTTTAATTGATTGTACTGTAGTTTGACAGCTTGAATAACGCAGCGCGAAAGAAATTGTCGACAGTGACAGATCAAAACAATGCCATCATACGATCTCGTGTAAAGTTGCCTTTCATTCATACATATTGGAGAATGAGTGGTGTGTCGTCTGTTTGGATGTTTAGTTTAGAAGCGAGAGAGAACGGGATAAGTAGTTATGCATTCTACGCGAACATGCTAAAGAGCAGCTTTTTTGCCCCACTTGGTTCAAAATTTAAGCGAAGACCGCTGTCTTTCCATGGGTAGTCGCTTCGGCGACGAGCTAACGAGGTGGCGCTGGCGTTGTCAGCTGGCCAGAGCCTGATTAAGGGGAAAGCACACATATTTATACTTACACCGTTATTTTTTAACAAATACTTTCCTCTTATAATAAACACAAATTTCTCATTAAAAATTATTTTAAAAGAATTCTGGCGTCTAATAACGGTGAGTAAATTGGATTGTTTTACACCGTTCATTTTTTATAAAAAATATTTCCTCGTCAAAGCGTGGAATTTCTATGACATGAAGTAAAAAATAATTCTAAAAATAATCCGGTGAGAGCGGAGATAATGTGAGCTTCCCCCTTAATCAGGCTCTGCAGCTGGCTGGTAAATAGTAGTTCCTCCAGTCGATTGAGCTATATGCCTCTCTGGCAAGGAGGCTATAATCACTGGCTGCTTCAAAAGTAATGGGGGCAACCAAATCTGGGGCGGTATCTGATGGCACGAGGCTGCTTTGACTGCAACTACTCTTCACCCCTGGCATTGCTCTTTTAATAGGTTCAAATGAGTTTCCAGGACCCGGCCTAGCCGGTGAACAGCTAGGTCGAGCAGTTTAGGGGTATTTTCCCTCCGCGAGCGTTTTTGGACCCGTTCTCCCGTCCGTGGCTCTGCTGGGAAAAGATTGGATCCTTTTTAAGATTTTTCTCTTTGGGGCTTTATACCTCTAAACCATCCGGTGAGACATGCCCAAGGGGGTAATTCGCATCTGTCTTTCTGTGTTATTCAACAAGATGGAATTACTTTATGTATTCAGAAAACAATTCAGATCTTATTCTTAAAGCAGCTACAATGGATATATCAAACTTTCAGTCTGGAAACATTTCCTCATATTTCTCTTATATTAAAGGGATTTGTTCCCTCATTACTTCGTTTCACTATTTTTCCCCTTTGAGACCCAGAATTTCCCTAAAAAGGGAAAATTTCCCTCAAAGTGAGAACACTAGTGTTGGGTCAAACTGAAAGCAAGAACGCTATCCGTGTTTGTATTTTAAATGTACTGAATTAATTTTCGTACTTTTTGTTAATTGGATGTTTTGAACCTTCTCTGAATAGTAGACGAATATTTAGTGTGCTGGTCTCATTTTGACAGATGCTTGGTGCCTAATTTTGAAAGGTCTTATTGTTATAATCAATCTAGCAACCCATACAATAGACGAATGTTTAACGCTCAGGTCTCAAATTACACATGCCGGATTTTGTAGGTCCTGATCGAATTAGTACTTTCGTGCCAAACATAGTCCTATCGTGACAAGACAATAGCACAAATATCCCTTTCTAACACCTAATTTAATTACCTCATTATTTTTCTCGTGTTATTAAGAACAAAGAAGTGTACAGTTTGATACGTTTATGATTTCAAGCGAAAACACGTGAATACACGCAAAAACGTTTTCTAAGCCTCGGTGTTGTATTTAGAGCTGTAATGACAGCAGTCTTTCCAATCGTTCGAAATAATCCATACCATTATTTCTCATATTTTTTCTTTAATTATTAATAAAAAAATTTTGATTAAATTTAGCAAACAAACAAAAAATTAATAATAATAATAAATACATCATTTTGGAAATAATAGTATGAATTAATACGGAGGAGGGGCATCTCTCTTTCAAGGTTATGGTAAATGTCCATGCTTTTCGAAATACGTTCCATAACTGGTAATATTTATAATTTATTCCGGAGTACTATTAACCCCGTTTTTTTTTTTTTTTTTTTTTTTTTTTTTCCCACACTAGTAATTTTTAAAAACATTTTTCTTCTTAATTCATCGTAACTGATTGGTCAATTCAATTTACCGAATTCCATCTAATTACCCTAATGATGAAGCAGGTTGAAAATTGGTGTCACAAAGAGAAAAATATCTACCAGAATAAAAAATCATAATAATGATATAAAATAACCACAGCCCTCACTAAAGTTAACCATGAAAACAATATCATTATAAATTTTAACCAAACTCGTGAAATCGCTAACTATAATAACCAGGATTACGCTTTTTACGTGAAACAATAAAATCATTAAAGACCAATCAGCTTTCAACGAGCACGAGTCGCGCGTTGGACTGGATCTACTATGGCGCCACACAATCAACAAAAATGGAAGATTGATTCAGTGTCAAATGCGGCAAACCCCGATATGGTCGCTGAAGCAGAGCCTGATTAAGAGGGAAGCACACATTAATTATACTTACACAGTTATTTTTTAACAAATACTTTCCTCCTATAATAAACACAAAATTCTCATTAAAAATTATTTTAAAAGAATTCTGGTGTCTAATAACGGTGAGTAAATTGGATTGTTTTACATTGTTCATTTTTTATAAAAAGTATTTCCTCGTCAAAGCGTGGAATTTCTATGACATGAAGTAAAAAATAATTATAAAAACATTCCGGTGAGAGCGGAGATAATGTGTGCTTTCCCCTTAATCAGGCTCTGCGCTGAAAAAAGGGCGGACGCGCCCTGAAAGCTGATATGATCAAGCAAGTAAACGAGCTTTATAAGGTTTTATGTAATTGTAATTAAATGTGCTCCTTTTTTTTTTTTTTTTTTTTTTTTTTTTTTTTAAGAAAAGTTTTATGTATATTAACATTAATAATATTTCTATACGTAAAAATTTCAGAGATTTCCATACATAATCTTATAACATTATTATGTTATATCTGCTTATTTTTCGCTTTCTCAATCTTTTTTTTTTTTTTTTTTTTTTTTGAAAAAAAAAAAAAAAATCTTGTAACAATCTTACATTTCATAACGTCCCTCCAACTTATAATAAGATGCTATCAAAATTCTATAAAAATAAAAAAAGTAAAAAACCATGAAGCAAAGAATGTAATTTTGCTCCAAACGATTTTACTTTGAACAGAGGTTCTTTTGTAAAATTCGGGCTAGTTAAAAAGTACATGAGAGCAACTGAATATAAAATATAAAATACGTTTACAAATAGTAATAATAAATATATAATAAATTTGACTGTTATTCCTAATACAGGTTATTTTTTTATGAAATTTTGACAAAGCTAACAAACATTTTAATTTCTTTTACTTCTTTATAATTATATCATTTTGAAGAAAGATGGCAAATTTTATATTTTTCTTTAAAAATATAGTTAATAATTTACGCTAGAATTTTATATTAAGAAGAACAAATCAAGTAAGTGTTTAATATTTAGAATCGCTCAAAATGTATAGACGTCTAATCTATACCAAGAATATGAGGATTTCAAGAATTTCTTTATAAATAAATATATTCGAATATTGAACAATTGCTAACATTTGTTTCTTTTCAAAGAAGCAATTGTTATATTGCCAATAAGCGTTTGTCTTTGCGTCACAGTATTGAAATAATTGTCGATTCCTATTAACACAGATGGTAATTCTCATTGTATAATAGTCTGCTAGTTGAAGATCTTTAAATATATTTATCTTGAATGTATTTAAGAGGAGTAGGAAAAATGATTCATACTTGCCAACCAAACCCGAAAGACTATTGGTCCCGCCCCTTTCCGCCTTTTTCACACCAATCTATTTTTAGAGTACATTTCTTCTTATTTAATCATAAATATGTTTAGAGAAAATTACTATAAAAATTAGGTGGTGTATAAAAAAGGGGCGGGAACTAACAATCTTTCGGGTTAGGTTGGCAAGTATGATAATTGCTAAAATCATATCGGTTACCAATATTTAAATCTCATTACATACTTGCCAACCATCTCATTAACCCTTTGAGTACTGAATTATTTGAAGAATTTTATGCCCATGGGACGGATTTAATTTGTCGCTATATGGAATGATTTTGAATTTTTGACAGTACGGTCCGCTGTGGGCGTCATTCTCCCATGTTACAATATTTCATAACAAAATTTTCTGTATTCACATTTATATTACAAATGGATATACATTATAATTTTATTATTTCAAATCAAAGTATTTGTATCCATGGTATATTTCATTGTAAAATTGTGAATATTAATTATATATTTAAGAAAAAAAAAAATAGCATATAAATTGTAAAAGAAACGCCTACTGGTGGAGTTACAGATTTTCAAATGATGTGGAATCTACGTCAGCGGTCGCGAAAGTGTTAATATGTAACATTCTATTTGGAATATACTTTTATTGATGATATAAGTATGGTTGTAAGATATCATAAAAAACGCCAGGAAAGTGTTTGCGATCAACACCCACTGGCGGGGGTGCCGCAAACATTAACGCCTACTTCTTAAATTTAGACGACGAGTCAGACTCGTCCACCGTAACTTCGCCCAAGTAAGCAGATGACGAGTCTCACTCGTCAAATGTACCCAAAGGGTTAATAACCGTACAATTGTTAAAACCCCTTGAAAAAATTTCCCTTTTTTCACACCACTTTAGTTTTAGAGTAATTCTCTCCAAATGTTGTTACGATTAATGAAGAAGACTATTACTCTAAAAAATGACTGGTGTGAAAAAAAGGGCGGGTAATAAAAATTGTATGGTTCATAATGAGATGGTTGACAAGTATGTCATTACCAGATAAGACTCATTTCTATTATGGAAGTTTATCTTAACTACATTGAAAATTATTTTATTTTCTGTTTTTTCGGAGCCAAAAGCTTAAATTGTCGATTTTTTGGTCTACTGACTGATAATCGTAAATTTTATATCACTCAGTATATGCATACTTAAATTGTTTAGCAAATTCACAAAGTTTCGACATTAGTTTCATTATTTCCTATTATTACACAGTATGTCTGTGAAAGTATAATTATGTTTCATGTTACTATCATTTTATGGTTATTTATAAGTTCCTTTTCACCCTGCAAAATTGAAACGGTGCTTTCGTTTACTTTTCCGATTAAAATATTTTCTAATAAAACAAATTAGTGGTTATGCTTTTAATTACATATTATATGTATATACGCAATATATAATGCGGCATTTGCTTTGTAAGCATGAAAAGCAACCTATGTGTTTTCTGAAGATTCTTTTTTCCTGTTAATCTGCACATATTTTAGATTCATGTACACTGCAGTGATACAAATAAGAAGTTTTATTAGAGGTAATTTTTCATTAGCGTAAATATTAGTACTTTTTCCGTTTAATGCAACATTATAATTCCTTCTTATTTTATTTTTTATTTATTTTTTTCTTTTTTAGTTAGTTTTAAATTTGTTGTGCAGTAAAACTTCGTGTAATGAGAAACATCTAACATAAGTTATTTTTGACATGAATTATTTCTACATTCCCCTTCAACACTAGTACAAACGGCAAAGTTTCTTTCTATTTTCTTTTTCTTTTCTTTTTGTTTAATCGTGAGGTTTTTAAAGATATTCCAACTGGTAAGAGAAAAAGTAAAATATACAGTGGTGGCCAAAAGTGTGGACATTTTTTGAAAATTTAAAGTTTTTCAACTTTGTGTGCTTGTAGAATATATTAATTTTCACTTAAATACAAATGTTTATATATCAAATTGAAGGTAATGTAATTTCGAATTTAATAACAAAAACAGTATTACAATATCTGTATTCCAAAAAATGTTATGCATCAAATAGTAAGATCTATCTTAGATTTGCATTTTTTTAAAGTGATACTTACACAATCAATACTTAGTAGGATAACCCTTATTTTTTAAGACAGCTTCACAACATCTTTTCATCGAGTAAACGAGTGTTTGTAGTTCATCTTTCGTAAACACATGGTGCCAAGAATCAATTATAGATTCAATAAGTTGTCTTTATTGGATGGACGTTTTTTCGTACAAGAATTTTCAAACGTCGCCACAAATTTTCAATTGGATTGAGATCAGGGCTGTTTCCTGGCCATGGTAATATATCTATGCCTTTATTTTGAAACCATGCTTTGCATACTTTTGCTGTGTGGAATGGAGTTGAATCCTGCTGAAAAATAAATGGTGCTTTTTTGGGGAAGAGTTCCCTGATGGAAAGTATCAATTTTGGTTCCAGGACAGTTTCGATGTATTTTTTGGCATTCAGGATGCCATCAATCACTTGAATTCGGCCCACACCATCTGCAGACATACATGCCCAAATCATGACATTTGTTGGTTTTTTTGCAGTTGCTTCAAAGCAATCAGGATAAAGTGCTTCACCTACTCTACGTCTCACGTATTTTCTACCATCACCACCAAAGAGCGATATTTTACTCTCATCGCTCCAGATTACTTGCTTCCATTGATTTTCTGACCATTTAATGTATTCTTTTGCCCACTTAACTCGTTTTTTGCGTTGCTTTTGATTTAAATATGGTTATTTCCTATGAATTCTAGCTTGTAGTCCAAATCCTGATAACCTTCTTCTTATTGTTCTTGAACTTATTGCAATACCCGCTGCATTCATTTCATGTCTAATGGCATCTGATGAAATTTTTCTATCTTGAAGGCATAGCCGTTTAATGTTTCTATCGGCAGTAGCACTTGTGCATTTTTCCGGCCTGATTTGGCCTTATTTTCCACTGATTTCGTTTTTTCATAACGTAAACAGAACTTTCGTACACCAGAACAAGTCACTGAACCACCAACTTGTCTTGCAATTTCAGTATAAGAGAGGTCATTTTCTCTCAATATGACAATTCGGCTTCTTTTTGTAGATGTCCAATCAGTTCTTCTTGTTGGTGACATTGTTTAAAATTAGTTTAATTCAAAAAAAGGACTTAAAATATTCAAAAACAGCAATACTCTATTTAATTGTACTAGCATGCATCATTCCGCAAAATATTTCCACAACAATAACTCTTTTACAATCCAAATAACCTAAACTATAGTTACAGACATTTGATTGGTCCTCAGAACAGTGTTTGTGATTGGCCAGTACGCTTTTATTACAAAACACGTCATTATTCAAAACGATTTATGTTTGTTTGTTCTACTAAAATGAGCATAACTTTTTTTGTAATTCAGATATTTTAATTCTGTTTTTTTTATTAAATTCTACATTAAATTACCTTTAATCTGATATAAAAACATTTGTATTTAAGTGAAAATTAATATATTCTACAAGCACACAAATTTGAAAAACATGAAACTTTCAAAAAATGTCCACACTTTTGGCCACGACTGTATATAAAAATGTAAAATTTATAGAAAACATGTTTCATTCCTCCAAAAACTGTAAAATGGAAAAGAAAAAGAAATGTGTAGATAGCTTAGCACTGTTTTAAAGCCCGGAGTTTTGAAAATTTCCGTAAACGATGAATGCGGCTGATAGAAGAAAGATTGGATTGAATGCTACTATTTACTTACAGTTTACTCCGTCTAAGACAGCCAAATCCCATATTATTATATGAAAAAGAAAATTTATAGATTCATGTATATCTAATGTAGCTTTTTAATTCTGTTTTCATATTCAGAAAATTCAGAATTCTCAAATTTCTTCTTCTTTTCCAAAAGTAGATTTTTTTTTTTTTTTTTTTTTAATTTAGTATTTCTTTTAAAGCTAGAGTGCATGCAAAACAAGAAATTTATTTTTTTAAATATAATAATTTAGAATTATTCTCTGTAAAATGTTTTCAATAGAATAACATGGGTTATGTCTGTCGCGAATATATTAAAATAATCCCCCCTTAACACTTTTTCGAAGGCATGCTTTTGTCTTTTTCCCAGTAAGGTCTGCCTGTGAGCGTCCCCCCCCCCCCAATTACAATATTTCAGAACAAAATTCTACGTATTCACAATTATATTACAAATGGATATACATTCAGGGATGGAACACGGGCGCAGAATTCATACCACTATGAATGTAAGAAAATTTTCTACCTCTTAAATCAACGATATTATAGGTAAAGAAATTTCTTAAACGGATTCCGGTATGAATTCTGCGCCCGTGTTCCATCCCTGTACATTATAATTATTTTCTTTCTAAACGAAGCATTTATATCTATAGTATAATAATAGTACTAATATGAATATTGGTATATTTTTTAAAAATAAATAACATATATATTACGAAAGAAATACCCACTGGTGGAGTTAGAGATTTTCAAATGACGTGAACCTACGTCAGCGGTAGCGAAAGTACGAGCAACTTCATCGTTTAAAAGCTTAAAGAAAAAATATTAAAAATTTCTTACTTTTAAATAAATAAAATAATAATAATAATAATAATACCTTCATTTTTTACCTTTCGTCAAGGCACATGAGCTTCCGGAAAAAATCATTTCAAATAAATTTTCTAGTCTGTCTTATCTTGTTAATTATCTATGGAGTAGTGGTAAAAATAAGAATGGCAAATTTAAGCAATATTTGAATTTGGAAAGAAAGCTCTATAATTAAAATGTAGTTAAAAAATGAAAGTATTGGCTAAATACAAAACTTCCATGAGTACAGCAACACAGACTAAAAAATAAAGCAACAAAGAATTTTAAATAAAATGGAGTAGAATTCAGGTAGCTAAATAAAGCACCAAACTAAGATATTCCCATTCTTGCAACAATATTACAATAAAAGTCTTTTTTTTTTTTTTTGCTAATGTCTTAGGAAACAAACAAACAAAAAAAAAAAAAAAAAAAATCGTATAATTAGGATATATTCAGTAACTAAAATTTAGCCTTATTTATTTATTTTATTTTATTTTATTTTATCTTATTTATTTATTTATTTATTGAAGAGTGTTTTGTGGAGCAGATGCTGTAGTAAATTATGACATTGCAACAGATTTTATTGAAATCGATTTTTAATAAATATGCCCTATCAAATATCGATATTCCGATGAAACATCTTTGTTTTAGTTGGCACTTCCTTCTAGACTATTAATCATAAAAAGGTGCTATGATGAGATATTAAATTAAGTAATATTTTCATAATTATCCTAGTTTACGCTTTTCACGAAAACAAACAAACAAAAAAAATCACGAGTTAATTAAAATTATTAAATTGTCACTAATTGTATTATTAATGGAATTTTAAATAACAAAATGAAGCAAATACACAGTATATAAAAAATGCTAATTACTACTCCAAGTCATTCATTTTACACTCAGTGCTCTCACAAGTGACTTTTTAAAATTATAATTTTCGTACCATTATTTCCATAACATAAAATTTATTGTAAAATTATGGAGCCAAAGTACAGATTTTCCTGCAAAAATATATTATAAATTTTACTTTTTGGAAATATTGGTACGAAAAGAATATAGACCTGCTAACTATGCTTGTCTATCCGTAATGATATTAAGCCCCGCCTTTTTTTCACACCCGAATTGTTGTAGAGCAATAGTCTTCTTATTTAATCATGAGATAATATTGCTGAATATTATTCTACAACTATTCTGGTGTAAAAAAAAGGCGGGGCCTAATAATATTACGGATAAACTAGCATAGTTAGCAGGTCTAAGAATATATATATAAACCTGCGGCAACACTAAACTTAAAAAATTACAAAATTGCATAAAGTTGATTTATATATGTTTATTCTTCAGTTTTATAAGTTATAAAGACATCAGTTTTTCCTTTTGTTTTCTACATTAAGAAGAAAAAAAGATCTTAGTTACTAATTAATTCACTGAATAATAATAATGATAAAATGAAAATAATAACAGCGCGCATATACACGCACATTTTATTTTTATGAAACCGAAGTCCGTAAGTTTTTCCGGGGGATCTTTTTTTAGTTTATACATTTTTGAAGAATGAAATTTAGCAAGGGAGCCTTTTTTTAATTTCGGTGGAAATTTTTATAGCAATTATACATAAAAATATGAAAACACAAATTTGGTTAACTCTGGTTCTATCACGCTATTGTTGATATAGATTAGATCTTACAGCATTGGTGCTACTCATTAGTATAAGATTTTTTTTTTTTTAATTTAAAATCTTCGTTTTATGGTTTAACAATGTGTGAAAGCATTATTCTAAGCTAATTTCATAAAAAAATTTACCGAACTCTTCATCTGTATCGGTGTCTTCCATAAAAGGGTAATACACAGTGGAGTGCATTTTTTTTCCGTCTGTTTCTGCGTCTGACCCCCCCCCCCCCACCCCCCGCCGGAAGTCTTTCTTTTGCCTGCAGCATTTGTACTCTAACTATGAGATTGGGTGTTGTGTGTGTGTGACAGGTTGCAGATCATCTTGGTCTTGTTCCCACCTAAATCTCATAGAAAGCAGACATTTTGCTAACCTCACATTCTTTTATTCATAAATTTGCAAGTGGCTTCTAAGCCAATGTCGCCTAAATTAATCTTTATCAGGAAGCAGCCTAACTGTATAAAAATGGACATTTATGTGTTCTGGCTTCACACAGCCGTTCACTCACTGAATCATTATAAATTATTCTAGTAGCTAACTCTTCCAATTGAAAGACGAGTTCAGTGGATAATTCCTCTTCAACTCTAAGAATCTGCATTATTTTGTAAAAGTGTTTGTTATTTTCTTGAAGACGTCGTTTCATAGTTGTGAAATTCCCAAATCAAAACAGCCTTCTACTGTATCACAACCTGTAAATGTATACGTTTCAAGTGTAGCGCTTTTATTCAGAAAACAACGTTCGGCATTGAAAGAATTATGTATATTTTTCTGTACATATACAAGTCTGGCTCAGCTATAACCTGTATATGAGTAGCTTCAAAATCAAGTACAACTGGTTGAAAATTACGTGACAGGCTTCCATGAAAAAACGCTCTGGTATCTGCTTCACATCATTGTGGTGCTTTCGTAGTGCTTTAATCTCTCATTCATCAATGTATTTATAGGCAGCTTGAGCAGCAACAATTTGAATAAGTAGAATTTTTTGTGATATGCTACTCAGTGACATCAATTCAACATGTATTTGCGTCCTTTTTACTTGGTTGTAGTGGGTAAGATTCGGCATTATAATTTTCTCATCTTTAAATCTTGCGTAAAAGATTGCAACGGTAACCAGTATACGAGGGTAAATTTATTGCTATTTTTATCATTAATCGGAGCTGTTATACGTTCCCTAGATTCCAATTTCTTGGTTTTTGACTCTATGATTCTGCATTATAGCTAGACTTCTAAACAATAACAGGAAAAGCTATAATTCTTTTCACTTCAAGCGTTGATATTACTAATTTTGTCCATCGGCACTTGTTCATTTCCAAAAGATTCTTGTTGGTTCAGTACAAAATTTTTATAATGACTAGTCTTGGAAACTGCTAATCCGTCTTCACGACAAAAATCATCATTATTCATCACTACTGTTCCTGATATACCTGATGCAATATGTTGCGGACATAATAACATATCTGAATCTATTTGATTTACACTTATTGCATCCTTTTAATGATAATGTTGATAACTTATCGAGTACGTCGTTATAATGAGTAAAAGTGCTATTGAAACTAAACTAAGCTTAATATAAAGAGCAAGCTCCAAAACATAGGATAGAGTACAGATTTGCTGCAGCAACCCCCTATAGGGGCGAGATATGAACTCCTGATCGTTTTAGTTACTTCTATAAAAACAAACAAACAACAACAAAAAAAAAAAAAAAAAACGCGTATCGTAGCAAGAACAGGTGGTGTCGTGGTGATACGAAGTCCTGAGATCGACTTTCCGCATGTCCGTTTTGTATTTTAACTTTTTACATCAAGTGAAATTTTTATTTTAACTGAAATATTTATTATTTCACATTTTATTTAAATTAAATTGTTATTTTAATACCTTTGAGACCGCTGACGTAGACTCACGTAATTTGAAAATCTGTGACTCCGCCAGTTTGTGTCTCTTTTGCAATTTCTATGTTACTTAATTCTTAAGAATATACCCAAGATTCATATTTGTACAATCAATATACTATGGATACAAATACTTTGATTAGATAGAGTATAATTATAATGAATATCAATATGTAATATAAATGTGATTACAAAAAATTTTGGCCTGAAAAGCTACAATTTGGGAGAATAACACCCACAGGCGGGACTTGCTGTCAAAAAAAAAAAAAAAAAAAAAAAAAAAAACATGCGGTTGCGAAAGTGTAAGAGGAAATATTAATTGTATTAAAAAAAAATTTTTTTTCAGCGCGGACAATTTAATATATGTGTATATTTTTATTTTAACCTATTTATTTATTTAATAAATTAAAAGAAATATCTGGAAAAACACCCATGGCCAACACAGGAATCGAACCCGCTCTCCTACGCTCGAAGACGATTAGTAATGTGGTGGCATAACCACTCGGCCACGGAGGGCCCCTCCTTCGAATTTCTCATCAACAACTTCACGTTTGCAAGGCGTCTTACGAAGTTCATAGAACTATTGCGAAGATTTCACAATTGAAGTTTAAAGAAAAAAAATAGACTGAGTTCATGAAAGGTAGCAAAGCTGTGTGGAATATCTCGCTTGGTGGAGAAATACTCTCGTCATGAAGGTACTCTACATGGTTCGTTGCGAGATATCATGATTACTGAGGTTTAATTATGTTAAGTTCTTGAAAGGGGGGCAGCTGTATGAAATTGATATCTCATTTTGCGGAGAAATACCCGCGTTGTAAAGGTACTCTATGAAGTTCGTTGTAAGATTTCATTGCCGGCGAAGTTTTGAGTAATGGAGGTTCAGTATGTTTTAAATGATGTTCGAAAATATGAAAGTTGCGTTTTCAGTGATGTTATTATATTTTTTTCTTCATTAATTAGTAATGAAATAACGTAGAATGTTATATTTTGTTTAGAACGGAATTCTATATTTTTGAGCCGAATTGAATGCTTTAATTTAATATCTGAGAGCATATGTAACTTCGTAGTCTCCAAAATAGATAATAATTTGTTATATATAGTGGGAAAAAAATAGCAGTAAATTTTCAACGCACGAAATATTTTTAATATTATTGTACAGTCGGCAAAAAAGCCCCCCTCCCCCCCCCACACCTAATTTCGCCGTAAATTATTGTAGAAACATGCGGCTGGTACCTATCGATCTGTAATAACGTCTAGATTCAATGGTGTAGTTATATTTTGCTTAAGGGGTCATCTACATATTAAAGCAGGCATAAACTTCATTTTTTTCAATAACGACCCCTATATTCGACCTCAAATTCAAATTTCTGAGATCAAGGAGGTTTGGAAAACACACCTATTTATATACTTTAAATCCGTATTAAATTGAGTTACACGTGAAAATATATTAGGGGTCTGTCTATACATTTAAAAAAATTAATCATGATCAACCGCCTAAAATGAATTATTTAAGTTTCACACCGGAAAAATGGTTCAGAAGTGTTAATTATAAAATAAAAAACGATTTTAATTTGCAGAACTTTCTGTGTTAGTTTATGAATTTATAGGTGTTTATGCATATTAACACAATGATGAGTCGTTCATTACGAAAATAAACTCTTTAATAACTAACAATCAATAAATGGAAAAAGCACGCATTTGCGCGCGGCGTACTATATATTAACATACGACAACACCTTTCCCGGCAGAGATAAACAGTGTTCTGAGAGTTGAAGTTGAAGTACATATT
This sequence comes from Salticus scenicus, assembly GCA_963930645.1. Lineage (NCBI taxonomy): Eukaryota > Metazoa > Arthropoda > Arachnida > Araneae > Salticidae > Salticus > Salticus scenicus. The sequence continues at coordinate 212,437,242 of OZ005659.1, forward strand.
CTGTAAGTGGAAGTTGCAGTACATATTCTGAAAGTGAAAATAGAAGTGCATATTCTGAGAGTGAAAGTAGCAGTTGTTGTACATAAAATATAGATGTCGCTACGATCACTACAGGAGTATCCCCCCAGTGAACAAGGAGAAAGATAAACATTTACAAAATACAATTACAAATGCAATGTGATTATCTATGTATATAAAAATAATAATAATAATATGCTAATACAATAGAATATTGATGCGAATACACTTAAAATACATATGTACACATATGCAATAACAGAATGAAATATATGAAAATATATTGGTAAGAAAAAAATTGTTTAAAATATATATACATACATACACATGTGCACATGAAAAGTTATATTACAGTAAATGAACAAGGAATATGTGCAATATATAAAAGAATAAATGATAATATAAACAAATACAAGATTTACAATGACATTAAAAATAATCTGTTACTAAATTCTTTGGAAAATGAACTTTTCGACCAGATGTAGTTGTAATTATTTTCTGCTCTTGTGAATTTTCTTGAGCAGCAGAAGTATTAGATCTAAGTGCATTTGTAAGGAGGAGTTAATGGTGGTTGAATGCTATCTATGCGCAAAAATACATGAGTACATGTCTGCAAGGATGGATTTATGTAAACATTAGAAGTACCATGACTAAGGGGATTAATGGGAGAAAGTTTTCTCCTGGTTTTACAGAGTTGTAAAACGTATTTTAAGTTAGGTGATGTTTTGTAGTTATCTATTGTGAAAAAATCTGATGGAGGTCGAAGTGTAGTACCATAGACTAGTTCAGGACTACCCGCCATAATGTCATTTTTAATAGCAGTTCGAAGGCCTAATAAGACAATTGGCAGTGATTCAGTACATTTCATATTTTCATAGGTTTTTAATGCAGTTTTGAGACAGCGATGGAATCTTTCGCAAATTCCGTTTGATATTGGATGGTACGCTGTTGTGCGTATTCGCGTGGTTCCAAGAATATTTGTTATTTCACGGATAAGTGTGGATTCGAAGTTTCGACCTTGGTCTGTCGTGATGGTAACCGGACATCCGAAACGCGAAATCCAACCATTTACAAGTGACTTAGCTGTTGTTAGAGCTGTCATGTCAGGTGTTGGGATTACTTCGGGCCATCGAGTGAAACGATCGACAATAGTCATGCAATACTGATAACCTTCAGATGGAGGAAGTGGACCAATAAAATCGATATGTATGTGTAAAAATCGTGCATCTGGAAGGGCAAAAGTTCCGAGTGGAGCTTTCGTATGCCGATGTATTTTGCAACGTTGACATTTATCACATGACAGGACGAAATTTTTAATAGATTTTTTCATGTTTGGTCAATAATATCGCTTAGTTATTAATTTAGTTGTGGCAGAAATTCTGGAATGAGAAAGATTATGAATATGATTAAATATTTTAGATCGAAAAGATTCTGGGATGAAAAGACGCGGTATGTTTGTTGACATGTACCGGTATAATGTTACATCCTCCAAAGAAAAATAATGCTTTTGAATATTACATGTATTTTCAGTAGAATTTAAAATGCTTTTTTAATTCAGGATCCTCGAGTTGTGCGAGAGATATTTGTTGAAATCTAAATTTTTTTTTGAAAATGAATCAATTTCAATTCTAGATAAGGCATCAGCAATTGAGTTTTCTGTACCATTCATATGACCTATATCTGTCGAAAATTGAGAAATAAAGTCGAGATGGCGCAATTGATGAGGAGAACATTTATCCGGCTTTTGCTTAAAGGCATAAATTAGAGGTTTTTGGTCAGTGTAGATGGAAAAATCTCTACCTTCAAGCATGTGCCGAAAACGTTTAATTGAAGTAATATAGCTAAAAGTTCGCGGTTGTAAGTGGACAAAGTGCGCTGACTTTTAGTAAGTTTCACAGATAAAAATGCTATTGGTTCCCATGAAGAATTATTATATTGCATGAGCGTACTGCCGACAGCAAAATCCGAGGCGTCACACCATAAACTTAAACGAACACCAGGAATGGGATGTTTTAACAAGGTGGCATCCGCAACTACCGTTTTAGCGGTGGAAAAGGAAGTTTCTGCTTCGACAGACCATTCAAGAGGTGCTTCAGATGTTTTTGAACGTGAAGATTTTTTTTTTTTTTATGGCCTTCCAAAAGTTTTACTAGAGGTGCTAAAATGTGGGCAGCTTATAAATCTTCGATAAAATTTGTACATGCCAAGAAAGTGACGTAATTGGGTAATAGTCGTAGGTCGGGGAAATTTGTTTATTGCTTCAACTCTGTCAGGGAGGGGTGAAAGTTCTTCGGCAGAGATATTAAATCCGAGAAATTTTATATTAGATACACCTTAGATGGCTTAATAGTAAGACCATAGTGACTTAATCGTTCAAAAAGGGCTCTGAGATGTTTAAATTGCTCTTGTTTATCTTTAGAAGCAATAAGAATATCATTAACCCCTTAACGCGCGGTGTCCTCGCTGCGAGGACGCAAAATTTAAGATCCAGCTGCAAAATTTCATCCTGGAAATTTTTTAGCAAAAGTTTACGTTTATAACATATCAAAAGAGACCGGTTTTATAAACCTTAAAATTTAAAATTTCTTTTAGTTTAATTTAGTTCGTGAATTACGGTGGCAGTATAATTTAAATGATCCAAATTGTCTTGCGCCGCAAAGGGTTAACAAATGCGTAAACACCATCTAAACCGCGAGTCACTTCATCGATGAATCTTTGAAAAGTACTAGACGCATCGCAGAGACCAAATTGCATCCGAGTGCTCACGAAGAGTCCGAAAGGTGTACAAATTGCAGTTTTATGGATGTCTTCGGGAGCAATCAGAATTTGATGATAAACTTTAACTAAGTCAATGTGAGAAAATATTGTGGTCCCATGAATCTCGCTTGTAAAATCAACGATATTAGGGACTGGATACTTGTCCTTTTTGGTTTGAGCATTAAGAGCTCGATAGTCACCAACGGGACGTCAATCATCGCTTCCTTTTTTAGGGACCATATGCAAAGGTGAAGCATAATTACTTTTGGATGGTCGAATACGGCCTAAATCCAACATGTGCTGAAATTCTAATTTTGCAATTTTTAAACAATCGGGAGCACGTCGACGTGGTTTAGCAAAAACGGGAAAGCCAAATGTTTCAATATGATGCTTAACAGAATGTTTACTAATTTGGTCTGCGCATATAGGTTTAGTAATACTTGGAAATTCATTTAACAATTGAGAGAAATTATTATCACTAAATACAGATTTTGTAGAATATATATGAGCAACATTAATCGTACCAATAGACTTTAATTTTGTGTTAGCGTCGATTAATCGACGATTTCTAAGATCTGGCTGTAAGTTAAAAGAGTGTAAAAAATCTGCGCCAATTATAGCTGTAGACACATTGCATACATAAAAAGGATAAAGAATTTTTTTTCTTAAACCTAAATCGAGTGATAAAAGTTTTTGTTTATATACATTAATAAAAGTGCCGTTAGCAGCTTTAAAAGTTTATATAGGAGTGCTTTTTTTTTTCAACTGGCTGCTGGTACAATAAGACAATCGCTACCAGTATCGATAAGAAAATTAACATCTGACCGCCGATCTCGCACAAAAAGGCGACGAGAACTATTAGTATACCAGGCGTATATCGCCGCTACTCATGGGGTGAGTTGTTTTCCGGGAAGGTACACGGTGGTGAACATTTATTGGCTTTAGAGCCAAATTTTTTATGATACCAGCACAAGGAATCGTCTTTCACAGACGGGCTTCTTGGTCGAAAAAAAACGACGACTCCGAGAAATACTTCTCGAACGTCTTAGCGACGCGACTTCTTTACGCAGAAGTTTAATTTCTTTCAGTAATTGTGAGTCATTGTCGCAGAAAACGTTCGAATCGAAACTAGTTTCTACTGCACTAACTTGTGCAGGTGTGATGTCTAGAATTTTGTCGGCTATTTCAGCAGTTTTTTGAGGATTGAGAGGAATTATAGACGCAAGAATTGATTGCACATTTGAAGGAAGATGTTGTAGAAAAAGCCCAAGCAGCAGGGCATCTGTAACGTTATGGTTCTCTACAGGACGTTGCATAAGACGAAGCAAGTCAGAGGGCTTCCGATCTCCCAGTTGTTCTCCTGTAAGTAACTGTCGAATTTCTTGCGATTTACTTTCTCCACACTGAGATATCACTTCATCTTTTAACTTTCCATAGGGGTCATTGCTGTCAGGAGCAATAATGATGTCCCGGACAGTCATCGCAGCATCTGGCGGAAGATTTGCTACACAGTAATTATATTTTGTTTTGGATTCCGTTACGGCCTTTGGAGTAGTTAATTAAAATGTAGATTCGATAATAGTAAACCATAACGAGGGGCTGCTGAAATAAAATTAGGAATCTTGACTGCAGAAACATCACTCATAGTGAATCCGTAGCAGAAGAGATTCAAAACAGAAGCAACAGAAAGTTAAGACTGGTTTCGATTTGAAACCGAAACTCTTGCTGCACGTAAACATTACACAGAGGATGAAAGTTTTCATAGTCCTAAGTCACCATTTATAGGTGTTTATGCATATTAACACAATAATGAGTCGTTCATTACGAAAATAAACTCTTAAAAACTAACAATCAATAAATGGAACAAGCACGCATTTGCGCGCGGCGTACTATATATATATATATATATTTATTTTATTTTTTTTTTTTTCCGACTGTACATAAAGCCTTCGAACTTCTTTTCAATGCAATCTGTAGTTTTTCATAATCATTTAATTATATTTTTAAACGATCTCTGTTTTTAATAAAAGTTTATAAAAAGGTTCGTTTAATTATTACTTTTTTTTCTTTTTACACCAGAATTTAAATAATGAATTCATTAAATATAAAAAGAAAAAGCTTATTGTTCGGCGTATTTATTTATTGGTTTATTATCTAACATCACGATTCAAAGCTGTCATTTTGTATAGCTGTGAAAATGAATGTAGTTGCGCTCTGTCTGTGGTTGCAGTTTACACGTTCGGGAAAGTTTTTCTATCTTTTTGTTAATTGGATTTTTTGATGTGGGATATAATTTATATTGTTGCAACCCTTTTAGCAAATTATATTGTAGACGAATATTTAGTGCGCTGGTCTTATTTTGACCGGTGCTTGGGTGCCTCATTTTGACAGCTGCTATTGTTATAATCGTGCTAGCAACCCATACAATAGATGAATAATTAACGCTCTGGTCTCAAATGACACGTGTCTATTTTTGCAGTTTCTAGTTTAATGAGTACTTACGTGCAAAACATGACACTAGCGTGAGACGAAAATAGCACAAAAATACCTTTCTTGCAGGTAATTTAATTACCCCGTTATATTTCTCATGTTATTAAGAATGAAAAAGTGTGCAGTGTGAGACATTGAGACATTTATTCCAAGGAAAAACATCCCAATGTAAATGTGATTCCTCACAAAAAGTTTTTCTAAGCCACATTGTTGGCTTGGCGTTGTATTTGGAGCTGTAATGACAGCATTGTCGCCAATAGTTCGAATTATTCTATACCATTACTTCCAATAATTTTGCTTAAATTATATAAAAAATTCTGTGATTAAATAAAACAAACAAACAAAAAATTAATAATAGTAATAAATGTATCAATTTGAAAATACTGATATAAAAAAATACGGATGATTCACACCTATCTTACACAGTTATGTTTACTTTCCATGATTTTTGAAATACAATGCATACCTGTAAGAAATATACTGTATTTCGTGTTACTATAAGCCCCGTCCTTTTTTTTTCGCGCTAGTATCTTTTTAAAACATTCTCTCGTCTATTGAGTCTGAATTATATACTTTTACAACTGTTTCTTAGCATTTCTGTTCAAGATTTCTCTTCTTTTGAAAAAGAAAATTTTGCATACGTTATGTTCCAGTCTTCTCGTCATCAAACTAACTTAAATAATAAAATTTAATTCTCTTCTTAAAAGTAATTCCGTTACTTTACCTATTTCCTCTCTCGTTGAGAATACTGTTGTCAATTTCTCTTCGCACGTGCTCACTAGTACTCAACGTGACGTGCTCAATTGGAGTCGTAATTTTGCTCGTGCTTCTGGACCCTCTATTCCGGATTTGATTGCTCCTAGTGGAATTTATTTAAAAGTAATAAAATTTCTCCAGGCCAATTAAAATATGTTCATTTCCATTTATCTAACATTAATTCCACTAATATTTGCCCACAAAAGTCTACCCTTACTCCTAAACACTCCTAAACACCGCCCCCGATTTAATTGTCACAAGAACTGATAAAGGCAGGCAAATTGTTCTGCTCAACAAATTGGATTATATTTCCCATGTTTGAATCCTTGCTTATCTCCGGTCCGTATTGGCAACTTAAAAAAGATCCATCTAATGATCATCTTGATCAAGTTAAATACCATGTTAAAAATTATCTTATCCTTATTGATCATACAAACTGATGCTAACTGTGCTCGTTTCTATGCACTACCGAAAGTTCATAAGCCCACTCTCTGTTTTCGGCCTATTATGTCTAATACTGGTACGGATTCTTGTAATCTTGCTCGATTGCTTTCAAAATCTCTTTCTCATCTAACCACTGCTAACCTTCATACTGTAAAAACTCGCGTGACTTTGTGGACAAACTTAAATGCATCTCTCCCTCTAACTATACTATGATTTCTTTAGATGTTAAATCTCTTTTTACTAATGTTCCTCTTCAAGGTGCATTCAATTCACTTTTGAGACTGAAATGATTTGCTCTTTGCGTTTCCTTGACGTTTTTGTGATAAAAGACAAGGAACGTTTCTCAACTACTATTTTTAGAAAACTATTTTCTGTCTCTCTTCCGTCGCATGCGCTCTCTAACCACGCCCCTCAACAGAAACTGTCTGCTTTTTATGTTTACATTTTTCGTGCCTTACACATTTGTTCCGATCCGTCTAATCTTTCGAAATAAATTAATTATTTAAAATATCTTGCTTTCTCTCGTGGCTATAACCCACCCTCATATTATCGATTAAGTTTTATATAAATTCAAGAATCCTAAACGTTCTGCTCCAAAAATGAACGATCGAAGTCTCATCCCAGTTAATTTACTTTTTATTCTTCACTCTCTTTTAAAATCTCTAAAATTTTTTCAACGTTTGGTTTTAAAGTGATTTACAAACGAGTTAAAAAAATTAAATTATCTTCTATTAAAAGATCCCATTCCTACTGAAAACTGTTCTGGGAAATTTTTAATTCCGTGTTCGTCGTGCAATTTAGGTCATATTGGTCAAACTAGGTGGCGTTTGAAGTACGTACATAATAAATGAGCACCGTCTGAATGTTTGTAAGAAAGAGACTTCCAAATCCTCTATTGTTTCCCACTGCTGGGAAATGGTCATCGCTTTGATTTTTCCAATTTCCAAAACTAACATAATTTCATCTCCTGCCAGTTCTTCCCATTTCTTTTAACATATTTAAAAATTCGAAAAATTTTATTAATGATATTTCTTCCACTCCATTCTTCCCTGATCCTCCGTAATTACTCACAAAACTTGTATTTTCGTTTGATTTTGATATTTTTAGATTTTGTTATATTTTTTAACTTTATTACAGTAATTTAAAACTTATTTATTTTCTTATGTATTTTAGAATTTTAATCACACCAGTATTTGTATTTACATTTTGGTTTATATTATTTTGGTATATATCGCATTTCTTGTGCCTGATCGATATGTTGTATCTTTGACTGCCGCACTCGTGCCTGTTTTATTCGCATATGGAGTACGGAAGGTTGTGTGCTCTTTCGACCCGAATATGGTTATGGAGGTACCTGAACTAGATCCCCTTAAATGAGGGTTGCCAACTTAGGGACTTAGCCCCTAAATTTAGGGACGGTGGGGACTTTTTTAGGGGCTTTTTTGGGGACTTTCAAAATTATGCTGGGGTCTTTTGGAGACTTTTCAAAATTTTGGTGATTTTTTTTTTTTTTACTTTCCCTACAATAACTAATTACCTACTTTGGATATTTAGAGTACTGAATTAATTCTAATATTAGATGGAACATGGACAGAGTGATCCGTTTTCGTCTGCTAAAAACAGAAACTTCATCACACACATCCTTCAAGAGAGATTTCTCGGACGAGTCTCATTTTAAGGATTTCTAGATTTCTTAAGCTTTTTTTTTTCTTCCCATAATGACATATTTTACTATTTCTTTCAGACAGCGTCGTTACCAGTTTTTATGTATCACCTTGAATGAGAGTACAAAGAGTTTTGTTTTTATCTAAATATATAAAGCTGATTGTTTATCATTGTATCTGTCCGGTTATTTAGTCTGGATTATTAGATTGTCAGAAATTGGTACACTTATTAAACAGGACAAAATCTAGCTAACATCGTATTTTTTAAGTTCAGTCGGATAATTGGTACAAAAGATAATTTGGTCGGATAATTAAAAAAAAAAAAAAAAAAAAAAAAAAAACTTTAAAAATATTAAAAAGACAAAAAAAGAATTGATTGCAAAAAGATATGAATTAATATAGATATATTTCTTTTCACGTCAAAAAATAAATAAATGTAGAAATATTTCCTTTTTCTTTCTTTCTTTCTTTTTTTATTTTTATTTTTTATTATTATTAAAATAAAAATGAGAAAAATCATGCTAAAGTCATGAAATAGTTTTAATATAGCATTCCTCGACGAAATTTAAATTTCTCACCGAAATAGCTCGCATGTTTCTCGCCAAGATTTTTACAAATGCAATTGCGATGGCCATTCTAATTCATTGCCAAAATAATAACAAAAATTTAACCCTTTGCGGCGCAAGACAATTCGGATCATTTAAATTATACTCCCACCGGAATTCATGAACTAAATTAAACTAAACGGAATTTTAAATTTTAAGGTTTAAAAAGCCGGTCTTTTGTGCTATGTTATAAACGTAAATTTTTGCTAAAAATTTTTCGGGATGAATTCTTGCAGCTGGTTCTTAAATTTTGCGTCCTCGCAGCGAGGACAGCACGCGTTAAGGGGTTAAGAGCCACCAAGGGGTCCTATGGTAAACCTATACCAAAGAAATTTTCAGAAGTGAATACAGTAACCGATGCTATGGAATGAAACGCAGTTACTGCATACCTTTATATGGAAGAATAGTTTAAAATAAGTCCTGTTGTACTAAATTAAATTCTGTTTTGTGCAAAATTTTATATCTATTACTTAAACAAAAGTAGGCTTATGGTTTTAATATTTTTATTTATTCATTTTCAGTGCTTCAAAAATAAAATAAAATAAAATAAATAGAATACATAAATCAAATGGAATAAAACTATTTTGCAATTTATATCGATGTGTTTTGATATTCATATATATCACCTGTTTATTATTTACTTTGATTCACTGCGTATATTTTTAGTTCTGAATTTGTGTGTTTTATTTCTCTTTCGCACCCCACTTTCTCGTTTTCAGCTCGACCGTATTATATGTATAAATATTTTTACTTTCTTCTATATGTAATATAGAGAAAGTATTGGATTCATAAAAATTTTCGACCTCGGATTTTTGATGGATTTACACGTTTTGAGAGCTGTAAAACACGATTTGACCCTTTTTAGAAAATGTCTGTCTGTATGTCTGTCTGTCTGTCAGTCTGTCTGTGAGTGTATGTGTGTGTGACAAAATTTTGTGGCAACTGTATCTCAGGAACTACTGCACAGAATTTCATACAAATTAGTATGTAGTTGCACCTTGACATAAATTAGTGCCTATCAACTTTTGGTAAAAATTGTCTTACAGGTTGCGTTGCCATCCCGCTTTTTCTAAATTTTTAACATGGTGATATGACAAAATTTTTTATAAATGTGCATAAAGATAATTATTTTTTAGTAATCATTATGAAATTTACAAGAATTAGTTATAATAGAGGTAGTCAACTGGGGAAAAATTTTGTATGCGTAGGAGCCTCGTGAAACCCCCTGGGGGGGAAGTCCCCCCTCGAGGGGAGTAAATTTTCAAGATGGGTATCTTTCGAAAGGTCTCGTCGATACCTTTAAAAAGAATGTTTGAACCATAAATCTGTGATAATTTAAAACAAAGTTATCGATTTTTTTTTTACTTTTAACAAAAAGTAACTTTAAAAAAAAATCGTATTTTTTTTTTAAACGAAATTTAACCAGACTTGGTATTTAGTTGGCCCCTGACATAAACTGGGGCTGATTAGATTTGGGGATCAATCACTCAACAGGTGGTGCTGTGATCGTATTTTTTCTAAATTTTTAACATGGCAGTATATAGGACAAAATTTCGTATAAATGTACATAATGGGAGTTCTTCTTAACCTGTAATTGTGATATTAATATGAATTATTGATAATAGTAGTAGTTAATTAGGAAAGAAATCTCGGTCATCGCTTCCCTCCCCCCAGGGGGAAGTACCCTCCGGGGGGGCAAAGTTTCAAGATGGGTATCTTTCAGAAGGTCTCGTCAGTACCTTTAAAACGAATGGTTGAACCATAAATCTGTGATAATTTAAAACAAAGTTATCGATTTTTTTTTACTTTTAACAAACAAAAAAAAAAAAAAATCTTTTTTTTTTTTTTTCAACGAAATTTTACCAAACTTGGTATTTAGTTGGTCCACGAAATAAACTGGTGCTGATTATATTTGGGGATCAATAGCTCAACAGGTGGCGCTGTGATAGCATTTTATCTAAATTTTTAACATGGCAGTATAGGACAAAAATTCGTATAAATGTGCATAATAAGAGTTATTTTACACTTGTGATTGTAAAATTAATATGAATTATTGATAATAGTAGTATGTAAGTAGGAAAAAAATTTTGTGCATGGGGGGGGGCATCGCTTCCCCCCTTGGGGGAAATACCCCCCCCAGGGGGGGTAAATTTTAATATGTATTACTTTTAACAAAAAAAGAAAAAAACTTGAAATTTAATATTGTTACTGATTGAATATGTATAGGAAAATATAGAAGAAAGTCTTGTGGTGGCCACAACCTACTAGTTTTACATTTGTTAAGATTATACACTCCTTCTCATAATTATAAGGACACCCGTTTTTCTATATTAACTAAACACTGAACTTTATTATTTAAATAAATATATTTTAATTAATTTGAATTTCATTAATTGACTATATTTAAAAAGTTTTATCGTTTTTCTATCTTAAAAAACTTTAAATATGGTAAAAAGATGATTTTTCAGGTGTTCAAAATTATAAGGACAGCTCGAATTTTAGTAATTGTTTTCAGTTATTCTTTAAATTAATATTTTATGGGGTCTCTTTTTAGGGTTAAACAGTCAGACATTCTCTCTGGTATATATATATATATATATATATTTTTTTTTATAATATTCAGTTTCAATACCATTTCATATAGCATATATGATATTCTTAAAACATTTAAACTATTTAAAATTGCTTTCCACCTGCATGCACTTTTCTATTATCATAAGTTAAGGTTTTTTAAACTTTTAGGCCATGGAAAAGGCAATAATACAGAAGTTTCTTTCTTCAAACTATTTCCTATTGCTCTAAAAATAGAGCAAAAATGTAAGTCTTGTTGAAAAAAAATATTATTACCCCCAAAATCTAACAAAAATCTGATAATTCCACGTTTAAATTTTGTGGATATTCTCTTGATGTTCATAATAATAGAAAAATTTACTAAATTCATTCTGCCTTCAGTAGAAACAGCTCCCCAGAGCACCATAGATCCACCTTTAAAATGCCCGATTCATATCTGCCTTTAAAATATCTGCTCTGTCTTTCGCTATCTTCAGATCGTGCCAGTAACTGTTAAAACCATTTGGTTAATCAAGAATAAAATGATTTTCATCCGAAAATGCAACATTTTACCATTTCATATTGTCTTTATTCAACTTTAACACAGACGTTCTTTCCCCCATTAAATGCTGATTGATTATTACAGGTTTTTTATTCATTTTAACATATTATTAATTATTTTAAACATGCATAATTGTAGACCCTAACCTTTCGTTAAAAATTACGAGTAAATTTGGCAGCAATCATTATGAGTAGAACAGTAAGAGAAATTATGAGTCTTCGATCTCTGTAAAGCAACTCTGATTTTGCATCAGATCTCTCTCCTATCGAACCAGCAGTTCAATGTTTGATCACATTTCCTTCAGCAATTTTAGACTTTCGAATTTCATTAGAAATTCGACGGACCGAAATTATCCTTCCACTTAAAAAACACATTTATCATACTTCACTACTTGAACGTTCTTTTTTTCGAGGAATTGTCAGTAATGTCCGTCCAGAAAAACTGAAGGCTTATATATGAATTAAAATAGCCTAGTAGTTAACAAATTCGCATGTCAACTGTAATTTATCCGCTAGTAAGTTAAATAAAGCGAAAAAATCTGGATTGTCCCTATAATTATGAATATCTAAAAACGTGGAGAAAAACACATTTTGCATTATTTTTTATTAATTTTGTTTTTATTAAAAAATTATAACAGTTTTGTTTTTTAGAATACTAGATATATTAAGTGCACTTAGTATAATCTTGTTTACAATTATTTTTACGTTAGTTATTTAAAAATATAAAGTGTCCTTATAAATATGAGAAGGAGTGTATGAATGCCTCCAATACGTATGCTTCAGTCACTTGAAATTAAGCATAATAGTACGCTTACTGCTTCATATGCATGCGTAACTTAACTTCTTACATTGGGGATTGACAAAATTTTTCAAACTATACAAAGTGAAGCCCGATTGATAACGTTTGAAATTATTAAGGATTTTTAATGCAATGTGTGCAAATTTTTTCATTTGGTCATAATGAAAAAAATAATAAATCCATTTCATTTAAGATTTAAATGTCGAATTACTTTTCTAATATCTAACTAAAATGACTTAATTTAAAAAGTTCTACTATCTAACTAAAATGAATAAGTTAATAAACTATTTCTGCATTTTTATTTTCGCATGTTTTTTTAGATTTAAGCGGAGTTATTAGTATGTCTAGATTTTCTACATATATAGAGAGATTTTTCATGCCTCTACTAGCGTATTTCGCATGTTTAAAATAAAAGCTCGCCATAAAATACTAATACAAATTCACATATTTCATATCACCAGGTTTCCCAATCAAAATTTGGGGGGGGGGGGGGACTTGCATTTTTAGATTAGCAGATTCGCAAAAACAGAAAACAATTTTCTTGAATTTTTAAACTAAAAATTTGGGGGATTTTTTAGGGGATTTTCACAAAGATTTAGAGACTTTTAGGGGATTTTCAACTTGAATTTAGGGGCTTAAGTTTTTTGGAGTTGGCAACCCTGCCTTAAATAAATAATAGGCCGGCGCATTTTTTACCTCGTTAGAGGACAGCATTTCCGCTTGGCGATCTTATCGCTTCACTGGCGGTTTTAAGAAATTTTCATCTAAAAATAAAATCGGCTAAGAATTATAAGCAACACAAGTAATCTGTTTCTGTTTCTTAAATAATTCATAACATTTAAATGGGAAAAAAAGAGCCTACCAATTAAAATTGGAAAGATTTTTTAATTAATTTTCTTTTCTCTTCATCGTATATATATGATGGAGAAAGTATTGTTTTTATGTTAAATTTTCAAAATTGAGTTTTTGTCACATTTACACGTTTTAAAGTCTCCTGAATCCGTAAATTATGTTTTTAGCGGTTAGTCTGTGTGAAGAATAAGTAGTAGCAGTAAGTCTAAAATCAGTATTCGCAATGTGTATCATATAGGGAGGACACATTAAACTTTTCGTTGAGATCAAGGAAATGGTTCGTGTACAGTAACATCCTAGAGAATTCCAATACATTACGTCAATGGAGTAATTTCTGATAAGCACAGTAGAGGTCTGTACGGGTCAGATTTACGATTTTTTTTTCTTTTTTTTTTTGAATTAGGAAATAAAAAGTGCGCGTGAAAAATGAAATTAAAAAAAAGGAAACAACATAATTATGTTTGAATTTGAGTTGATAATTTAAGGATGCCTTTGATACAGTAACTTAAAAAAAAAAAAAAAAAAGTTCAAAAATGCCTACTCATACAAAGACGATTTTTTACATTCTAAAGTGGTTTAGCGATGTCTAACTGTTGCCGGCATTTTCGTTGAGAGAAATACTTTGTTCCTTCTGTACAACTTGCACATTTTCTTCTTTCTTCGTAAAAGTATATACAGATATTAAATTGTAATTTTTATGTTTTTGTATTATTACTAGTCTAAAAATAAGTAATTTTTCGAGTACTTCGTTTATTTATTTATTATTATTATCACTTTTCTTTTTCTTTTTCTTTTTCTTTCTCTTTATTTTTTCTCTTTTATTTATTTATTTTTTTTGTTGTTCTTGTTCTTGTTTTAGTAAATAATACTAAATTTAATAATAACCACTGTAATTCTCATACTATAATATCTAATTAACTAAATTTTTTAATTAAAATTTTTATACTTTATTTTAAGCATATTTTGATACATAAATGCAGTTATATTTTACTCTTCTGGGCTCACGTAATTACACGACAATAAACAATAGCGTCGAAATAAAGTGCACTGCACCGAGAAGTACATCAAGGCAACTGTCCTGTTCCAGTTTTTTATACAGTAGAGGCCAGGTTATTCGAGCCCTGATTAACCAATGTAGTCCCTATAATTTCATGGCCAATGGACGCGTCACTTACGCGGTTTATTGGAGAGTCAAGAAATTTTGCCTCCTACGAAGGAGGTAAAAAGGTAACGATGATACCCTCAACCTTACTTACCTAGCCTAGAGATTGGTAGATGAAAGACTTACTGATGATGATGTACCTGAGTGTAAGAACGCAGATGAAGAGTTGAAATTGACTGATGAGGGGATTGTAGGTGCTAAAAAAGTGAAAGTATAACCAGAGCCTGATTAAGGGGGACGCACACATTATTTATACTTACACCGTTATTTTTTAACAAATACTTTCCTCCTATAATAAACACAAAATTCTGATTAAAAATTATCTTTAAAGAATTATGGTGTCTAATAACGGTCAGTAAATTGGATTGTTTTACACCGTTCATTTTTTATAAAAAATATTTCCTCGTCAAAGCGTGGCTTTTCTACATACTTGCCAACATCCTAATTAATATTCCGTAGTCTTGTTAGTCCCGCCCTTCTTCTCACACCAATAAATTTTTAGAGTATTATTCTCCAAATTCAATTACGATTGAATAAAAGGAAAAATACTCTAAAAATATACCGGTGTGAGAAAGAAGGCGGAGCTATCAATACTACGGAATATTAATGAGTATGTTGGCAAGTATGCATTTCTATGACATGAAGTAAAAAAAAAAATGTAAAAATATCCCGGTGAGAGCGGAGATAATGTGTGCTTCCCCCTTAATCAGGCTCTGAGGATAACTGATAATGAAGATATTGATACAGAGAATGAGAGAATGAGTCACAGTGAAAGATGCAAGACAATTGAAAAAACTATCAAATACCTTCATTAATGTCTACAGGCCTTCTACTTCTACGACAAGAGACGATTGCGTCTACTTTATCTATTTATGTAATTGAAAGAAATATTTTCGCAAAAGCGAAACCTACACTAGCGAAAAGGAACAAACGAAAATTAATAAAAACAAAAATTAATTTTTATTTAAAAGTTATTTAACTATTGGAAACCAATGCATTTATGGATGTATATATAGCTTAGAAGTATTGTAAGAATGGTGTGGACGCAGGGATGAAAGTATTCCGTATTTTGACAGAACTCTTCCACAGGTATTTTTTAACAATTATCTGTATCCTATTTAACTAAAAAATATAAATGTAAAAATACACTGAATTTTTCTAAATATGAATAGTTGTGCCGAAGACGCTGACCACTTTCTCCATTGTATGGACATGCTTTTCTAAAATAATGCATATCCATCATTCTAATTAGTATTCAGTAATATTCTTAGTAATGCCGCTTTTTAGACACCACTTTATTTTTAAAGCATTATTTCTCTAAATTTAAGTACGATAAATAAGAAAAAAATTAAATTAAAAAAGATTAATGTGGCGAAAAAAAAAAAAAAAAAAAAAAAAAAAGGCGGGGAAAACAGGACTACGGAATATTAACACTTTCGCGAACGCATGTTTTCGTCTTTTTGGCAGTTTGCGCCGCCTGTGGGCGTTATTCCTACACATTACATTATTTTAAATCAATGTTTTCCATGTTCATATTTATAGTATAAATGGATATACATTACAGCTATACTCTTTCTAATCAAAGTATTTGTATCCATAATGCACCGTTTATATAAATGTGAATATTGAGTGTATTATTAAGCAATAATGAAACTTATGTAAGCTGAAGAAACGCCCATTGGGGGAGTTACATATTCTCAAATGAGGTGAATTCACGTCAGCGCAGCGATCCCAACTTTCGTAATTGATTCACAATCATTTTTAACCCCGCCTTCTTTTCGCACCAGAAATTTAGTGGATTACTTCTCTTTAATATGTGACAATGATTAAATAAGAAGAAAATCATTTTTCAAAATTTCCGGTATGAAAAAGAGGCTGGGCTAAAAATGACTGTGAATAAATTATAAAAGTTGGGAACGCTGCGTCAGCGGTCGCGAAAGTGTTAATCAGAATGTTAGCAGGCGTGATAATGGCAAACTTAACCGCCGCAAAATTTTGTAGCATGAAAAAAAATGAAGGATTTAAATTTATTTTTATTCCATATAAAGATATTCAAGAAATAGCAAATAAAAAATTTTATTTGTTAAACTATATTTTATACGTCCAAGGATATTAAATGGCAAAATAAACAAGAACCTTTAAAATATATATTAAAGTAATAACATGATAAAAATTATATTAATAATTACACAAATGCGACAATTGTAATTAAGAAAAAAAAATATTTTTACAAACAGATAAACTAGTATCAACGAAGTCACAAAAGCATATACAGATTTATTTATTAGAGAAATTTTAGGTAATTGAAATATTTATAATATATTTGGCAATGTTTATAATTTATGCCGGAGGACTTGTCCTTTTTCACACCAACATTGTTTGCACAGTCCTTCAATTCTTTTTTTATTTTCTGCAACAGTAGTATACCACAAGTATATGTAGCAATTCTTGATAAGAAGAAAGCCGTGAAACCAAAAAGGAAATATATTTTATAAAAATACTGATGGTAGAGTCCTTGAAAATAAGCGTGGCCATACAAACCATAATCAGTATATTTTGAAAGCATTTTTCTTATTATTACTACTTCGAGGGGGAGGCGGAGTGCCGAGTACCCGGGGTCGAAATAACATGACCCCACACCTCAGCGAACCAGAAAATGGTAGCAGAAATGGATAAAAAAAACGTGATGGCTTACACACAAAATAAATAAATAAATAAATAAATAATTAAAAAGGGGGACAGGCCGGGAAAATACGACAGGAGAAAAATTCTGAGCTCAAAGAGAAAGATGAAGGAAGAAAATGACAAAGACAATTAATAAATCAAAAACAGTAAAGTAAAAACTAAAAGGAAGAACGACTGAGTATAGTATTACAAAATAAAAGATAGTTTAAGTATAGCATTACGAACAAATGAACAACTCTTTATGGAACATTTATTTATTTATTTATTTATTTATTTATTTATTTATTTTTTTTTTTTAAACAAGATTACTAGAAAACAACGAAAAACTAAAGAAGAGAAGGAAGAATAATTCCAACATTAGGACGACGCCTATTGGCAGGATCTTTTCTTATTATTTCATCGTAATTATACATTGAAGGAAATTTCTCTAAAATTTACGTGCTCTGAACAAAGGGCGGGATTAACAACAATCTTGAGCTGTATAAATTATAAATCTTACCAGGTATGTAATAATTGGAAGATTAAAAGAAAACTTCTAATAAGTAATAGTTTTTAAAATATCAATTAAAATTTTAATTTATTAAAATTTATTTTAATGATTTATATGAAATTCATTAATGCACGTTCTGTAACTTAAATGATAAAAATAAATTTAACAATAATAAAATAAAATGTAAATATTTTAAAATTCTTTATACAGGGTGTTTATAAAGTCCCGGACCATTTTGATGTTTAATAACTCATAAAATAATAAAGATACATCAAAATTAATAACATAAATGGTTAGATAGACTCAAAAAGTTTCATGACCCTTGTCAATGAACTTCCACGTGCGCCCCCTTCGTCGCACGGAGAATATCAAGTCGATAGTCAATTTCACGCCAGGTAGTGGCAAGCATGTCGGCATCCACAGAGGCTATTGCGGTTGTAATTCTGACTTGGCGCAGATCACATACAAAACATCACATACAATCATCATTTTGACATCACATACAAAAGTACTACATAGAACAAACACATCAAAAGTAAACATAACATTGCAATAGTTGCCAAAAACAAAAGAGAGAAAAATGCAATTAATAAGCAGACGATATTTAGAAAAGTACAGATATTTAGACTGGAAAATGAAATTATCTGAAATAAACCACACGCGCAGACGATATTTACAAAAGTAAAGATATTGAAACCCTAAAAAAAAAAAAATATATATATATATTTGTTATTCCATCAATAAATGTCATAAGTTTGTTTATATCTTCATTATTTTATGAGTTATTAAACATCAAAATGGGTCCGGGACTTTATAAACACCCTGTATATATATTGTTAAGTGAATTATAATTAAAAAAAATAATTTTAAATATTCATTATCTTTTAGGCTTTATTTAGTAAAAATGAACAATTAGTAAAATAATTATTTTCCTACTCCATACCTGTGAACATTCTAATTAATTTTCCGCAAAAGTGTTAGTACGGCTCATTTTTTTTTAAATATCTATGTATACACTAACCCTTTTTTAGAGCATTTTTCTTCTTATTTAATCGTAATTGCACTTGGAGTAAATTGCTCTAAAAATTAAATTTTGTCGAAACGGGGGAAAGTAGTAACAATTTTACAGAATACTATTATTTGATGTCATGATTATTGGATGTTGGCAGCATGTTGGCAGCTATGCTTATCACTAATTCACTGTTTTTTATATTCATTTAACACTTTCCCGACCGCATGATTTTGTTTTTTTAACAGTAAGGTCCGCCCGTAGGCGTAAATCTCCCAAGTTACAATATTTCAGAAAAAAAAAGAAAAAAAAAAAAATCTGTATTCACATTTATATTACAAATGGATAAGGATTATAATAAAACGCATTATAAAAACGCATTAATAAAACGCATTAATGGATATGCATTATGAAAAAAACGCCCACTGGCGGAGTTACAGGTTTTCAAATGACGTAACTCTACGTAAGCAGTCGCAAAAGTGTTAATACATAAAAATTAATTTCGTTTTTAAACTTTTCGCGAAGACTGTTACGTATACGTGCTAGCAAGAAATGCACTTATTTCCCGGCACGCCAACGCATAGCTGTCAATATTTTAACACTTTGCGCTCGGCATATTTTCTGTAAGACACGCCTTTTGGCGTTCCTTAGGCATCACACGAATAAACGTCACACGTATAGTTACCAACTTACTACTTTTTGGCTACCGAAAAATTGTAATAATTTGTTTTATTTTACTTCATCATTAAATAAAATAAATCTTTCTGTTAAAATTTTCCGGTAGCCGAAAGTTAGCCTATAGTTACACGTTTTAGAAAAATAACATTTCACTTGCAGAGGAACACCTTAAGGCGTGGCTCGATTTTTTATTGTTCCCTCAGAAGGGGCATACGAGAGATAAGGGTTAATTTATTCCGGATTACTTTTATCCCCGACTTTATACCGTACCATTTATTTTTTTTTAAAGTATTTTTTTTTTTTCTTATTTGATCAAAGTTATATATTACAGAAAACTTTCCTATGTATAAAGTGGTGCGAAATAAAGGCGGGGCTAAATGTACTCCGGAATAAATTAAAATATTGGCAGGTATGCCAACGTGGCAAAGTGTTTTCGCATTCACCCTTGGCCGTCCCTCTTATACTAGTGTTCTGGAACGTTTTAAAAACTATAATTTTTGGCCTAAAATGACATTGTACAGTCATTTGCAAAAGTCTAAGACTAGTTGTCGATTTTCAGTATTTTTACACATTACATAATTTGCGCAGATTATTGCGTCATCTCATGTGCTGATTGCATCAGACGCATTCTACAGCTATAGTAAAGGTAGTCGGCACATTTATCGCCATTTGTTTTATGGATCTTGTCGTAGACAGTGCTGTTGTGAAATTACCGTATGGGTAAAAAACCTTCACTTTCTGTTACAAAAAGGTCCGCAATAGTGACCCTGCATGAAATTAGACTTCTGAACGACAAATAAGTTCGAGGGCAAATGTGAGCAAGACAGCTCTGCATAAAACTATTGGTAAATTTAGAATTTCTGGAAAATTTGTGGACCTTGAAAGAAGCGGTTGCCTTAGGAAAACGAATGTAAGTCATGATAATGTGATAAGAATGATGGTCGTACGAGATCCAAGAACCTCCTGCAATACGATTAGACATTCTTTGTCTGAAAAAGCACCAATATCAGTTTCAGTACTATTTCAAGACGTTTGGACAAAGATTTGGGTTTATCATCCCATAACTCTGCAAGGAAACTTCGACTTACTCCAAGTTATTGTTGCTAATTTAGCACATTTTGGCTGCCGAAAATATTTAATAGAAATGTTTATTTTATTTAATCAGTGAACTGTAACTTTTTTCACTGATAAAGTAAAATAAAATAAAATAAAATTTGCCGGTAGCCAAAAGGTGCTAACTTGGCAACTATAATCCAAGTATGAAAAAGAAGCGACTGACTTTCGCAAGACAATATCACAATTAGACAATACAGCAGTGGAGTAAGGTCTTATTTTCGGAAATCTGCAGCAATTTTCTGCACGTTTTCGCCACCCAAGGGGAAAAATATATGATGAGAGATAAACGATTCAGACTGTGAAACATCCTCCAATCCAAATGATATAGGATGCAGTTTCTCTGTCCGGTACTGCTAGTCTGTATTTTGTGCCAACTAAAATCACTATGAACAGAGAACGGTATCTTAATTTGTTACATGAGAAGTTGAAGCTTCACATGCGTGTTCATAAATGTTTAATTTTCATGCATGATGTAGCTCTGTGTCACAGGGCGAAGACTGTCAAGAAATATCTGAGGGCACAGAAAGTCAAAGTGCTTGACTATCCAGGTACTCACCGTTATTAGACACCAGAATTCTTTTAAAATAATTTTTAATCAGAATTTTGTGTTTATTATAGGAGGAAAGTATTTGTTAAAAAATAACGGTGTAAGTATAAATAATGTGTGCTTCCCCCTTAATCAGGCTCTGTGCATATGGCACTTGATGAATCGATAAAGCATGCTTGATGATGCACATACATTTCTAAAGCTTACTGCAAGTTTTTTATTTATAGCATGCCTAAGAGGATTACACAATATATTAAAAAAAGGAGGTCCTAGAAAATACTGACTTTAATTACAGAAAATAACCATGTGGAGTCTATTTTTCGTTTATATGTAAAATATATATCTTATTTTTGTGGAATTTCATTAACCATTTGCGGCGCAAGGTAATGCGGATCCTTTAAATTATACTACCACCGGAATTTACGAACAAAATTAAAATAAAAGAAATTTTAAATTTTCAGGGTTAAATTTTCAGGGCGTTTTCTGCTATCTTATAAATGTATATTTTTCCTAAAAAATTTCCGGGAAGAGTTTTTCCACTTGAGAATTAAAATTAGGTATTCCATCAGCGGGAACACAGCGTCTGAAAGGGTTAACATAACTTTGGATAGAACACGGGTGCAGAACTCATAGCACTATCAACGGAAAAAAAAAAAAAAATTCTACTTCTTAAATTAACGATATTATAGGTAGAGAAATTACTTAAACAAATACCGGTATGAATTCTGCGCCCGTGTTCCATCTCTGAATAGCAGAAAGTATGCAAAATTTTTCAGTTATTGTTTCTTATACAGATTTCTCAAATTAAATAAGATTTTTCAGTATTTTATAAAAGCTTCCCAAAACTGAAAAAAAAAAAAAAAAAACTGCTAAGGAAGTAAGACGACGATACTTCGTTTATTACATTCCCACAAAACTCCTCCGAAACAAAAATCGAGTTATTACGAGTGCCAAGATTGTAACGTAGGACTCTGAGTAGATCCCTATGTTCATTTTTTTCATGCTAAAAAAAAAAAAAAAAAAAAAAAAAGCAATACATTTAGTTGTCAAATGTTGTAATGTCAAAAGTCATTAAATAGAAAGAAAATGCTGAAAATAAAATGTAGAAAAATGTATTTAAAAAAGAAATATCTAAATAAATAAAGTATGTAATTAAAAAATGCATACAGCATATACCGTTTCTATACTCTATAGAATATTATTAAACAATACGTTCATATTTCGGTAATTTCTTGCATTCAGGCTTAAATGCAAAAAACATTATGACGATGGAGGATGCTCGCGAAACAGAGTGCCAGCCTGAGCAGTAAGCTAGCATTTGCGTCTCCCGCCAGTAAAGGTTTAAATGTTAATAGAATTTTAAATAATGGAATAAGTAAATTATTGTGCATAGATTATATATAAACTGCCGTATATTATTTGAGTTACTCTGTATAAACTAAAAATTCCATACGTTTCACAAAAATAGATAATTATATACTTTTACATCAAAGTCAAGAAAATGTCTTAGCGCTGTGTTTCTTTTTAATAAATTACTATATAAAAGAAATATTATTACATTTTATTACACCAGAATTATTTAAGCACAAATTTGATTAATAAAGAACAGAAGGGTAGAAAATACGATTTCTTCCTGCTAAGATGTTTTGTTCATGCAGCAAAGCTGGTAATTTATACAGCTTTGGTAAACCAGAATTCGAGACTGGCGGAGTAGTGGGAGCGCTTTTTGCGTTGCATGTATTCAGTTAGTTGAATCTCAAATATAGAGTTTAATTTACGAAAATTTTCTCTTAATATGTAAGATAGGCATAGCTGATTATATTTACAAGCGTTTAGAAGTAATATAAAGAATTGGTGCGAGATTTAAGCGTCATAAATTTTGAGGTGGCCGATGTAAAAATTATTTATCAAGTACGTAATTCCAGGGCCCGACTTAGATTACCTCGAGCCCCGGGTCGAGCTTATTCTGGGGGGCCCCCTTGAAGTGGCATGAGAGGTCTTTAGGTTGCAAAATTTCGGCTTATGCCTGTTGGGGGGGCCCTTCCAGAAGTGGGGCCCAGGGCAACTGCCCCTCGTGCCCTGGCGTTAATCAGGGCCTGCGTAATTCGGGTAACTACATACCGTTGATCGAGGAAACAAAAATCCTCGATATTTGCAAACAAAATAAACAAAACATTGTGCATTCAAATATTATTTTTTCTTCTTTTTCTTTGACAGTTTTCCTTTGATTTTCTTACTTACAGAAGAAAAGACGTCTCTCAGAAAATCGAATACTACAAAATTAGAAGCATTCTTTACAATTGCACATAGAGTTTAAATGACATTTTTTTTTCGAGTGAATACACATAAGTGTAGTATAGTTGAAAGATTGGCCATCTCTGAAAATTAAAATATTTAGGAATAGCAGTTTTTTTACCACACTTAGCAGAAATATAATTCGAACCAAAACTGCTTGGTTCTACAATCATTAGGACTGTATGTTTGAAAACTCGAACTCAAAATAAGGTGTGAGTGGGACATGAAGGGGGGAGATTATGTAAGTTTTTATTTTGGATTTGGCCGCCATTGCAACTTTTATTTGTATTGATATGTTTTTTTTTTTTTTTTTTTTTTTTTTTAACAGAATTATGTTTTACTAAATGTAACGTTAATATCGGATATTTAGGTTTGCAAGTACACGAAACGTTTTGTTTATTTAAATTTTATTTAAGAAAATGTATTGCAAATGGTCCCAAATTCCTTAATCACAAGCTATTTCTTAATAGAGTGGTAAATCATGCGATTTGCAAGCAAACTTACAAAAACTTACGTCTGTATAACCTGCTGAATCATCATAGGTGTGTTATCAAGTTAAATCATATAATTAATTAATAATGTAATGCTAACGATCATGCTATGGTTTAAAACAGAAGCAGTTACTGTAGTTTTCCAATAAAATGAGAAATAGTTAAATAAAAAGATATATATATTAAATATTTAGGTGAGTTTTGGAATATACTGAAAAGGTAGATTCTTGAGAGCGTCATTAGCGATACTATTGATGCCTGAGGAAATTTTATTTTTAAGTTTTTTGATCTCGCGGTTGACATCAGCGTGGATGACCCTTCATTAATTTACGCATAGATTTGGGAATTTGGAATAAGGATGGGGAACATAGGTTCCTAAGAGCTCTTGAATCTCCAGGCCACTTTCCAGATGGAGTTATCCTCTGGTGAGAGTCCGTCAAAGAAGTCGCTCCAGCTGTTAATGCATATTTTGATAAGGTAGTTTTTGAGGCCCTATTGAACTCTGTTGAAATAAATTTTATCTTGAATCCTATGCGTATCTTGCCATGTTTTCCTGGCTATATTTTTATAAGTAGTGAGTATGCGGAAGTCCGGCCTAATTTAAAAAAAAAAAAAAAAAAAAAATCGTTAGCAGGTTTTGAAGTAGTAGGATAGTCAATAGCACTCTTAATTTCTGAAGTGATGGTATTTATCAGGTGATCAATTTCATTAGTGCTATTGATGGGAGGAAGGAAGGGAGGGATGTCATCAATAAAATCAGTAAATTGAGTCCAATTGGTACAGGAAATATATATATATATATATATATATATATATATTTTGGGGGGGGGGAGGCATCAGTAGAAGTCTAATTTGAATATTAATTTTAAGAGGATTGTGATCTGAACTCAAATCAGCCCAAAACATGATTATTTTATCAAAGTTAAATACGATACAATGTCCAAAATCAGGGGTGTCCGGAAAGAGGAGGTCCGCATAATTGAAGAGAAGAATATTATCATGAATAACTCTAACATAAGCATTCGAAACAAAGCAATTCCAAGAGGGATGCTGGGCACTGACATCACCAAGAGGAATGGTGTACGCGTCATATCTGAAGTGAGAATATCAGATGTTATATCAACTGATATCTCAATACCACGAATGTAAACTGAGAAAAAAGTCAATGGGGAGAGCCTGGAGCTATAAGTGTGATACCAGAAGCGTTGGAAACGTTAAGAGTAGGAATTAACACCTGGTGGAAATTTAAATTACTTTTAATACAAATAGCGGTGATTTGAATAGCTAGATAGTTATTGGGATTAATAAAATTATTTCTAATAATAATATAATTTGGAATTTTGAGGGTCATATGTGGTCTTAATTTGGTTTCTTGCAGTAGAATAATATCAGGTGCATGCTTTTACAGAAACGCCTTAAGCTTCACATGAATACCATTGTAAGTTTAAGCAACAAAGGACAAACAGCCACGCGCAGCCAATTAGGGGCCGAGGAAACTTGGGTGAGTGCCATAAGTTTTGAAATCTGGTCTGGATAACCTCTTATGATAGCGAGAAAATTTTTATATTTAATAACTGATTCAACAATATTGTGTACGTTAAATTCATGGGTTATTTCGTTTAAAATGGAAGTTAGATCTGTAAAGGATCGGTATTATTTTTAGAAGCGGGAGGAGAGGTTGTCGGGGTGGCCAAAGGAGGAGGAAAAAAAATAGGAGGATTTTAGGGCAGGTGAATGAAATATTTGAGTTGTATGAAGTTTAAGTAAAGGTGTAACGATGTTTTTGGTGTTGCAGGGGAACATCCCCTGTAGCTAGCGCATGTGTAGCGTTACAGTTGCAACTTTTTACGTTTTTAACACGTTTTTCACGAGTGCAATCGCGTGTTTCATGATTACAAGCACATTTAACACAGCGGGCCATCATTCTGTAATTTTGTAAGGAGTGATGAAAGTACTGGCATTTGAAACATTGCACAGTACGGATTGGTCTTAAATAGTCCTCAACGAGAATGGGTAGTACAAGAGATTGCCCAATTAAAAGATATTTTTGCTTTCCGGGCAGTTCACTAGATAGATATGAATAAGAGGCATAGGAAGTCCAGTTTTAAAGCTGGTCAACTGATTAACTTTTTTTACTTTGTATCCCTTATGAATAAGAGTGTTGTGGATTTCTTCTTTTTCTTTGAAGGAGTCTAAGCCTCGAATGACTACCCGGAGAGGCACAGTAGTTTTGTATGAGAGAAGAAAGTGCTGGATATGTAACTCGTCTAATTTTGATACCAAATTTTTGTAACCATTTTCAGAATTAGTCATTTCGAAGATTAATCGTCTGTTATGTATCTCGAATATCACTTTTTTAAATTATTGATGATTATTGAATAAAAATACACCAGATTTATCAGCACTGCTAGCAACACTGAATAGAGGCCTCGGAATCATATTTTCCCCAGTACCGTCAGTAATACATTTTTCTCGAATCTTATTGACTGTTTTACTACTAATTTATTACACTGAGAAAAAATTCTGTAACTGCCATCTAGAATCTAAATTGTGGCTCTAGCAAAAATAGTTCCATGTCAACATTATAAATTCTAGTCTCCTTGGAAAGCGAGTTCTAGAACGATTTACAGCACAATGTGAAGTAACAAATCTTCAATTATTTTTACAGAACTAGCTATACAAATTTACAGCAACCTATGCTGTATTTATGTTAAAATTGTTATTATGTTAAATTGTTAACGTTCAAACTATACAAAAAAAAAATATTTTATTTTAAGACTATTTTAAAATCTAAATTTGATATTTTTGACAAAATTAAGAAATCCGTCAATTCTCATATTGAAAAAACAAAAACATTTTTTTTCCCTATAAAGACTACGATACTGAATTTTGTGAAAGAAAATCTAACTATTTTTTGAAATAATTTTTATTTATAAAAGTTCTGGATTGGATTTGGGAATAAGGCCGTAGGTCCTAGGCCTGAGGGGAAGTGCCCTTCGAGGAGTTTTTCTCCGGGGACCTAGCCCGTATTTACACAAGTTTCCGAGGAAACCACGGAAAGATCCGAACGGCTAGGCCGACGAGCGCGACCTGTGATCCAGCCCGGCACCTCATGTCTACCAGCTTTGAGTGCAGAACCGCTCGGCCGCTGGTGGACCTTTTTTATTCGTAAACACAAGCAATAAAGAGGTAGTCTTATTTCAAGGTTCTCATTAAAGGTAAATAACGGGTGAGAATTTATCACCCTTTTTCTAAAACAAAATGAAACTTTTGAAAACTATGTGAGATCTCTGAAAATTAACCGAGACGCAGAATAAACTTTGAATAATAATAATAAAACTTTATCATAAATACAGAGAATTTGTATCTCCAATTAATACGATTTTTTTTTCATGGTTTTCGACTTTATGGTTTCAGTAATGGGTGCAAAGAAGAAATAAATAGAGCCTAATCCTTATTCATCCAAACAGGTTTCCATTATAAGGCCGATTTCAAACTGTGTTCATGATACGATTTTTTTTCATGTTTTTCGACTTTATTATGGTTTCAGTAATGGGTGCAAAGAAGAAATAAATAGAGCCTAATCCTTATTCATCCAAACAGGTTTCCATTATAAGGCCGATTTCAAACTGTGTTCATGATACGATTTTTTTCATGTTTTTCGACTTTATGGTTTCAGTAATGGGTGCAAAGAATAAATAAATAGAGCCTAATTCTTATTCATCCAAACAGGTTTCCATTATAAGGTCGATTTAAAACTGTGTTCATGAAAATGATTTTCGGTAAAGTCTATAATTATGCAATTGAGATAATTCACATTTAATCTGGCAAAAAATAAAAATTGCCAAGAGGGTCCTACACAAAAGATGTGTCCATATTACTTTAAACAAAATCATGACAAAATAATAATAAATAAGATTACTCGATTAACTGAAATTAATATTTAAAAAAATAAATCTAAATAAAAATTTTAAAACTTTTTATAATATCAGTTTCATCGTTTTTTTTTTTTTTTTTTTTTTTTTTTTTTTTTTTTTTATGAAGCAGGTTTTATGTCATTTTAACTATGCATTAAAATGGTTGTTATCTTATAACAACCTTAGCTGCACATACCTTAGCAAAAAGTATCAAACATACATTGGTTTAAAATTTCAAATTTTGTATAAAGGGTCCTATACTAAAGCAATTCCTTAATGAGTGCGCCTATTATTTATTTTAAATTAACTTTGTTTTTTATCAACATAATAAAATTCAAATAATTAATGCTATTTATATTTCATTAACAGCTGTATATTACAGTATTTGTCCACAGTTTTTATTTGTTGAATATAGTTAAAATGCTTATAAAAATATATTTATTTAAACATTTCTATTGTTTAATTAAAAAAGGAAAAAAAAAAGTTAAATATAGTATCAAGCAAAGCTTGCTAGTAAGTAATATAATTGATATGTAAATTGTTATTACAATATATATATATATATATATATATATATATATATATATATAATGTAAACTTTTTAAAGAAAGCATCTGCGAGTCACGAGTTTTTTATAAGAATAATATTTCAATAAATTAATAATAGTTATTTATAATAACAGTACTGTAAAAATTTCTTCAGTTTAGCTTAAAATTGGAATAAAGAATTTTAATGTACTCAGCTTATTCATCTTGAATTAACAGCTGTATCGCAACAATGCTTTGCACAAAATTACATACCATAACAATCACTATTATACATGTATGAATACTCTGTGTACGTAAAAACCCAAAGCTCAAGTTATAATCATAGAAATAATAATAATAACAAGAACAAATAATAGTACAAGGAATACCATCCCCCTTCTCCAATCTCATTCAAATACAATGGTTATCAACTTTTCATAAATGAATACTGAAAAAAAATAATAGCACTGCATTTAATAGCTTAAAAAAAAAGAAAAAAAAAATGTAATCTAAAATTTTGTGTAACCCTCCATTTTCAAAGGGAAAAAGACTTCAAATATACGTAACATTCAAATGCATTTTTTTACAGTTTTTTGTTATTAAAATTATTCATTTAAAATTAGAATCACAGACAAAAGCATTAAAAAATAGAGCTATTAAACTTACCAATCAGATTAGTTAGGCAAGGATCCCCTAGAAAGGCCTTCGTGAAGAGCATTCCACCATACGATTAGGTTCATACTGTAGACAATTTGCCTTTACTTAAACACCAACAAGACTAGCTAAGAAAGCTACCCCATTGAACATACCTTCTATTAAAACAGAAGGCGTCAACGGAACAACTCACTTGGCATTTGCCTTTAATTTGCAATTGAATCCCATATAAATTTTTAGTCAGTCCAGTGTACCGTTGTTTCTTTAACCACGAGCATTTCATTATTGTTCTGATCTTCATATCATAGATTGTTCTGATCTGCACATTTCACAGATAATGCGCTGAAATAACCTAAAAATGATGAACATATTACTGTTAAATTAATAGTGCAGAGCTGCCAACCTAATCCGGCAAATTGTTAGTACCGCCCCTTTTTCTACACCACTTAATTTTTAGAGTATTTTTCTACTTAAATCATCGTAGATACATTTGAAGAGAATTGCTCTAAAAATTTAGTGGTGTAGAAAAAGGGGCGTTTTTCAATAGGCGTTAACAATTTGCCGGATTAGGTTGGCAGCACTGATAGTGTAATTTGAAAAATGCAGTCGCGCTGAAATGTATATTGAAACAAATGGTGTGCCATATACTACTAGCTATGTTATCTACATTAAAGGGAAATATTCAGATTAATTATACCAAAATTGAGAACAAAGTATGTTACAAATGTTTTTATAGAAACATAGAAAGTTTAGCTAAATTAATTTATATTTGTATATGATGCTATTTTAAACTTTTTGCCACTTTGTTACTAAAGTCATTTTTGAAAGAGCCAATATTTACTTGCGATAAATAAATAATTAAACTTGCTTTGATAAAAATAATTATTCCCATTAAAAATTTAAATTTCACAAAAGTAAATATACAGTCATATCCTAATATTTTAGCTACATTCCTCCAATTTCATAAGCATGCATAGATTCTAAATATTAATCATTAAGGTATTAATAACCCCTTTTTAAAAATTTGTGTGATTATATGGACTATAAAAACAATAAATCCGTGCAGCTGCACGTAGTTTGCTGTGACAATTAATAAAGCATTTGCTATACTTCTACCTGAGTATACTGTTTACCTATGAGATTGCAGATTATTATTCTTTTTAGTTATTTACTTATTCAACAATTTACGATGTTGCAGTAGAATATAAGTAGATAACAATAAATAAAAGAGCAAGACATAAATTGAAATAATTTATATCGGATGGTATGTAGCACAGAAGAATGAAGTACGGAGATTAATAAGATTCAATTTTTATCACAGCATTAGCACGGAACAGGTTCGTATGTGTACAGAGATGGTTATATTCCATGGAAACTATACGATTTGTTTTTAACCATCGTTATTTAAAATTTTGGCAAAATAACATTACTACTTTTAAAGCAGTATGAGCACTTTTTTAAAGTAAACAATTCAGAGGAATGAACGAATCATACATAAATACCAATAATGAAGTTATTTTAAAAGATTACATACTTCTTTCTTTTTAACAAAATAATTAACAGTTAAAGGAAAGAAAAAAGTTTTTTCTCACTCACAACAGGAGATCCCTTAACATCAACAAGCCGCCATTATTATTTTTATATTTTGCTTGGCTTCATTTACGCTTTACGCATGCTCAGTAACGAAAAATTACGGTTAACCTTCTTCTAGAGCTGGGTAGAGTTTCTGAGCTCTGAGTCGCCTTTCAGCCGCAGTAAGACCAACTACGGTTATTGGTGAATACCGTTTGAGCGTTCAAGTCGGGTTTTCGCGGTAAACCGCGGGTTGAGGTAAATGGTGAATACGGCCGTTATTGATGATGATGCACCTGAGTGTAAGAACGCAGGAAGAGTTGAAATTGATTGATGAGGGAATTGTAGGTGCTAAAAAAGTGAAAGTATAACTGATAATGAAGATATTGAAACAGAGAAGGAGAAAATGAGTCGCAGTGAAAGACGCAAGACAATAGAAAAAACTATCAAATACCTTCCTCAATGTCTACAGGCCTTCTACTTCTACGACGAGAGACGATTGCGTCTACTTTATCTATTTATGTAATTGAAAGAAATATTTTCCCAAAAGCGAAATCTACACTAGCGAAAAGGAACCAACGAAAATTAATAAAAACAAAAATTAATTTTTATTTAAAAGTTATTAAACTATTGGAAACCAATGCATTTATGGATGTCTATATACCTTAGAAGTATTGTTAGAATGGTGTGGACGCAGGGATGATAGTACTCCATATTTTTACAGAACTCTTCCACTGGTATTTTTTACAATAATCTGTATTATATTTAACTAAAAAATATAAATGTAAAAATTTTCTAAATTTGAATAGTTGTGCCGAAGACGCTGCGCTGACCACTTTCTCCCTTGTATGGACTATGGACACGCTTTTCTAAAATAATGCATACCTGCCATCATTCTAATTAATATTCAGTAATATTCTTAGTAATGCCTCATTTTAGACACTATATTTTTGAAGCAATTTTCTCTAAATTTAAGTACGATAAATAAGAAAATAAATAAATAAATAAATAAATAAAAAAAGATTAATGTGGGAAAAAAAAAAAAAAAAAAAAAAAAAAAAAAAAACGGGAAAAACAGAACTACGGAATATTAACACTTTTGCGACAGCATGTTTTTGTCTTTTTGGCAGTTTGCGCCGCCTGTGGGCGCTATTCCAGTACATTATATCATTTTTAATCAATGTTTTCCATATTTATGTTTATAGTATAAGTGGATAGACATTACAGTTATACTCTTTCCAATCAAAGTATTTGTATCCATAATGCACTAATTATATAAATGTGAATATTGAGTGTATTATTAAGCAACAATGTAACTTATGTAAGCTAAAAAAACGCCCATTGGCGGAACTACAGATTTTCAAATGAAGTGGATTCACGTCAGCGCAGCGTTCCCAACTTTTATAATTTATTCACAATCATTTTTAGCCCCGCCTTCTTTTCGCACCAGAAATTTAGTAGATTATTTCTCTTTAATATGTGACAACAATTAAATAAGAAGAAAATCATTTTTCAAAATTTCCGGGTGGAAAAATGGCCGGGCTAAAAATGACTGTGAATAAATTATAAAAGTTGGGAACACGGCGTTAGCGGTCGCGAAAGTGTTAATTAGAATGTTATCAGCCGTGATAATGGCAAACTTAACCGTCGCAAAATTTTGTAGCATGAATAAAAATTAAGAATTTAAATGTATTTTTATTCCATATAAAGATATTCAAGAAATAGCAACAAAAAATTTTATTTGGTAAACTATATTTTATACGTCCAAGGACATTAAATGACAAAATAAACAAAAAACTTTTAAAATATATATTAAAGTATTAACATGATAAAAATTTTATTAATAATTATACAAATGCGACAATTGTAATTAACAAAAAAAAAAAAAAAAAATCTTTTTACAAACAGATAAACTAGTATCAACGAAGTCAAAACAGCATATTCAGATTTATTTATTAGAGAAATTTTTAGGTAACTGAAATATTTATAATATATTTGGCAATGTTTATAATTTATGCCGGAGGACTTGTCCTCATTTCACACCAACAATGTTTGTACAGTCCTTCAATTCTTTTTTTATTTTCTGCACCACTAGTATACCACAAGTATAATGTAGCAATTCTTGATATGAAGAAAGCCGTGAAACCAAAAAGGAAATATATTTTATAAAAATACTGATGGTAGAGTCTTTGAAAATAGGCGTGGCCATACAAACCATAATCAGTATATTTTTCATATTATTTCATCGTAATTATACATTGAAGAACATTTCCCTAAAATTTATGTGGTGTGAATAAAGGGCGGGATTAACAACAATCTTGAGCTGTATAAATTATAAATCTTACCAGGTATGTAATTATTGGAAGATTAAAAGAAAATTTCTAATAAGTAATATTTTTAAAATATCAATTAAAATTTTAATTTATTAAAATTTATTTTAATGATTTATATGGAATTCATTAATGCACGTTCCGTAACTTAAATGATAAAAATAAATTTAACAATAATAAAATGAAATGTAAATATTTTAAAATTCTTTATACAGGGTGTTTATAAAGTCCCGGACCTAATTTGATGTTTAATAACTCATAAAATAATAAAGATAGATCAAAATTAATAACATAAATGGTTAGATAGACTCAAAAAGATTCATGACCCTTGTCAATGAACTTCCACGTGTGCCCCCTTCGTCGCACGGAGAATATCAAGTCGATAGTCAATTTCACACCAGGTAGCGGCAAGCATGTCGGCATCCACAGAGGCTATTGCGGTTGTAATTCTGACTCGACACAGATCACTTACAAAACATCACATACAATCATCATTTTGACATCACATACAAAAGTACTACCAAGAACAAACACATCAAAAGTAAACATAACATTGCAATAGTTGTCAAAAACAAAAGAGAGAAAAATGCAATTAATAAGCAGACGATTTTTAGAAAAGTACAGATATTTAGACTGGAAAATAAAATTATATGAAATTAACCACACGCGTAGACGATATTTACAAAAGTAAAGATATTCAAACCTGAAAAAAAAAAAAAAAAAAAAAAAAAATTATATATATATATATATATATATATATATATATATATATATATATATATATGAGTTATTCCATCAATAAATGCCATAAGTATGTTTATAACTTCGTTATTTTATGAGTTATTAAGCATCAAAATGGGTCCGAGACTTTATAAAGGCCCTGTGTATATATATATTGTTAAGTGAATTATAATAAAAAAATAATTTTAAATATTCATTATCTTTTAGGCTTTATTTAGTAAAAATGAACAATTAGTAAAATAATTATTTTCCTACTCCATACCTGTGAACATTCTAATTAATTTTCCGTAAAAGTGTCAGTACCGCTCATTTTTTTTTTTTTTTTTTTTTATCTATATATACACTAACCCTTTTTTAGAGCATTTTTCTTCTTATTTAATCGTAATTGCATTTGGAGCAAATTGCTTTAAAAATTAAATTATGTCGAAACGGGGGAAAGTATTAACAATTTTACAGAATACTAATATTGGATGTTATGATTATTGGATGTTGGCAGCATGTTGGCAGCTATGCTTATTACTAATTCACTGTTTTTTAATACTCATTTAACACTTTCCCTAGCGCATGATTTTGTATTTTTAACAGTAAGGTCCGCCCGTAGGCATAAATCTCCCAAGTTACAATATTTCAGAAAAAAAAAAAAAAAATCTGTATTCACATTTATATTACAAATGGATATGCATTATAATATATTCTTTCTATCCAAAATATTTTTGTCCACTAATGAAATTAGGAATATTGGGTATATTCTTTAAAAAAAAAGACAAAAATTTCGAAAAAAATAAAAACGCCCACTGGCGGAGTTACAGGTTTTCAAATGACGTAAATCTACGTAAGCGGTCGCAAAAGTGTTAATACATAAAAATTAATTTAATTTTTAAACTTTTCGCGAAGACTGTTACGTATACGTGCTAGGAAGAAATGCACTTATTTCCCGGCACGCCAACGCATAGCTGTCAATATTTTAACACTTTGCGCTCGGCATATTTTATGTAGGACACGCCTTTTGGCGTTCCTTTAAAACGTCATACGTAAAGTTTCCAACTTACTACTTTTTGGCTACCGAAAAATTGTAATAATTTGTTTTATTTTACTTCATCATTAAATAAAATAAATATTTCTGTTAAAATTTTCCGATAGCCGAAAGGTAGCCTATAGTTACACGTTTTAGAAAAATAACATTTCACTTGCAGAGGAACACCTTAAGGCGTGGCTCGATTTTTTAATGTCCCCTCAGAAGGGACATACGAGCGATAAGGGTTAATTTATTCCGGGTTACTTTTATCCCTGACATTATACCGTACCACTTATTTTTTTAAAAGTATTTTTTTTTTCTTGTTTGAACAAAGTTTTATATTAGAGAAAACTTTCCTATGTATAAAGTGGTTCGAAATAAAGGCGGGGCTAAATGTACTCCGGAATAAATTACAATATTGGTAGGTATGCCAACGTGGCATAGTGTTTTCTCATTCACCCTTGGCCGTCCCTCTTATACTAGTATCCTGGAACGTTTTAAAAACTATAATTTTTGGCCTAAAATGACATTGTACAGTCATTTGCAAAAGTCTAAGACTTGTTGTCGATTTTCAGTATTTTTACACATTGCATCATTTGCGCAGATTATTGCGTCATCTCATGTGCTGATTGCATCAGACGCATTCTACAGCTATAATAAAGGTAGTCGGCACATATTTCGCCATTTGTTTTATGGATATTGTCGTAGACACAGACAGTGCTGTTGTGAAATTATCGTAATGGGTAAAAAACCTTCACTTTCTGTTACAAAAAGGTCCGCAATAGTGACCCTGCATGAAATTAGACTTCTGAACGTCAAATAAGTTCGAGGGTAAATGTGAGCAAGACAGCTCTGCATCAAACTATTGGTAAATTTAGAATTTCGGGAAAATTTGTGGACCTTGAAAGAAGCGGTTGCCATAGGAAAACGAATATACTGTCAGCCAAAAAAAAAAAAAAAAAAAACGCCACCCCCCCACCTAATTTTGCCGTAAATTATCGTAGAAACATGCGACTGGTACCGATCAGTTTGTAATAACGTCTAGTTTATAATGTTATAGTTAGATTTTACTTAGGGGGTCGTCTACATATTAAAACTGACATCAAATTCATTTTTTTTCAATGGTAACCCCACTTTTTTCATAATTTATTTGAATTCTTTGGATCAAATCACCACGGAAAATGGTATAGTTTATATATTTCGCTCAATTTTTCATAGAGTTATAAGCTGTCAAAGTTTGGGGATGCTAATGTTAAATGAATGTGACAAACATTAAATCATATCTTCCGAAATAATTATGATATTTAAATTCTGTTTTTTTTTTTTTATTCGTTAGAATGAAGTGACCCAAACATATTCCATGCAAATTTTTGCTAAAAAATTTTTTTTTGAATTATGAAAATTATTAATAAATTCATATTTGAAAAAATTATGAATTATGACCTATGTTAATTTTTGCACGAATAGAACGGGCATCATCAAAAACATGGGTTTCCAAATTTACAGCTTGTTCCTAACATTATTTTTTGAGTTAGAGTGATATTTCACTTTTTATTCCTGTTAGGGGGCCGTCACTTGTTATAATCTGTATCCTCTTTAAGTAAATGTTTGTTTATAATTTGACGGAAAACTATTTTAAATTACCTTTATGTTATTTTTATTGTTTCCTAAGCAATATTTCGATGTTTATTATACAAATTGGCATATTTTATAAAGTTTTCACAATGTAGGCGAGGGATTGTGAAAGAATTTCAAAAGAAATGTAGATTCGCTGAAACACTATTTTAAAAAAAAAGACTAATTTGCATATTCCTATTTGACTCTATATGTGACGCTGGTATCCATAAATCACAATGGTATTTACTACATCCATTATTGAAGACAAAACGTAAATGATTTAATATCAAATATGCAACATTATTTTGTTTTATATTATTTTGTTTTAGAAAATTTGTGAAAAGGCGTGGCTTACGGTACAAGAGAGGAATATATCCGATCCTTATATGTTAAGTCTTTCTTCATAAGTATTAAATATCTTTTTCTAAATTTTCGCTGCTAAAATTCTATTTTAACCCTGTTACACTTTTTTTCGCATTTCAGTATTCAAGAGTACGTACACCTCTAGTTAAATATCATGTTTTAGAAAACACGGTACAGTGAAACTCATTGCATGAAACAGCAATTATGCATTCGACAATCGTTTTATTATTATTATTATGAACATTTAATAATTTTAAAAAGATTTTTTACCATGAATTTTCTGTTTAAATTTTGTTGTGATGTATTTGCATTTGGTTACTGTACCGTTTGTAAGCTTTGTGTTGTTTAAAATTTATCCCATAATGTAACATAATAAAATATCAAATTTCTATTAAAAGTTTTTTTAATACAGAATCAAATAGTGAAAAATTGCTTTTTTTTATTTATTTTTTTTTTTTTAACAGTTTTAAAAAAACTGTCAATTAAAAAAGAAAAAAAAAATTAAAACTTTTGTGTATTTTGTAAAACAGACTTAATTTTGTTAGTCAACTTCAATTAAAAACCAAGTTATTAAAGAAAGTATAAAGCTCCATTCGCAGGAAATGACCACTAAAATAGACGGAAATATAATTTTAAATCATGTGTCAAATACAAATAAAATCTATAATCTTCAGTATCCATATATTTAAATAATATTTAAAACAAATAATATTTTATGAGATAATTTTGCAATAATCAATTTCATAATTTCACTATAATGAAGTAACAGGGGGTTTGTATTTTAAAATGCATCTTTCTCATGTATCTCAGAAAATTAAATGTTATTATTATTATTATTATTATTTTATATTTTTTTAAAATTTCACAACTAGCCACAGTACGCTTACGTCCTATTTACATTAAACTTTGATATGGAAGCTATGTTGCTGTTTTTCGATGCTGCGAAATTTACAAAATATATTTGTGTTAATATACTATACAGATAGAAGAATAATTATATAATATCAACAAATCTTCTTTAATCAATATGTTAATATACATTACTGTATGGAAATGTTTATATATGAATATTGTATTTATTTTTAATGAGACATATAAACACAAAATACTAAAAAAAAAAAAAAAAAAGAAGAAAATGTGTTAAATTTTTTTTATAAATGAAGCGAAATATATATGCATAGTGCCCAACCTAACCCGTAGCATTGTTAGTTCTCGCCCCTTTGTGTACACAGTTTAATTTTTAGAGTAATTAACTTCAAATACATTTACGATTAACTCATTGAGCGCCACGCGAATACTTATGGAAATCCCATTCAGGCCACACGCACTGCTTAGAAGCGTGTTATGTTTATCGAGTTTCAATAAACCCCATTAGGCCTTAACGATATAATCCTATAAAAATCCTATAATTAAAAAAAAAAAAAGAAAAGAAAAAAGAAAGAAAATAAAATAAAATAAATTTTAAATAAATTGTCAGTAATTACTTAAAACTATGTAAATTCTGTAGTTTTATATCATATTTTACACTGCCGGCTCATTTCGCCTAAATGGAAAGATCAGTGTCAGCCACCAATGGCTGACATGGCGCTGAACCTGTTAAATAAAGAAAAAATATTCTACAAAGACTGATGTGAAAAAAATGTACGGAAAGGGGCGGGACCAGTTATTCTCCAGGTTAGGTTGACAAGAATGTATATACATAGAGCAATGCCAGAAAATGTTCTTTATTTTTCATGAACCGGATGAATGGTACTTTTTTTCTGAATAGTCTATGTATAAAATAAAATGCTGCTTTAAATACCCTTTAAATGAAAAGTTTTATTACATAAAGTAATTTTCTGGCACTCTACAACTCCCAAATGACACACAATACGAAACCCCGCCCTTTTCCAGTGTTTAAAGGGTATTAACGTTTAATATGCTTTCTGTTCGTTTTGATCTTTCCTCCTCCTCGTTATCTTCTTTTTTTCTTAAAAAAAAAAAAAAAAATCTGCAATCTGACACAATTTTGTTAACTTAGACTGATAATTATACAGAGAATTTTAACAGGAACAGAGAGGAGAGAACATTTTAAAAGTATGATTCGTAATAAAGTTCTATTTTTATGTATTTATTTTATTTGTGTTCATGCGATTAATTGTTTTCTTGTGTTTACGAGGAAATCTTATCACTTTCACATTGCTAATTTATAAAATATAGTTTTTTGTTCTCAATATATTGAGAAATAAATATATATATATATATATATCTGCGAGAATATCGAACATTTCTCTTAATATTAATTAAGTCAAGGCACATTTTTAAAATCGTCGATAATGAAATTATAAAATTCTGCATTCGAAAAGCTTCATGTATGTGTAAATCACAAAATATTAATATTTAAACGTGTGGTTAATCTGACGCAAAAAAATTTAACTTTTATTTAATTTCTAACTATTTAAATTTTGAATACATAAATTAGCATTACAATCTGTATTCTTTTTATAAAAAGTTTATAAAATAAAGACTTAACTTGTAAATTGTATTAAGAGAAAAAAAAAAAAAAAAAAAAAGAATGAAAACGAAAAAAAAAAAAAATCTATATAAATAAAGAGAAGTGTCTCTGTGTGTGTCTGTCTGCGCTCTGGTGCTCACAATATTGACCGCAGAGCTTCCAAATTTGGTATATAGGTACCGGGGAACCTGCAGGTTTGCACCTCATCGAGATTTTTTCGAATTTCGAATTTGAATATTTTAAATTAATGTTTTTCATATTTTAAATATTCTTTGTTTCATTTTTAATAGATTTATTATTTTGCTTCAATCGTCTGCGTATCTTAGCAACGGCTATTACGCAACTTATTTTTATTTAATACATTCATTTGAAGGCGATTTTTTTTTTTTTTTTAATTTGTTATATTTATTGAAAATAAAATCGTAATGCAGTAGGAAAAATTAAGTGTAATTAGTTTTAAATTTAAAAACGTATTTATAACTGTTTAATTTTTTTGTAGTAGAACAACATCTTATTTTTTATTTTTTAATTAATTCCTTTAAAAGAAAAAAAAATCATTTATTATATTGTTTTTTTATTTACAGTATTTATCGGGAAAAATGGTAGTATATACATAGTAAAAAGGTTTAAATTGATTAAAATTTATTTGTTTATATGTATATATGTATATATGTATATATATATATATATATTTTAATCTACATTTTATTTTATTTTATTTTATTTAATTACATTGGTCGGAATCAAATCGTATTATAGTGTAAATAGCATGGGCTATAAAATACATGGTTCAAAACTAAAATATTTAATAGATGCTGAGATACAGTCATCTTTAAAATGGTAGTTCTTAAATAGTAGCAGATTCCCCCTGTCGTCGATAAATATCCAGATTGAAGTGCCCGAGAAAGATCTTTCTGCAGGCATGGGAAACCTAGACCTGATGCAGTGCGGGCGAGAAAAGGGCTGCTGTAGACAGCGGGTACCCAAAGCGAGGTTTAGAGCAATTTCAGTTACTTTTTTTTTTTTTTTTTTTAGTTTTTGTCGATAATGTGGTGTAAAAAAGATAAATATTAATTCAATTCTTTCGAAAATTCATTTAAATATAGTGACCAGCGAAGCGGGCGTAGCCTGCTAGTATATATATATATATATATTAGGCAAATTTTATGCATATTTTGTAAAATCATAGAATTTAGGAAACTTAAATATTTGATATTTTTCCCATAATCGATGCGTACAGATCATATTCATTATGACATCTCTCTCTCTTTTTTTTTCCTTTTTAATAGAGTAATGTAACATTTTGACCTTTTCAACTGAAGATTTAGATTAAGGGTAGTCAGCCTTTCTACACCCACCGTCCACTTCGGTATCTGTGTTCAGAGTAGAATTTTAGAACATCCCATTAAGTAGTAGATTTATTATTTTGTATATAAATTTGTTACACGTTATAAAATATAAAAGGAAAAGTATATCGTGGAGATTTATGTAAAAGTTTTTAATAATGTCATGAAAAAAAAATAATTAATTAAAAATATAAATAAATAAAAATATCTGTTTTAATATTTTTAAAAAGTCAATTAAAGAAAATGAAAGTAGTGCAGTATCAGAACAAACTCCCATTGTCACTGTGAAACGCCCGTGGGAACCATGTTGAGTGCCACCGTTTCGGACAATTATACGGCAGCTTGAGTTAAAATAATTTTGAATTTTCAAACAAATTTAAAACCATTTACCTTTTTTTTATGGATATTTTAATATCTATTCAAGCTATGTAATTTTCTTCGTATGAAGTGAACTAATTGATGTTTAATCAATAGAAACCAATAAAAATCTGAATTCATGAACTAACTCAGAGAAACCTGTGAATTAGGCATTTTTTATTTCATAATTAACATTTCTGAAACTTTTCTCCGGTGTAAAACGTAATAAATAATGTAAACTGGGTGGTAGATCATGCTTTATATTTTCTAAATGTATAGACGGACCCCTAATACATTTTCACGTGTAACTCTACTCAGAATTGATTTAAAGTATAAAAATAGGTATGTTTTCTGAACCACCTTGATCTCAGAAATCTGAATATGAAGTCAAAAATAGGGGTTGCCATTGAATAACATCAAGTTAATGCCAGTTTTAATATGTAGACGACCCCCTAGGCAAAATGTAACTATACCATTATAAACTAGACGTTCTTACAAATCGATCGGTACCAGTCAAATGTTTCTACGATGATTTACGGCGAAATTAGGTGGGGGGGGGCGTTTTTTTTTTTTTTTTTGATGACTGTACGTCATGATAATGTGATAAGAATGATAGTCGTACGAGATTTAAGAACCTCCTGCAATACGATTCATTGTACAATACATTCTCTGTCTGCAATACATTCTATGCAATACATTCTTCCTGCAATACATTCTCTGTATGAAAAAGCACCAATATCAGTTTGAGTACTATTCCAAGACGTTTGGACAAAGATTTGGGTTTATCATCCCATAAATCTGCAAGGAAACTTCGACTTACTCCAAGTTATCGTTGCTAATTTAGCACATTTTGGCTACCGAAAATATTTAATAGAAATGTTTATTTTATTTAATCAGTGAACTGTAACTTTTTTCACTGATAAAGTAAAATAAAATAAAATAAAATTTGCCGGTAGCCAAAAGGTGCTAACTTGGCAACTATAATCCAAGTATGAAAAATAAGCGACTGACTTTCGCAAGACAATATCACAATTGGACAGTACAGCAGTGGAGTAAGGTCTTATTTTCGGAAGTCTGCAGCAATTTTCTGCACGTTCTACATGTTTTCTCCACCCAAGGGGAAAAATATATGATGAGAAATAAACGATTCAGACTGTGAAACATCCTCCAATCCATATGATATAGGATGCAGTCTCTCTGTCCAGTACTGCTAGTCTGTATTTTGTGCCAACTAAAATCACTATGAACAGAGAGCGGTATCTTAATTTCTTACATGAGAAGTTGAAGTTTGACATGCGTCTTCATAAATGTTTAATTTTCATGCATGATGTAGCTCCGTGTCACAGGGCGAAGATTGTCAAGAAATATTTGAGGGCACAGAAAATCAAAGTGCTTGACTATCCAGGTAATAGCCCAAATTAGAATCCAGTAAAAATTCTGTGGTGCATTGTGAAAAATAAAGTCGTCGAAAAGCAACCATCCACTGCATACGGCACTTAATGAATCGCTAAAGCATGCTTGATGGTGCACATACATTTCTAAAGCTTGTTTTTTATTTATAGCATGCCTAAGAGGATAACACAAGTTATTAAAAAAAGGAGGTCCTACAAAATACTGACATTAATTACAGAAAATAACCATGTGGAGTCTATTTTTCGTTTATATGTAAAATATATATCTTATTTTTGTGGAATTTCATTAACCATTTGCGGCGCAGGGTAATGCGGATCCTTTAAATTATACTACCACCGGAATTTACGAACAAAATTAAAATAAAATAAATTTTAAATTTTCTGTTTTCAAAAAAAGGGCATTTTCTGCTATCTTATAAATGTAAATTTTTGCTAAAAAATTTCCGGGAAGAGTTTTTGCACTTGCGAATTAAAATTAGGTGTTCCATCAGCGGGAAAACTGCGACTGAAAGGGTTGACATATCTTTGGATAGAACACGGGTGCACAACTCATACCACTATCAACGTAAAAAAGAAATCTACTTATTAATGATATTATAGGTAGAGAAATTACTTAAACAAATACCGGTATCAATTCTGCGCCCGTGTTCCATCTCTGAATAGCAGAAAGTATGCAAAATTTTTCAGTTATTGTTTCTTATACAGATTTCTCAAATTAAATAAGATTTTTCAGTATTTTATAAAGGCTTCCCAAAACTTAAAAAAAATAAAAACTGCTAAGGAAGTAAGACGACGATACTTCGTTTATTACATTCCCACAAAACTCCTCCGAAACAAAAATCGAGTTATTACGAGTGCCAAGATTGTAACGTAGGACTCTGAGTAGATCCCTATGTACAATTTTTTCATGCTTAAAAAAAAAAAAAAAAAAAAAAAAAAAAAAGCAATACATTTAGTTGTCAAATGTTGTAATGTCAAAAGTAATTAAATAGAAAGAAAATGCTGAAAATAAAATGTAGAAAAATGTATTTAAAAAAGAAATATCTAAATAAATAAAGTATGTAATTAAAAAATGCATACAGCATATACCGTTTCTATACCCTACAGGATATTATTAAACAATATGTTCATATTTCGGTAATTTCTTGCATTCAGGCTTAAATGCAAAACACATTCCGACGATGGGGGATGCTCGCGAAACAGAGTGCCAGCCTGAGCTGTAAGGGCTGTAATTATTGACAGGCTGACCAGCATTTAAGAGGGTCAGCAATAAAAGGGCTGGACAGCATTTGCGTCTCCCGTCAGTAAAGGTTTAAATGTTAACGGAATTTTAAATAATGGAATAAATAAATATTTTTGCATAGATTATATATAAACTGCCAAATATTATTTGAGTTACTCTGTATAAACTCAAAATTTCATACGTTTGACAAAAATACATAATTATATACTTTTAGATCAAAGTTAAGAAAATGTCTTAGCGCTGTGTTTGTTTTTAATAAATTACTATATAAAAGTAATATTATTACATTTTCTTACACCAGATCTATTTAAGCCCAAATTTGATTAATAAAGAAAACAAGGGTAGAAATGACAGACTCTTGTGGTTCCAATGAACTGTTCATGTAGCAAAGCTGGTAATTTATACGGCTTTGGTAAACCAAAATTCTAGACTGTCAGAGTAGTGGGGCGCTTTTTGCGTTGCATGTATTCAGTTAGTAAAATTTCAAATATAAAGTTTAAATTACGAAATTGCTCTCCTAAGTGTAAGATTATATGAAGAAATTATATGAAGAATTGCTGTGAGATTTTAGCGCCATAAATTTTGAGGTGGTCGATGTTAGAATTATTGTCAAGTACGTAATTCGTGTAACTACATACTGTTGACCTTGGAAACAAAAATCCTGGATATTTGCTAAGGAAATGAACAAAAAATTGTGCATTCAAATATTCTTTCTTTCTTTTTTTTCCTTTGACTATATTCCTTTGATTTCCTTACATACAGAAGAAAAGACGTCTCTCAAATAATCGAATACTACAAAATTAGAAAGCCTTCTTTACAACAGCACACAGAGTTGAAATGGCCTTTTTTCGAGTGAATACTTATATGTGTCATCTAATTGTAAGATTGGACATCTCTGAAAATTAAAATATTTAGGAATAGCAGTTTTGTACCACTACTTAGCAAATATATAATTCGAACTAAAACTGCTTGGTTCTACACTCATTCGGAC
Source organism: Salticus scenicus (assembly GCA_963930645.1). NCBI lineage: Eukaryota > Metazoa > Arthropoda > Arachnida > Araneae > Salticidae > Salticus > Salticus scenicus. Next base: position 212,481,790 of record OZ005659.1, read on the forward strand.
TGTATGTTTGAAAACTCGAACTCAAAATAAGGTGTCAGTGGAACATAAACGGAGGGATTATTTAAGTTTTTATTTTGGATTTGACCGCCTTTGCAACTTGTATTTGTATTTGGTTGGATATGCCCCCCCCCCCAAAAAAAAAAAAAAAATCTGGTGTGAAACAACCACACGACTTCCATTACCCGCTATTACATGTATTACATGCATTTTTGAGAGATAATGTGATCAGAAAACATAAAAGTGACCAAAAAAGAAAATCGTTAGAGCCGTTTTTGAGATACCAACGTTTACAAAAAATCAATTATTGACCGGAAAACAATAATTACATACAAAAGCATATTTAAAAGTGAGTTAAAATGGCGAGTTTGAAAAAAATCCGTACAACCGTTTTTAAAGGAACGCCTTTGCGAGGCCTGAAATTGAGCTATTTATACAGGACGCCTATCAATTTTCATGAACTAACCAACTATATCATTCGAAAGGATATCTGATAGAGTGTTTATATAGCAAATTTGAAGAAAATCGTTAGAGCCGTTTTTGAGATACGGACTTACGGTCCCACTTCCGGTTTCCGATGTCCCATTTCCGGTTAAACTCAATTATTGACAGGAAAACAATAATTACATACAAAAGCATATTTAAAATTGAGTTAAAATGGCGAGTTTGAAAAAAATCCGTACAACCGTTTTTAAAGGAACGCCCTTGGGAGGCCTGAAATTGAGCTATTTATACAGGACGCCTATCAATTTTCTTGAACTAACCAACTATATCATTCGAAAATACGGACTTACGGTCCAACTTCCGGTTTCCGATGTCGCACTTCCGGTTTTTCAATTTTCACCAAAATTTGGAAATTTCATCTGTAGGCCAGACGTATTTGAATTCTAAAGTTTCGTAGCTCTATCTTTATTAGTTTCTGAGCTATAATAGCCAGAAGATTCTCCACATACATACACACACACACACACACACACACATACATACACACTGACCAATTGCCAAAAACCACTTTTTTGGACTCAGGGGACCTTAAAACGTGTAAATCAGGTGAAAACCCGATATCGAATTTTCAGACCGAATACAATACTTCCATTACCTACGGTAGTAGGGTAATGGAAGTAAAAACAAGACTATGGATGAAATCCTGTGTATGACAGAATTTAATTCAGTACGACAGGAGTAATGATATTTTTGTTTTAACACCCTTAAAAAAAAGCAATAGAGGGCGTTTATGAAAATTTCTAAACACATATTCAAATAGTATATTGATTTTTAATTCCAAATAAATTATTGGAATTTGAATGCATTCTTTGTATACTATCTACCCCCTAATTGCTTATTACTTATTTATTAAATATTTTATTTTTTAAAATAATCTTAAAAACAATTTCGCATTTATTGTTAATAATTAACAGTGTCAATTTCTACAAAACAAAACACAATATTAATATATATATATATATATATATATATATATATATACTAGTGGATCTGCAGATCAGGAGCCTCAACGTCCTATTTACAACAGACATTATTAAATAGGTCATTTTTTATTTATTCCTTATTATATAATCGTATATATTTATTCGATCGACTTGTTACCATAATCAGATACATTCCTGAGGGGGGCTGCCGCCCCTCTCAACCCCCCGCTCTGTCTCTATTTGCATATCTTAAAAAGTGTTACGGAATTGTAAATAATTCCATTTATTTTTTTATCAATTCTTTCAAAGAGGTTTAGTAAAAGTTAAATAAAATGCTAACTTTGTGCATTTCTAGTCGTTTTAGCGTTAAAATTGCCTAATTTTCCCTTAAAAACAATTCCAATAAGGGAAGAAATGGATTTGGCGCCAAATTTGGCGACTCTTTCCCTCCTTGGCGAATTATTTTGGCGACCTTGGAGAGAAAATATTTATTAGGGATATACCAAATATGGAAGCTCTAATCTCATTATGAGATAGGAGAATTCCCAGAACAGTCTGTGTTCGATAGAAAAGTATAAAAGGAGCATATTTTTGCCAAGGCGGTCAGTTTCGTCAAATGCTTGCTTTACTTTGAGCCTCTTTAGATGAGACTTTCTTTATGTGTTATTGCTAAACAGTTGGTACAGTTGTTTTGCTGTTAACGCTGTTGTTTAAGTTGTGCTTACTTGTTGAATTGAAGCTGATATTTGGTTTATAGACCTGTATTTTTCTGGAACTTTCTGTGAATACATCACTGAATTTTTGCAAGTTTCGCCTTTCATTCTCGGACAACTTACGGACCCCCAAGTACGCAACAATATGTATTCTTAATAAAAGACGGTCTTGTATTATTTCCCTGAAATTCATAAATACCAAATTTCATACAAAAAAAATTACATAGAATATCGGAAATATTTTGCGTAACCTTTAAACTAATTTCCAATTTTATGCCCACAATTATTAACAGGAAAACATGCTTTTAAAATTCTAATAAAATTTCATTATATTTGATGGGATGTAATCATGTTAAAACAAACTTTTAAGAATATCGACTATAGACCGTAACAGTACGAAATTATTTTATGTATTCCGGAAAAGTAGCCACAGTCATTATAAGCGCCAATAATAAGAATAAACCTAATTAATTATAACTCATTAATTTTTCAAACTAATTTGACATCATTTGGATGATTACAGTACATACTCGGAATTATTTTGTGTTGTCCCATAAATATTTAGTCTATACATAAACTTTTTAAAAAGTAAACTAAATTTTTAGCGTCTTTATAATGTATGTTAATTTTATTAAATTAAATTCAGCATAAACGCATTAAAGTGCGCGCTTAAATAAAAGTTTGTCCATAGGCTCTAATGCTACGAAATTCTTTTGCGTGTCTCTGTAAACAAACAATAAACATTGTATACACCAGCAAAAACTATTCAGCTTACTTTGCGTTTAAAATTAATAATTGTTCCAAATTTAACATCGTTTGGATGACTACGTGACATTGTCAGAACACTTTTGTAAGGTCCTGTACATTAATTAGAAAGCTTAAGAGCACATATTTTCTTCAAACAACATAAGTTTAAACATCTTACACACGTACGCTAGTTTAATTTTCTTGATTGCAAAGTAGTGATGTTAAAATGCGTTTAAACGCAATTCACCTCATACGCCGTAATGTGAAGTATTTTGGCGTGTCCCTGTATACAATCCATAAAAAGTATAGACCTAAAAAAATAACTAGCTATTTCTATACCGAGCCTGAATATATGCGTCAATTTGCAAGTCAATCGGAGAAATTTTGCGGCCGCTATTGCGGTACATACAAATTCTTCCTATAGGCCGTAATGATAAAAAAAAAATTTGGCGTGTCCCTGTACACGAACTACAAATGGAGTGCACACCAAAAACTATACAGCTAATTTCTTGGGGATCAGGAACATGTGTACCAAATTTCAAGTCAATAGCGTGATATTTGCGGCCGCTATCGCACGACAGACAGGCAGACAGACGGACAGACAGAACACAAAATCCTTTTGAGTCTCAACAGAGGCCCTCCACTGACGTTTCGGCAAAAGTTGGAAGTCAATAGCTTAATTTTTGCGGTGGCTATCGCGGTACATACAGATTCTTTCCATAGGTCGTAATGATAGAAAAACTTTGGCGTGTCCCTGTACACGAACTACAAATGGAATACACACCTAAAACTATACAGCTAATGCCGTTGGGCTCATGAATATGTGTACCAAATTGCAAGTCAATAGCGTGATTTTTGTGGCCGCTATCGCAATACATACAAATTCCTCCCTTAGGCCGTAATGATAAGAAAAATTTTGGCGTGTCCCTGTATACGAACTACAAATGGAATACATACCAAAAACTATACAGCTGATTTCGCGGGGCTCATGAACATGTGTACTAAATTTCAAGTCAATAGCGCAATTTTTGCGGCCGCTACCGCGATACATACAAATTCCTCCCAAAGGCCGTAATAATAAGAAAAAAATTGGCGTGTCCCTGTATACGAACTACAAATGGAATACATACCAAAAACTATACAGCTGATTTTGAGGGGCTTATGAACATGTGTACCAAATTGCAAGTCAATAGAGTTATTTTTGGGCCGCTATCGCGGTACATACAAATTCTTCCCATAGGCCGTAATGATAAAAAAAACTTTGGCGTGTCCCTGTACACGAACTACAAATGGAATGCACACCCAAAACTATACAGCTAATTTCGTGGGGATCATGAACATGTGTACCAAATTTCAAGTCAATAGCGCTATTTTTGCGGCCGCTATCGCGCGACAGACAGACAGACAGACAGACAGACACAGCCCAAAACCGTTTTGTGTCTCAACAGAGGGCCTCCACTGACGTTTCGGCAATAAACTGACTATTCGATACTTAAATTATACTCAAAATTTATCACAGATTAATTAATATAATACGTTGACATTCAGCCAAGACCGTTGGTTATGTGGTCAGAGCCAACAGAGCTACGAACCCGAAGACTGTGAGTTCCATCCTCACTAATGGTAAGTTGCAATATATATATTTACATATAAATGTTTTTACGTATTTCGCAAAATATTTTAAGATAGAGTTGGTTTAAATTAGAGAATTAAATAGTAAAATTAGAGAGAGAATATTAGAGCTTTAGAATAAGGGAGAAAATATAGATAGAGTAAGAGTATTAAAGAATTAAATAATAAAACTGGATATTAGCAGTCATTTTTGGAGTGGAACACTATAAATTATTAACTACGCAAAATAGCAGATTGAAAGAAATTGTCTTGTCGTACTAAAAATACTTGAAAACACTAATCTAAATATTCAGAAATATTTAGCCAAGAACCGTTGGCTGTGTTTTCAGAGTACAGAGCTACGCACCCGAAGGTTGTGCGTTGGATCCTCACCGATGGGAAGAGAAAAAAAAATACATATACATGTTTTTACGGATTTCACAAAAAAATTTAAGATAAAGAAATTAAATGGCAGAACTGGATATTTGAAGGCCTTTTTGAAGTGAAACACTATAAACTGGTAACGACGCAAAATGCCAGATTGAAAGAAAGAGTCCTATCGTACTAATAAAAAGACAAGTTAATTATAATTAACATTTGGAAACATGACCAAAAAATGAAAAAAAAAAAAAAAAAAAGAATATTTAAAAATTTGTGTTTTTTATTCAAATAATTGAATATGAGTAAAGAAATGTATCGTTAAATTATTTATGAAAATTTGTTTCGGTATGAATTTCACAAACTTCTACGTGTAGAAAAAACTACTATATTTAAACACTCTCACTGGAAATAAAAATCTCGAAAATCATAAGCAAGATTAAAATTAAAAAAAAAAAAAAAATTTACAATGGTATTTTAAAAACAGCAACTACAACTTTGCTATTCAAAAATAAGCCGCAAAATAGCGTGCCCTTAGTAAAATCATACTCCCACCGCTAAAAAAGTGTTAGATCAAATTATGACTATAAATTTCGACTTGCGCAAGATGAAACAGGTGTTTTCGAAGTGGAACACTTTAAATTGGTAACGGCGCAAAATGCTAGATTGAAAGCAATAGTCCTGTCGTTCTAAAAAAATTATTTTTCCCTGAAGTTGACGTTAATATTGAATATTTAGGCTTGCAAGTACATAAAATATTTTGTTGAATTAAATTTTAAGAAAATGTATTGCAAATTGTCCCAAATTCATTAATCATAACCTATTCTTTAATAGAGTGGGAAATCATTCAATTTGTATGCAAACTTACAAAAACTTAAGTCTGTATAACCTGCTGAATCATCATAGGTATGTTATTAAGTTATAACGTATAATTAATTAATAATAATATGCTAACGATTATGCTTTTACAGAGTTGTTTGCTTTCCAGTTTTTTTTTTTTTTTTTTTTTTATTTCCCACAAGTAATTATGAATAGTATTTTTGGTTATATTTAATTGTTAAACTTTACTAAAGCAACCAATAATATCACAATTAAAAATTTCTGGTAGCAGTTTCCAGGGATACAAACACACCTGCTTGTTGCCAGTTAATGTTATTATGTTATTACAAAATGAAACACATTGCTGTCGGGCACATATTTCCCTTTCCTTCATTGATTAAAAGAACTTCTTCATAGTCGAAGTAAACACGAAATTCAATAATCAGAAAGTTTGTGTGCACAAAGAAAGACAGAGCCTGATTAAGGGAGAAGCACACATTATTTATACTTACACCGTTATTTTTTAACAAATACTTTCCTCCTATAATAAACACAAAATTCTCATTAAAAATTATTTTAAAAGAATTCTGGTGTCTAATAACGGTGAGTAAATTGGATTGTTTAACACCGTTCATTTTTTACAAAAAATATTTCCTCGTCAAAACGTGGAATTTCTATGACATGAAGTAAAAAATAATTGTAAAAATATTCCGGTGAGAGCGGAGATAATGTGTGCTTCCCCCTTAATCAGGCTCTGAAGAAAGAGCAATCACAGGCGAGATAATACACGGCAACACTAACCGCATCAACAAATTCGCTGTTGTAGTTGGTGGAGCGTGATAGCAATCTCGCGGATACGGAGATGACTGGTTTTGAAACTCACCAATCTTAGGATTTGACAGATTTTGCAACACATCGTGATATTTAAACGTAAATAACGCCGGGATAGAACGGCTTCGGCATGATGTTTTGTTTCCAGATAGCGGAAAAATTTACTTAGAACTTCATACCTGCCAACGTCCTAATTAATGTTCAGCCGTTTTGTTATTACCGCCCTTTTTTGCACTCACCACTTTATTTTTAAAGTATTTTTCTCTAAATTTAATTACGATTAAATAATAATAATAATAATAATAATAATAATAATAAGACTGGTGTAAAAAAAAAAAAAATGCGGGGAACAGGACTATGGAATAAAAAAACAGGACTATGAAATATCAATTAGAATATTAGGAAGTGTAAAAATTTAATAAAAAAAATGATTAAAAAAAATAATTTTAAGGATTTGGCCGCTTTTGCAACTAGACGATACATATTTAATGTATAGATGTATATAAGACGAAACATATTAAATATATATATGTATAAGCGAGATGAAAAATATTTGTATCCTTATCGAATCTGCCGTTTTCTTCAACGGATCTCATATGCATATTTTATAAAATTTCAACAAAATTAAAAAGAAACTAATATAAATTGATATTAACTATCGGTAATGCATGAAAAAAGAAATACAGTGTAGTCCTATTTTTACATGCTCGGAATGTACGTTTTCCCTCAATCTACATTATCTTTTTTTTTATATATTTCTTCAATTTACATTATTTATATACATTACTATTTATTTATTTTATATTACTTCATGTCGTGTATGATTGCAATAAAATTTAATCCTTGCTTTTACGTTAACAAAAATTTGGATTTTTCTCCATTTACACAGTTGCTTTAACATTTTCGTGAGCGTTGACGTAGATTCACTTCATTTAAAATCTCTAACTCCGCCAGTGGAAGTTTTTTTTTTGTAATTTGAGTCTTGCTATATTTCTTACGAATATTCCCTTTATTCATAGTTGTGCAATCGCAATTCGAAATGGATACAAATATTTTCATTAGAAAGCGTATAACTATTATGTTTATTAATTTGCAATACTCATACTTGCCAATATACTAATTAATATTCCGTAGTATTGTTAGCCCCGCCTTCTTTTTCACATCAGTATCTTTTAGAGTATTTTTCTTCTTATTTAAACGTAATTGCATTTGAAGAATATTACTCTAAAAATTTGCTAATGTGTAAAAAAAGGCGGGACTAACAACAGTACGGAATATTAATTAGGATGTTGGCATGTATGAATACTATAAATATGTAAATAGAATACTTTGCTCTGAAATAATGTAACTTGAAAGAATAACGTCCAAAGGTGAAACATAATATCAAAAAGAAAAAAACATGTGGTTGCAAAAGTGTTAATTTATTCCCATACCTGCCACCATCCTAATGAAGAAATTTTTCGTTCACACCAATTTTCTACACGGCTTTATTTTTAGAGTAAATAATTATCTATAAATGTAGTTATGATTAAATAAGAATTAAATCATTCAAAAAAAGAAAAAAAAAACTGGTGGTTAAAAAAGAGGGTGGGTAATAAAAATATTCCGTTTATTTATGAGACTGTTGGCAGATATGTGTTCTGAAGCACTCTTAGCCCTACCTTAATTTCACACCACTTAATTCATAGAATATTTTTCTATATTATACAACTACGACAGGGATAAAAAAAAAAAAAAAAAAAAAAGCTAAAAGCAGTCCGGTATTAAATTTGAAAATTTCTAACCTACCAAGGCATATCAAGTATTTGCATTTTCTGCCCTAATGAGTAACTTGATACGGGATTTTGAAGCACATGACCACACCATACAAGCATACGTTGAAATGGGTGTGTGCGAGAGCAAATTATTTTTAAAGATTATTTTACTATTTCGGGCTAAAGGGCTCATTAATTTGCATTTTGAAGTACGGAATTTCTTACGTGTAGTGGTAATTTGTTGTTGAAAAGTGAAAATCGAGAATAACACCAAAGTATTTACAGTGATTAGACCATAGTAGGAAGGTGGTACCGAGCTGATTTCATATTTATCTGTATTAGCAGGTGTTATTTCATTTCTTATACGTGAAAAAAGTTTAGCTTTAATTTTAGTGGTATTAAATGCTATTCTCCATTTATAAAACCATTTAACAAGAATTTTGAGGTGTAGGGAAATAACCAAGATAACAATAAGCCTGTTTATGTTTGAAGCAAAAATACAGCTATCATCTGCGAAAACAGCCAATGAGGTATTATTGTAATGGGGTATATCCTTAAAGTAATGATTGAAAAGTTTAGGGCTAATTTCGGAGCTAGGTGGAACGCCGAAATCGAGAGTAATTATGGATTAATTTGCTAAGGGGAAAATTATAATCAATAAGTTTAAAAATTATGCCGGATGTCCAAACTTTGTCAAATGCCTTTCCAATGTCAAGAAAAACTGCAAAGGTATATTTCAATTTTGCCGGTGATAAAATGCTCAACTAATCTGTAGTCGTGATGTAGGGCGGAAAGGCCATTGCTGAATCCAAATTATTCCGGAATCATGATATTATTCTCAGCAATATGATAATCAATCTGTTGAGCAATAAAGGCTACGAATAACTTACTTAAGACGTTTAATAGGGAAATTGGACAGTTGATCGAACCCCTGTCAGTGGGTTTGGCTGGTTTTAAAATTGGAGCAATTACTGCAGTTTTCCAGTAAAATGAGAAATATTTAAATTTAAAATTGTTATTAAATAAACAAGTAAGTAGTAAGTTTTGGAATATACTGAAAGGGTAGATTCTTAAGAGCGTCATTAGTGATACCGCTGATGAGTGGGCCTTTTCTATTTTTAAATTTTTTCATCTCGCAGATGACATCAGCGTGGGTGACCGAAAAATCAGAGGGAGGGGACTGGGGCCATTCAACAATCTTCTAACTGTAGAATTGTCTTCTCTTTTCGTTTCATCACTATCAGTTGGATTTCCCTGGAATTGTGTTTCGATGTTCGTGGCAATAGCATCAGCCTTCTCTTCATTAATGTACGCATAAGTTTGGGTATTTGGAATAAGAATGGGGTCATAGGTTCGTAAGAGCTCTTGAATCTTGTGTCCGCTTTCCAGATTGAGTTCTTCTCTGGAGAAAGTGAATCAAGGAAATCGCTCCATCTGTAATTGCGTTAAATTTTATCTTCAATCCTATGCGTAGGTTGCCATGTTTTCCTGGCTCTACTTTTATAAGTAGTGAGTATGCGGACGTGCGGGTCTAATTTAGAAAATTCGTTTGCTGGTTTTGAAGTAGCAGGAGAGTCAATAGCACTCTTAATTTATGAAGTGATGGTATTTACCAGGAGATAAATGTCGTTAGAGCTATTGATGGGAGGAAGGAAGATAGGGATGTCATTAATAAAATTAGTAAATGGAGTCCCGTTAGTACCGGAAATAAGTTGAGGAGAATAAGGGGAAGTCTCATTTTAATATTAATTTTAAGAGGATTATGTTCTGAACTCAAATCAGCCAAAGAGGTGATACTTTCATCAAAGTTAAATCCGTTATAAAGTCCAAAATCAATGGGGTTACTACTAAAGGCAGTGTGAATAGTAGGGGTGTCCGGAAAGCGGATGTCTGCATAATCGAAGAGAAGAATATTATCATGAATAACTCTACCATACGCATTCGAAACAAAACAATTCCAGCAGGCGTGGTGGGCATTGAAATCACCAAGGAGAATGGTGTTCGCGTGATATCTGAGTAAAGAAAGAATATCAGATTTTATATACACTGCCATCTCATTACAGGGAACATAAACTGAGAAAAAAGTCAAAGGGGGAGAACCTGGAGCCATAATTATGATACCAGAGTTGTTGACACCAGGTGGAAATTAAGAATATTTTAATACAAATAGCGGTGCCTTGAATAGCCAGATGATTATTGGGATTAACAAAATAATTTCTAATAATAATATAATTTGGAATTTTGAGGGTCATACCTGATCTTAATTTGGTTTCTTGCCGTATAAAAATATCAGGTGCATGCTCTTCACAAGTGCCTTAAGGTCTCAAATTTTCCCATGAATACCATTGCAATTCTAAGCAACAGAGGACAAACAGCCTAAAGCAGACATTAAAGGGTCAAGAAAACTTGGGTGAATGCCATAAGTTTTGAAATCTGTTCTGGATAACTTCTTATGACAGCCAGATCATTTTTATATTTAGTAATTAATTCAACAAGATTGTTTACATTAAATTCTTGGGCTATTTCATTTGAGATGGAAGTTAGTTCTGATAAGGGATCGGTATTATTTTTAAAAGCGGTAGGGGTAGTTATCAAGGTGGCCAAAGGGGGGGGGGAAATTAGGAGGATTTTTAGTGCTGGTGAATGAAAATTTGGGTTGTATGAAGTTTAAGCAAAAGTGGGAGGGTGTTTTTGGTATTGCGCAGGGGAACATCCCCTGTAGCTCACGGCATGTGTACCATTACAGTTGCAACATTTTACGTTTTAAACTCGTTTTTCAACAGTGCAATCGCGAATATATCCGGTCACTCAGTTTTTTTTTTTTTTTTTTTTTTTTTTTTTCCACAACACACTTATAATTCAAAATTATATATATATGAAATGCTAGCACCTTTTTTAGTTTGAAGGTCTTAAACAATAGCCGTATATATTATATTCATGGGCATTGTTACAATTTTAATCTTATGTTGAAATTAACATTATTTAATTTCCTTGAAAAAAGTTTGCAGTAAAAACAACACTACAATCTTGCCCTTTTCAAAGGTGGTCAGAAGGTTAAAAAAGTGTAACAAACGTTTATTTCCGAGGCAACAGGTTAAAAAGAGGCTACCACAGATTAACAGGGAATTTACTTAGAAAGACTTATTTTCCTAAAATATAGTTGTGATAAAGTACTTCAAAAAATGCTGTCCTGACGTAACATGTTTATATCACAAAATGTGAAATTAATCAATAAATGATTTTAGAAAAACTGCATACCGTATTTTTCGTTTTTTTTTTGTAATTATTTTTTTTTCACGCAAGAGACACCTTTTTGCTCTTTTTTAATTTATTTTCTTTGATTACATCACTTTAATCACTGCCATATCATATTTGTTTGCAAGCCACATTCAGTCATAGTTGCCACTTTCCTCGATTAAACTCCACTTTATATATAGTTGCGTGCAAAAGTTTCGGGCCAAACAAATTTTCTCCAATAACTTTTGAATGAATAAAGATAAAAAGAAATTAAAAATTGTACCTTAAGCTTTATCAAATATTTATTCGAAATATATAACTTGCATTTTTTACAATGAAGGGTTCGTTGGCTGGTTGGTTGGATTTTAGGTCGCACTAGTGCTACGCAATGGGCATTAGGCGACGATCTGGGTCTCACCGCTAGAAGTGGTCCGGAGACATGCCATCACTGTTTTGATCTTCCACGTAAGGGCTCTCCCGCTTCCGTCTTTACAAAGAAGGGATTTAAATATATAAGGGAATATACATATAAATACATTCATCAAAATTACTGGGCCAAGAAATTGAAAGTTCACAGTGACATTATTACCCCGAAGTGACTGATTCATTTAAGACGAAACACGACTATGTAGTAGGAACTCGAATTTGTTTGCACTTATGTGTCAGTACTGTGAAGTCAACAGGCCGAACCGCACTCATTTACAGATCCGTGAAACTGTTATTAAATTACACCAGGATTAACAAAGCATCTCGTGATAATTCTTTAACATTATCCATTAGAAAACAACTACTGATAATATTATTAAAAAATGGACTGAAACAAACACTTTGGCAGACAAATCAGTACCTGAAAGTCCAAGAGAAATGACTAAAAAAGTTAAAAAGGTTTTTAAAAGAAAGACAGTTGCAATCCAAAGAAGAATGCTGCAAATATAGCAAGTGATTCACTGGAGGAAAACTTGATTGATGTTAGTTTAGTATATTCTTTGTCATATTTTAAACAAAGTTGGATGTTTTAGATGCATTGTGGCCAAAAAAAAAAAAAAAAAAAAAAAAAAACCGTTGAATAGTACAAAGATTAAGAAGGCTAACGCACATGTATATGGCATAGTCAAAGACTAAAAAAATGTGTTATTTTCAGGCGAAACAAAGATTAATCTTTCTGAAAATGACGGAATGAGATACGTTCGACGACCAGACAATTCTAGGTATGATTCTAGATATCGAATGTTGACCGTAAAATATGGGGGAGGAAATATTATATCGTGGGCAGCTTTTCGGTATAAATGTGTTTGTCCTTTAATGACGATAGAAGACACTATGGACAAAGTTATGCATACAAAAATCTTATCGGATAAATGCTTCCCAGTGTGCTCCAAAATATGACACGAGGATGAATTTTGAAACACGATAATGACCCCCAAACTTCGATCTAGACTCGTGCATTACATTTTAACAAAAAAAATTTCGTATACTTGAATGACCAAGTCTATCACTTGCCTTAAATCACATTGCACATTTATGGGAAAATTTATGAGAAGAGTGAAAAGTAAAAATAGAAGCGATAAATTATTTAAATGAAAATGATTTATTGGAAAAAGTTCAAGAGAAATGGCAAAGAGATTGACCATACAAAGATTAAGACTTTAATAGAGTCGATGCCTCATGGATGTTCTGCTACGATAGCTTCAAAGGACATGTCAAAAAATATTAACATTCTTTGATCTTCTGATATATTAGAATTAAGATTTTTTGCTAGTTTGTTAGTTTGTTTTTCATATGTTTGTTTGGCCCGAAACTTTTGATCACATAAATTTTATATGTTACGTTATAATATTTTTTTTTCTTAAAAATTTTAGCAACTCGTTTAGTAGGATGTTGTTGTTGTTGTTGCTGCTTATGCCACTCGGAAATTCCGAGCCCCGGTAGTGGAACTGACCGGGTTTAGGGCAGGAGGGGTGCGTCATTCCGTTTTTCAGAGGAGCGCCCACTAGGGAGGAAGTACGTCTTAGCTCCAGAAGCTGGCGATAGATGGCAGCACCAGCAAACAACAGGAACTCGAATTTTGATCCGGGACAAGACTGAGTTAAAACCCATGTTCCGGTACCCCCAGAGGTATAATTTTTGATGGGAACTTGGAGGACTTTGCGACCACGACGGAATTTAACGTGCACCAGTCGCCATTAGCGTACACGACGGTCTTCGGCCGGCTCGAGGACCGAACCCGCAATCTTTCGATCACGAACTCGCTGCTCTTACCGACCAGGCTACCGCGGCCTCGTTTTGTATGATAGTATCATTGATTTACGTTGCATGATAATAATACATTTTTTTTAAATCTTTATTAATACAACATTTGTTAACGAAAAAATAATTGGCCCGAAACTTTTGAACAGAACTGTATACATATATAAATAGTTTATTAGGGATTTTTTAACTGTGGAAACTAAGCTTAAAATAATTTTTTTTTAAATATGAAGATATAGTGGTATTCATACCTTCCAATATACTAATTAACATTCCGTAGCAACGCTAGTACCCGCTTCTGTGTCCGAACAATTTATTTATAAGTAATTTATTCCAAATGCACTTACGATTAAGAAGGAAAACACTTTGCGAAAAGACTGGTATGAAAAAAATGTTGTACTAACAGTAAAACGAAATATATATTAGAATGTTATCAGGTATGGAAGTACGAAAAAATGTGAGATTTAGCAGCTATGATTTTAGCTTCAGATCGCTATTATAAATGTAGTTGAAATAATTCCATCCATTATACACATATGTATCCACATTTAACATCAATCCAATTTATTCATTCACTTTATCGTGAGCTCGCTTTATACATATCGTTGGCCGCTATATTTAAATGAATCTTTTTTATAATAATACATCTCTTTATTTTTTTATTTATTTTTTTTTTCTTATATCCATTTATAAACCTTGAAAATATGACCCGTTATCGTTTGTTATAAATAAATTATTTTGAAATAATTCATTTGTCAAATATGATCCTCGAAAGTCAATACGATATTTTTTTTATTTTTCAAGAAAAAATGTCGTACTACTAAAAGAGCTTGTATTCATTATGCTAAAGAATAAATTATTCATTTGAAATGTCGGAAAGCTTTCTCATCTCTATCTATCTATCTCTATCTATATCTATATCTATATAAATGCAAAATACCACTCATTCACCCATTCTTCTACCAAGTCCAAATCTTTGAAGCTAAAAACATGCTGCCTGGGAAAGAGTTTCTTTTTATCTCGAAGAGCTTCATTATAAAATGATTTAACTAAATTTAACTCCTACGAGAAAGTATTGCCAAATATAGGGATATTTTTCGTCAATAATCACAAATAATGTTAAGGATTGACGTTCAGGGTTGCCAACTTGGGGACTTAGCCCCTAAATTTAGGGACTTTTTTAGGGGCTAAATATTTTTAGGGGCTTTTTTGGGGTCTTTCAAAATTATGCTTGGGTCTTTTAGAGACT
This sequence comes from Salticus scenicus, assembly GCA_963930645.1. Lineage (NCBI taxonomy): Eukaryota > Metazoa > Arthropoda > Arachnida > Araneae > Salticidae > Salticus > Salticus scenicus. The sequence goes on from OZ005659.1 coordinate 212,496,800, forward strand.
TTTCAAAATTTTGCTGATTTTATTTTTTTCTGTGTTTTACTTTCTTTTCAATAACTAAATAACTACTTTGGATATTTAGAGTACTGAATTAATTCTAATATTAGATGGGACATGGACAGGGCGATCCGTTTTCGTCTGCTAGAAACAGAAACCTCATCACACACATCCTTTAAGTGAGATTTCTCGGACAAGTTTCATTTTAAGGATTTCTAGATTTTTTAAGCTTTTCTTTTTTTTTTTTTATCCCATAACGATATATCGTACTATTTGTTTCAGACAGCGTCGTTACCAGCTTTTATGCATCACCTTGCATGAATGTAGGAGTTTTGTTTTTAATATATAAAGCTGATTGTTTGTCTTGTATCTGTCTGGATTTTTAGTCCGGATTATTAGATATATATTATTATATATACATATTATTAGATTTGCCAGAAATTGATATACTTATTAATCAGGACAGAATCTAGCTAACATCGTATTTTTTAGTTCAGTCGGATAATTGGTACAAAAGAGATTAATATATATATATATATATATATATATATATATATATATTAAAAACACAAAAAAAAAAAAAAAAAAAAAAAGAATTGATTGCAAAAAGAAATGAATTAATATAGATATATTTCTTTTCATGTAGAAAAATAAATAAATGTGGAAACATTTTCTTTCTTTCTTTCTTTTTTTAATTTTTTTTTTTTATTATTAAAATAAAATTGAAAAAAAATCATGCTAAAGTAATGGAATAGTTTTAATATAACATTCCTCGACAAAATTTAAATGTCTCACCGAAGTAGCTCGCATGTTTCTCGCCAAGATTTTTACAAATGCAATTACAATGACCATTCTAGCTCATTGCCAAAATAATAACAAAAATTTAAGAGCCATCAAGGGGGTTTTACGTTAAAGCTATACCAAAGAAATTTTCAGAAATGAATACTACAATACAATAACCGATGCTAGGGAATGAAACACAGTTACTGCATACCTTTATATGGAAGAATACTTTAAAATAAGTCCTGTTGTACTAAATTAAATTCTGTTTTGTGCAAAATTTTATATCTATTTCTTAAACAAAAATAGGCTTAGGGTTTTAAAGTTTTTATTTATTTATTTTTCACTGCTTAAAAATAAATAAATAAAATAAAATAAAACTATTTTGCAATTTATGTCGATGTGTTTTGATAAGTCTGTTTTCAATTTGTAGCTATAAAAAATAAATCAGCATAATTAATTTGATCGCCATGATTAAATGTATTCATATATATCACCTGTTCAGTATTTAGTTTGATTCACTGCACTGCGTGTATTTTTAGTTCTGAATTTGTGTGTTTTATTTCTCTTTCGCACCCCACATTCTCGTTTTGAGCTCGACTGTATTATACGTATAATCAAAATATATTTTTTTTTACATTGTTAAGATTATATGAATGCATCCTTACGTATGCTTCAGTTACTTGAAATAAAGTATTTAATATATAAAATTATACTTAAAAAAAAATAAAGAACACGCTTTTATTGAAATGTGAACTAAAAAGCACAAAATATCTATCTTTATAGTATTAAAATGCAGGGTAAGAAAAAATTGTGGGAGTGACACACCATATTACAGGGTGGTTATAAAATAATTTAGAATTAAACAAAAACCATTTTTAAAAAATCTCCCGTGATTGGGCTCGAACGTTAGATCTTTAGGTTCGTAGCCCGGGGCTTTACCTCACAGCCACAGCGTCTGGGGACAGTCTTTTTACAATATAGTTTTTTGTTTGCTCCCAGAGCGGTTACAAACATACATACAGGTGAAGCTAATAAAAGCGTGTTAAAAATACGTTTACTGCTTCATATGCGTAACTTCACTTCTTACATTGAGGGACAAAATTTTTCAAACTACAAAGTGAAACCAGATCGATAATGTTTTAAATTATATGGGTAATGATTTTTAATGTAATGTGTGCAATTTTTTTCATTTTGTCATAATGATTTAAAATTTAAATGTCGAACTACTTTTCTAATATCTAACAAAAATGGATTAATAAACAAATTTCTACTATCTAACTAAAACGAATAAGTTAATAAACTATTTCTGCATTTTTATTTTCGTATGCTTTTTTCGATTTAAGCGGAGTTATAGTATGTCTTTAGATTTACAGAGAGATTTTTCACGCCTCTACAAGCGTATTTCACATGTTTAAAATAAAAGCTCGCCATAAAATATTAATACAAATTCACATATTTCATATTACCAGGTTTCCCAATCAAAATTTGGAATTAAAAAATCTTACATTTTTAGATTGTTGGAAGCATGGACGCAGATTCACAAAAACAGAAAACTGTTTTCTTGAATTTTTGAACTAAAAATTTGGGGACATTTTTAGGGGATTTTCACAAAAGATTTAGGGACTTTTAGGGGATTTTCAACTTGAATTTAGGGGCTTTTGTTTTTTGGAGTTGGCAACCCTGTTGACGTTTAATATACATGGTAAACGATTAATCTTTGATGTAATTACGCAAACATTGCATTTAAAAACTAGTGGCATATATTGAATAAAAAAGTTCCTGAAATTGGCATCACTGTTACGAGTTTTAAAGGGGAAGACAGTGTTTTTTAAGCTTGCTACGTTGTTACTGTATCTCTCCTTTGATTTCTAATAGAAGCTTCAATACCAGTCAAATGTTTCTTTTTAGGTATTTAACCCTTTATAAGGCCGAGGGAAATGCTTTTCCCACGAGCGTTCCCAACTTTTATAATTTATTCACAATCATTTTTTGCCCCGCCTCCTTTTCGCACCAGAAATTTAGTAGATTATTTCTCTTTAACTTCTTGAACTGCAATTTAATTGTAGTCAGCACTGCTCATGCAGCCAATTTAATTTTCTTAGTTTTAAGAGGAGAGATTGATATAGAAACTTACGGTTTTGTTACTCAAATAATTTGTAATTATTAAAAATAATATTTGTTTCACACATTTATATGAATGTTTACTATTATATATACATATAAGAACATAATTAGTGTCGGGAAATTCATGACGAGCTGGACTTGTCATTTCAGTTCAAGGGGTTAATATGTGACAACGATTAAAGAGGAAGAAAATAATTTTTTCAAAATTTCCGATATGAAAAAGATGCGGGGCTAAAAATGACTGTGAATAAGTTATAAAAGTTGGGAACGCTGCTTCCCACCAAAATCATTGATTCTTGAATGGGGAAGGTGCGATAAGCTACTTTACTACGCCTAACCTTTTTTACTCATTGAAAAACATGTATGAACAAAATAAAAGTACAATGTGGCACACTCTGTGTTTATTCTTTTATTTATTTATTATTATTATTATTATTATTTTGTGAAATTCTCTTTCTAAGGCCGTTGTAAGTAATTTTAACACAAAATTAGTTGTTCAGGTTAAAAACAGGCGTGGAAAAGTAGTTTACCAAGCCATTCTCATTTAAAATTAATGAATTGTATCAAATATATAATTCTCGTGACCGGTAAATCCTATAGGATTAAAAATCAAATTATTTCTATCTAATACGCTAAATAGATTTCTTTTCTGAAATCAATCTCAATCCCAAAAATATTTTAATGTGCCATCACGAAAAGGAAATGGCCTGTTGAAGTCAGACTCTTAAAAAGACCGGGGCACTCTCCCACCGGATTTTTTTTTTTTTTTTTTTTTTTTTTTTTTTTTTTTTTTTTACGATTGTTTTTTTTTTTTTTTTTTTTTTTTTTTTTACTTTATATCATACAAATTCCACCCTTTGACTAGTAAATTATTTTTATAAATAATGAACGGTGTAAAACAATCGAATTTACTCATCTGTAGTTAGACACCAGCATTTTTTTTTTTCTTTTTTTAATAATTGTCTTCTTATTTTGATGAGAAATTTCTGTTTATTATAGGACGAAAGTATTTGCTAAAAATCAATGGTGTAAGTGAAAAGAATGTGTGCCCTGGTCTTAATCAGACACTGGTTAAAGGGTTAATTATGGCAGCAGATGAGAATATTCCAAATTTTTAAGGACGTGAAATGTGGCATCTAACAGTCTTAGCCCGTTCTTAGCATGTAGAAAATCGCAGCACTTTTCAATAAAAGCTTTAAATTCAGCAAAATGTCTCTTTTTAGACCCTAATTAATATTAAATATGACAAGTTTCCTAAATTTGGTGTTTAAGGGTATGAAAGGAGGAGTGTCTAATATTTCTATACATTTTTTGCACGGGAAAAATTTCGGTTGTTTCTTTTAGAAGCTTGAAATGTAGAAAAAATGTCTTCTTTTATAACCTAATTTAGTTAAAATATGAGAATATTCCGAAATTTAATACTTTACGTAGTAAGACGGGTTGTCTAACATTTCTGCCCATTCATCACGCGTAGAAAATCGCAATGGATGCCAATCGAATTTTTCAACAGATTGGAGCAAAGCTTGGTAATCATTAGAACTCACAATAAACAAACTTATGCCAACAGGTCAAATTAATTGGCTTTACTTTCAATCTTCCTTTTGAAAATATTCTCCGTGTGAAGAACGGGTGAACTGCTAGTTCTATTATAATTTCCAGTTAAAATTTCTATTTCTTACTACATATTCTATCGCTAATAAATAAAAAGTCACACACTTATCGTAATGCCATAGCCTCCTAAACTAGATGCCTGTTGCGTGGCTCGTAAACTTGGCAACAGTTGCAGCGGTGGACAGCGTCACCTGGTACAGATTGCGTGACTTTTTTATTCAACAGCCACCAAAAATTTTTAAAAGTGGGATATGACATACATAAAATGCGAAAAGAATCGAAGAAACGTCGATTATATATATCATATATCTCTTCTTAAAATTATTGGTGACAGTTGAATAGAAAAGTCGCGCAATCTGTACCAGGTGACGCTGACTACCGCTTCAACTGTTGCCAAGCTTCCGAGCCACACGACAGGCATCTAGTTCAGGAGGCTATGGTAATGCGTATCAGTTTCCTCTATTAAAATGCAGTTTACCTATCGAATGGCGTCTAAAAAATTACGATATTCTGAAAGACGATAGTAGTTTATTTGGTTGGTTTTTTGAAAATGGCATATTAAAAAATATTTTGACTTTAATTATATTAAGATGTTACGTAATTTGGAAGTATTCACAGAAAAACCTTTAAATCATGTGCATGAATTTTTTACAAAAGCGCTATTTTAGAATGTTCATTAATCATTGCACCATTTTAAAGTAATTTTAAAACTCTACTTAGGGAGAATATATACGTTAAATATATCCTTCATATTCAGTTGGAAGTTTCTAGAGACATTATTACTGTAGAAATTATAATTTTCAAGAGAATTTGTTTTTACTTTTCCATAGGTACCGAGTTGTACGGTTTTACGAAAGCAGTATTTTTTGTAAAAAATTTCATCGTGTTTAATCGAAGAAAACTATATATAAATAAATAAATAGAATGAAATAAAATAAAATAGAAATAGAAATAAAAATTTCTATTAAAAACTTCCGTTAGTAAAACGTACAAGTTGGCAGCTATGTCTTTCCCTTTTTGGATGCGCAGAGGTTAGAAACAATCACAGTATTTCAACCTGCTCATAAGTAGTAATCACTTCAATCTGCTCTTAAGTAGTAACCAGTTCAACCAAGTTTGGTTGAATTAGGTTGAGTGATGTAAGAAGGAGATGTAAGACATAAAACAGTTTTTATTTTTATATTAAGATTAATAATATTTCTACATGAAGAAATATCAGAGCTTTCCATACATAATCTTATAGTATTATTTTTGCATATTTGCTTATTTTTTTGCTTTCTCAATCGATTTTCTTTCTTCGGGGGAAAAAAATCTTATTACAAACTCATATTTCAAAATGTCGCTCCAACTTATAATAAGACGCTATCAAAATTCTAAAAAAGAAAAAAAAATCATGGAGTAAAGAATATAATTTGACTTCAAGCATTATTCCTTTGAAATGAGGCTCTTTTATAAAACTCTGCCTAGTTTAAAAATACTTGACACCAACTGAATATAAAATATAAAATATGTTTACAAATAGTAATAATAAATAAATAATAAATGACAGTTATTTTTAATATAGGTTATTTTGAATAAACTTTTGACATAGCTAGCGTACATTTTAATTTTTTATATGCCTTTATAATTATGTTGTAGAGAGATAGCAAAAAAAAAAAAAATTCTTTAAAATGTAGTTAATAATACATGCTAGATTTTTATATCATGACGAACAAATCAAATAAGTATTTGGAATTTAGAATCGCTCAAAGTTTTGGAATGTATTATTTTTATCTGCAAATATAAGTAAGAGATTTTTTTTTTTTTTTTTTTTACTTTTTTGGAATCACGAAATGAAAAACAAAAGTAGTTTACACTCTCATAAATTTATAATAAAGCATTAACGTACTATAATTAAAGTAAAAAAAAAAAAACTTATTGAGCTAAATTAATTTTTCAAATAAACAAAGTTGACACAGTTCTTAATTTTAGCTAGATCTAAATTCAAAGAACATTTTTTTGTCAGAAAATAAACTTACAAATCCAGAAAATACAGTTTATTTTTTGGAAATACTCTTACATACTTTTCATACCGTCCGATTTCCAAGAGAAACGTCATACTGGAAATATTCGATGACAATTTTCAATTTATTTAAACATGACGAGACTCATGAGTTTAACACTTTGCAGCAATGTGGTCTAAGTTATACCACAGCCTCCTAAACTAGATGTTTGTCGCGTTGCTCGTAAACTTGACAACAGTTGAAGCTGTAGACAGCGCCACGTGGTATATATTTCGTGACTTTTTTATTCAATGGTCACCAATAATTTTAAGATGTGATATAGGACATATAAAATCGACGTTTCTTTGATTCTATTCGCCTTTTATATATATCAAACCCCACTTTTAAAAATTATTGGTGGCTGTTGAATAAAAAATTTTCACTATTTGTCCCAGATGCCGCTGTCAACTGCTGCCAAGTTTACGAGCAACGCGACAGGCAACTAGTTTAGGAGGCTATGGTTATACACTATTTAGGGCCGTATTCACCAACTTCTTTACACTCGGAGTAAACCTCGGATAAGCAGTAATCGCTCGATCATACGAAAATCGGTATTCTCCAACGAAAATCCGCAGTTCACTGGCTACTTTAACGCTTCCTTTTTGATCCTCGAATATCGGAGGATTAACAGAGATAATTCTCGGATCTTTTCGTAACGCATGCACACTCCGCAGCTCAATTTCGTAAACAAATAACAAACATGGCTGACGTTGACGATCTATTCTCACTAGATGATATCGAAAGCTTAGAAATATTGGAAACAATTGAAAGAAGGAAAAGGACGGTGCATTAAATTAGAGGAAATGATTTGGATTCTTTGGATAATGTTCATTTCGATATCGCTATCGATCAAATAAAGATTCCGTGGAATTTTTAATATGAATGTTAGATAATAGGCTGTCATCTGCCACAGAAAAGAATAACGCATTAACTTCGTCAGAAAAAAAAAAATAATAATAGCTTTAAGATTCTCCTATGCATAAGAATCAAAATTTTAAATCGTAGCGTAAACAGTTGTCGTCTGCGTGATTATTCTTTTTAAAAACGTTCTAAAGTAAAATTGATTCTTAATCCGATTGATTCTTAATTGATTCTTAAACAAAAGCGAAGTAAACAAGAGTATCAGTTTTGCCAATTTGCTTTTTACCCTTTCTAATCTTCTAATCCGATTGATTAGTTAATTGAAGCCGAATGATGAATAAAGGATATCTTCGTTCTTGGTCAATCAATAAAGAAGCTTTTATTTCTCTTCCAGTTAATCCATGGATCACGTAATCGGCTGATGGTGAATGCCGTAGGAATTTAATCCAGTGTTAGCTTTGATTCTCGGATTTGCTGATCCATGGTTTAATCCTTGATCAATGAAGTTTGGTGAATACGGCCCTTAGGGCCGTATTCACCAACTTCTTAACACTCGGATTAAACCTCGGATCAGCTGTAATCGCTCGATCATACGAAAGTCGGTATTCTCCAACGAAAATTCGCAGTTCGCTGGCTACTTTAACGCTTCGTTTTTGATCCTCGAATATCGGAGGATTAACAGATAATTCTCGGATCTTTTCGTAACGCATACGCACTCCATAGCTCAACTTCGTAAACAAATAACAAACATGGCTGACGTTGACGATCTATTCAAACTAGATGATATTGAAAGCTTAGAACTATTGGAAACATTTGCAAGAAGGAAAAGGACGGTGCATAAAATTAGAGTAAATGATTTGGATTCTTTGGATAATGTTGCATTTCGATATCATTATCGATTAAATAAAGATTCCGTGGAATTTTTAATATGAATGTTAGATAATATTCTGTCATCTGCCACAGAAAAGTATAACACATTAACTTCGGCAGAAAAAAAAAATAATAATAGCTTTAAGATTCTCCTATCCATAACAATCAAAATTTTAAATCGTAGCGTAAACAGTTGTCGTCTGCGTGATTATTCTTTTTAAAAATGTTCTAAAGTAAAATTGATTCTTAATCCGATTGATTCTTAATTGATTCTTAAACAAAAGCGAAGTAAACAAGAGTATCAGTGTTGCCAATTTGCTTTTTACCCTTTCTAATCTTCTAATCCGATTGATTAGTTAATTGAAGCCGAATGATGAATAAAGGATATCTTCGTTCTTGGTCAATCAATAACGAAGCTTTTATTTCTCTTCCAGTTAATCCATGGATCACGTAATCGGCTGATGATGTATACCGTAGGAATTTAATCCAGGGTTAACTTTGAGTCTCGGATTTGTTGATCCATGATTTAATCCTCGATCAATGAAGATTGGTGAATACGGCCGTTAGTGTACCTTTCTAACTGCTAAGATTCATCTCGGAAATTTTTAACGATGTTTTTCTCTTAAAATGTGACGAGGAAATATCATTTCTTTCGATGTTAAAACTTTGATTATAATTTCTGGAGGCTGACGATATCAAGGAGGGAAATTAAAAAAATTGAAAATATCTATTAAATCTACGATATTTGTGGGAGAAAATATTGATGGTTTAACGAGCCATTTATTTCTAGTAATGGTATATTAAAATATTTTTGAAATTGGGATTCATTTAAGAAAAGAAATTTTTTAAGCTTTTTAGATAAAATTAATTTTAATTTATCATAAAGCCCTGGGAAGCACATTACCATCCTATTCATAAATTTAAAAAATGAGAAAAGTCTGGTCAGTTGCTTTTCACGCTTTTTTTTTTTTCTTAAATATCTAAGCTGCTAATTTTCTAGTACAATTATTTATCATGCCCTTGGAAAAATAATTTTAGAAGAAAATGCATCCTCACAGAGTGTGATATTTTGTTCTTCCACGTAATCTACTCGAGTAAAAACGACAGGCATAATAAAGTAGCTTACCCCGCCTTTCCCATTTAAAAATTAATGAAGCTGGTGAAGAGCATACTTACCACGGTCTTATACAGGGATCACTTTCTCCACCTTTTTCTTCTTCTTCTTCTTTTTTTTTTTTTTTTAAGGAATTTCATAAATGAAAAGTTTCAGACATTATAAAGAGCGTCATAAGAATTATGTCTATAATAGTATTTAATCGCAAATGTTACAAACTATTTTGTAAACTGCGTGTTACTTCTTACCTTTGTTACAACTAGCCCCACGCTCGCCTACATCTCCCACAAGAAAAAATGATGGATATTAGAGATTCCAAAAATCCGATCGTTTATATGTAAAATTTTACTTTATAATTTTACTTTAATACTTTATAATTTTCACCTTGTATTATTCTTGTTTATATAAATTCCTGTTATTACACTAAGGAAGCAAAATATTACATTGTCATTTCGAGATATCTTATTCCACTAATTTTTTTTTTTCCTTTTAAAACATTTAAATACAGTAAAACCCCGGTTATCAGAGTTAATGTGGACCATGCTAACTCGGATAACCGAAAAACTCGGTTAAAACGAAAATTGTAAATAAAACAAATCGTGTAAGTTTAAATGTATATATTATAACAAATACAAAAGTTATTACTGATACACTACATTCAATTCATATTATTATGGTTGTTAAAGAGTTCTTACTTAAAAAAGTCCTTAATTGTTCTTTGTTTTATGTTACTTTGGCGTTTTTCTGCAGGAATGTTTCGCTTTTTTTTTAAGGATAACAGGATTGCTGGTGTCGCTTTTTCTTGTTGTTTTATATACTTGATAGCACTTTTGATAGCTTTTAATCCATCTGTATGGGAAATTTTCATACGTAGATTTTCATCGTCACTCTTTTCATCATTATCTTGAGATTCATTTTCGTTATTGACAATATTAACAATAATCTCATATGTAATCTCTTGTTGCTCGTCAGCATTTATCCAGTCACATACATCCTTTTCGTTGATTGGTTCAGCCAATGTCAGTTTCATAACTAAATCCGAAATCTCATCGCTACCTTCATAGGACTCTCCGTGGTGTTCTATAATCTGTGTATCGATAATTTTCCTCCACGACTTTAATATGGTGGCTGATTTTACTTCATCCTATGCCTCAGCTATCCAGTAAACAACATTTTATAGATCAATACTTTTGAGTGTACCGGAGACACTTTTATTTTCCTCAGTTCCTTCAATTAGATATTTTAGTGATTTTTTTCGGTAATTTCTCTTCATGTTTTCTAAATCACCTGTATCTAATGGCTGAATTTGGGATGTGACATTGGGAGGCAAAAAAAGGGCTTTAATGTTGCCTCTCATCAATTCATAATCATTCGGATGACAAGGAGCATTATCAAGCTTGCTTTCCTTGGAAGATTTTGATTGCTTAAAAATATCTTCACGTTAGGAACAAATTCCTCAAAAAACTATTTTTTGAACAAACCCGCATCCATCCAAGAACTTTTCTGGCTCTTGTACTACACTGGTAAATTTTGAATACAAACATGCTTAAATGCTCTAGGTTTTCCCGACTTGTCAATCAGTATTGTCTTTAATTTTAAACTTCAAGTTGCATTCGAACATGCTAATATAGTTACTCTTTCTTTCATTTTTTGTACCCCGGATCTGACCTTTCATCAGCTGCCGCAAGAGTTTTTGAAGGTAACATTCTAAAGTTCAGACCTGATTCATCAAGGTTGAATAGTTGATCCATTTTCAGATTTTCTTTTGCAATTACAGTTTTAAAACTTTCTTTGAATTTAATCACCTCATCACAATCAGCCGATAATTTTTCTAACGATATATTTAATTGCCAAATTCTATATCTCCTTTTCCAGCGATCCACTACTAGCAGTGAAATCTTCTCCAGCGTAGAAAATTTCATGAAAGTCCAGTGCTTGTACTGGGTGGGCACTGTGCCAGTCCAGGCACTGATAGTGGAATTCCCTTCTCTCTTATGTATGTAAACCACAGGAATAATGATTCTGATGTATTTTTTATTTCGCACACTTTCATTGCTTTTAGTAAACTGCAATTGGCCTTTTCTGCACACCATTTTACCATGTTTTTATTAACTTCGATTCTTGTTTGTATGTTTGTTTGTTTTTTTGTTTGTTTGTCCAGAACAAATCTTGCAATCGATTTTTAACTAACTTCCCGACTAGCTAGATATTTGAAATTTTCAGGTTAGCTCACAACACGGTGACAATACATTTTTCTAATAATTTTTGTCAACTATTTCAGGTCCCTGGTCCCGCTGACTTCGGCAGCGCTTATATGATTCGACAGAAAATTTATTTAACTAACTTTCCGACTAGCTAGACATTTCAAACTTTCAGAATAGTTCAGAACACGGTGAAAATGCATTTTTTTAATGTCTTTAGCCAACAGTTTCGGGTTGCTGCTGCCTTCGGCAGCGTTATCAGTACAAAGCTTGCAATCGATTTTTCACAAACTTTCCGACTAGCTAGACATTTGAAACTTTCAGGACAGCTCACAACACGGTGACAATACATTTTTCTAATAATTTTAGTCAATTATTTCAGGTCCCTACTGCCTTCGGCAGCGTTTATATGATTCTACGGAAAATTTATTTAACTAACTTTCCGTCTAGCTAGACATTTGAAACTTTCAGAATAGTTCAGAACACGGCGAAAATGCATTTTAAAAATATTTTTAACCAACTGCTTCGGGTTCCCGCAGCCTTCGACAGCGTTACCAGTACAAAGCTTGCAATTGATTTTTCACTAACTTCCCGACTACCTAGACATTTGAAACTCTTAGGATAGCTCAGAACACGGTAACAATACTTTTTTTTAATACTTTTAGTCAACTGCTTCAGGTCCCTACTGCCATCTTCAGCGTTTATATGATTCAACAGAAAATTTATTTAACTAACTTCCTGACTAGCTAGACATTTGAAACTTTCACAATAGTTCAGAACATGTAAAAATGCATTTTTTAAATACTTTACCCAACTGTTTCGGGTACCTGCGGGTTTCGGCAGCGTTACAAGTACAAAGCTTGCAATCGACTTTTCACTAACTTCCTGACTAGCTAGATATTTCAAACTTTCAGGATAGCTCAGAACACAGTGACAATACATTTTTTTTTTTAATACTTTTAGTCAGCTGTTTCAGGTCCCTACTGTATTCGGAAGCGTTTATATGATTCAACAGAAAATTTATTTAACTGACTTCCTGTGTAGCTAGACATTTGAAACTTTCAAAATAGTTCAGAATACGGGGAAAGTGCATTTTTAAAATACTTTTAACCAATTGCCTCGGGACACTGCTGCCTTTGGCAGCATTACCAGTACAAAACTTGCAATCAACTTTTAACTAACTTCCCGGCTAGATAGTCATTTGAAACTTTTATAATAGCTCAAAACACGATTGCAAGGAATTTTTTTAATACTTTTATTCAATTATTTCGGGTTCCCGCTACCTTCAGTAGCGTTTATATGATTCAACAGAAAATTTAAAAATATGGTATATAAAAGTTCTTTTTATTTTGTAATTACTTCTAATTCGTTTCTTTTCCTCTTCCAGTCTCCTACAGTAACAGCTCCGACGCCGAGATTTTCCGCTACTTTCTTAATTGATTCTCCAATATCTATTCTGCGGACTGCTTCTAATTTTGTTTCTATAGAAAAAACAACTCTCTTTCTCTTATTGCCATTCATTTCGAGTCTGTACAATTGAATGAATGCACTACCGTACTCTCCAGATAGTGACTTGTCGAAAGCATTACCCGATTTCCAAGAGGGGATCATGTGACCAGTCGAAAACATTTCTCATTTCCTGGTAGGGTGAGAATTCTCTTTTGTTCAGAGCCTGATTAAGGGGAAGCACACATTATTTATACTTACACCGTTATTTTTTAACAAATACTTTCCTCCTATAATAATCACAAAATTCTCATTAAAAATTATTTAAAAAGAATTCTGGTGTCTAATAACGGTGAGTAAATTGGATTGTTTTACACCGTTCATTTTTTATAAAAAATATTTCCTCGTCAAAGCGTGGAATTTCTATGACATGAAGTAAAAAATAATTGTAAAAATATTCCGGTAAGAGCGGAGATAATGTGTGCTTCCCCCTTAATCAGTCTCTGCTTTTGTTACATGGTTTCCTTTTGGAATCCTGACCTTGAGCGTTTTTCCTTTTAAAAGAAGGGTAGAGGTCGAGAGGTGCGTGATACAATGGAAAATAATGGGGTAGTGTTCCAGGATTTTTTTTTCTTTGAGATCAAGTTCAGAATTTTTTTTCAGTCGTTTGAAAATTGGAAAATGCAGAAAAAAAAAAAAAAAAAAAAATCTAGAAATAATTGATAGCTCTGTTAAAGCGGAAACTCGAATAATCGGGTCTCGGATAACCGGGGTTTTACCGTATATTTAAAACTAAAAAGTAACATGTATTATTTTTAAGCATGAATTTAAAAACATTTTTATTCTCGGAGATTTGTTTTGTAAAATTAAGACTTTTAAATTTGACTAATTTAAAGGAAAAAACCCTCCAATTTTGAAACCTTTTAATTTTTCGCAACTTAGAGTCCATTTCGTATAGTAAGATAATATAATTTATAAAAAAAAATGCAAACGTAAATTAATGTACTAGATTGAAATTATTTAATATAAAATAATTCGTTATAATTACAATATGTTACACAAGCATGATTGCTATAATTTTTACCGCTTTTTGGCCTCTGTGTATATTAGTAGAAATATTTAATTATATCTACGACAGTTTCACGAATTAAATATGCATATATTTTTTCTAAATTTAAATGGTATTAAGTGGTAGCGCATAAAAGTCCTGTTATTTTAAATTTGTATGTAAAAAGAGATACATATTTTGACCTAAAGAATGATTTTTGGTACTAATATGTAAAATATTTGTTTACCATTGTTTTCCTCCTTGTTTATACCTTTCTGCAGATTAATTATATATATAAAAGGTCTTTAAAAAGAACTTTAGAATCGTAAATTCAATTAATTTAGTGATGATGTTTATGATTTGATGATTTTACGTATTTTGTCTTTATTATTATTATTATTATTATTGAAGCTTTGTTTTAAAGAGCTTGAAATGTAAAAAAACAGTACTAGAATTATCCTCTCATTTTTAAAATTTGTACCATAATTTCCTGACTCTAATCCATAACTAGAAAAAAATCCGTTTTCGACTAAAAATCATTATTTATCCCTCGCTTTCCCAAGATCAAGGCGTTACTGCAGAAAAATTGCTTTCAGGTGCCGCTTGGCCCGTTTGGCGAAAATCGCCAGCACCGCGGCTTTTTGTATCGTTTAGAAGTTGCAACATTCCACTGGTCACGTTTGTTATCTCTGGCGAATTAGCGCACTTTTTGAATGAGGCGGGCGTAACTAAATTTCAACTACATAATGGGGTCAAAATGACTCCATCTTGGGAATGCGAGGGTTAATAAAGTGTTCAAAAGATATATATATATATATATATATATATATATATATATATATATATATATATATATATATATATGCATATATATAAACAATTTTAACATGAAATTATTAAAAAGAAAAAATCATGGAATAAATAAATAAATAAATAAACATGTTCCTTTTATATTGTGAGGGGGGGAAAGTGCATACTTTTTATTTTTTTTTAATTAAGTATTATTATTATTATTATTATTATTTTTATAATTAAAATAAATTGAGAAAAATCGTGCTAATGTAATGGAACACCTTTTGTATGAAACGCCTTGGCGAAATTTGAAATTTGGAACCGATTAGCTGGAAAGTTTCTTTTCAAAATTTTTAAGCCGCCTATCGTCTAAAATTAAAAAGCTGTCGATGGGCGCCTATACTAAATCTATATCAAATAAACTTTAGACAATGAATACAGTAAACGATGCTGGGAAACGAAACATTAATAGAACAGATTAAAATAATTGCTGTCGTACTAAATTTAGCTCTGTTTTGTATAGAATTTTTTATCCATTACTTAGAAAATAAAAGTAGGCATTTTTTTTTTTTTTGTTATTATTATTATTATCTTTAAATTAGAAAGAGGTTTCTTGATCAATAAATGTATATACATGGACTTTACATAGTTTTGCATACAAATAAAAATGTAAGATATTTAAATAGGCAGCTCTTTTAATTTTGTAATGTTAGATTTTTTTTTTTTTTTTTTTGGTGGGGGGGGGGGGTCATTTATAGTACAATAATTAGGGGTGCATTTATGTTAAGTTAATGAAATGACTGCTAAGTTATAGTGAATAAAAATGCAGTTATGATATATTTGTATTTATATATTTTTTTTAATCTGCCAATTTAGAGAAATATTTATATCTCTCTCTATATATATATATTGGCAATCATATTATGTATGCAAGAATGTTTAATTTCTAACATTTAAAAAAAAAATCCCAATATTAAAATAATAATAATAATAATAATAATAATAATACATGTGGATTAAACTTATAACATTATTATCAAAATCATCGTTGTATGAATTATACATCAACACCATTAGAACATAGTAAATATTTTTCATGGCGGAACTTATTAATTTCATGAAAGGTACACTGTGATAAATTTTCTTCGCAATTCAGTTTTTGCACAATTTATCAGTTCTTGTATTTTCAATAGCTTTATCTAAACAAAAATCTCATCAGAATCTCATAAGTCAAGAAGTTTCTTCAACTTTTATAAGATGCTATCATTTTTCCACATAAAAAAAAAAAAAAAAAAAAACTCTTCACCACATGAAGAAATAATTTGACTTCTAGCAATATTCCTTTGAAAAGAGATTCTTTGATAAAAGTTTTCTGGCGTCTAAAAAAGTTGACAAAGGTGATATAAGGAAAAAATGATACGTATTTTAAAGGTATAGAATTATAGAACCTTAAGACTTTTATGCTGACTTTATCTTTATTGAACTTTTATTACAAAAGCTATTTACAATACAAATATAATAAATTAATTTTAATTTTAAAAGTATGCTAAGATTATTATTATTATTATTATTATTATTATTATTATTAATTTAATTTAATTTTTATTTAATTTTAATTTAATTTAATTTTTATTTATTTTTTTATTTTTATGAAGAAAGTAATGTTACTGAAGTTTCAGTAATTAATTTTCAATAAGTAAGAAAAGGTTGAAGAGACAAGAAATATCTAAACACGAAATTTACATGTTTAGTAACTGGTTTACAGCGTAGGTTTACGGCTTTGTAATTTATTACTATGAAGCATTGCTAAAAGATATTTGTTCCTGGAATGATTATGCACTGTCTATATTAATAAAAATCCGACATTTGTCTGTAAATTTCTCAGAAATAAAAAATTCTGCGACATCTTCACGTTTCACACAATGTGAAAGGCAAAAATGATTAATATATATATATATTCGTGTGTGTGTATTTGTGAGTCGTTGTCTTTGTAAGTCTTTAATGTTATTTTGCCTGGGTATTACGTGAGGACGGCTAAAGGGAAATCAAGGACACATGGCAGATATTTAGGTTTGTACTCACCATAAAATATACCTATCGAGCGTTTCAAAATTTTATTTAGATTTAGAGATATGGGTAAAAAATGCCTACCGTAATATGCCGAATAAAACGGCAATATGTCGTACACTGTAAAACATATCTGCTAAAAGTACAGGAAAAATCTGACAGCTGAAGCAGAATATTTTCCTTGCGTGAATTAGAGTTGTAGAGGTATGTAGAATATTTTTTATTCGAACAGGTATGACGTAAAAACGGTGGATATAAATCAATAGCACTTGACTGAGGATTAAGTCTGTACACAACTTAAAATTGTATCTATCAAACAGTTAAAAATTTTAATTAGATTTAGAGATAGGAGCAAAAAATGCTTCTGTAACAAAGTAAAAATTATATCTGGGTATGGTGGGAGGGGGGGGGGGTAATTACGTCAAAATATGACTCTATTTCACAAAAAACTTGGCTTTTAATTTGTTGCTTTTTGTTTGCAAATGTAAAATCAAAGGGTTATAAAGGATATTACTCATTCGCGTTTAATTCACTGAATAATATCAGTGTATACATTCATTAGTAGGAATTATAGCAATGATGGCTAATTATTGTCCTCCCGAGGTTGTAGTCCTAAATAATTTGTCGAATCGGGATGGTAGGACTTAATGACTAGAAGATCAAATGAGTAACTGACCCCAACAGAAAATTGTCCCTGATGAAGATTTAATCACTTGAAAAAGAAAGAAAACTGCAGTATCATTATTTTCTAGTCCAAATGTAGAACAATTTATAAATTAAAAAAGAATTTCGAAAGTTTGTAAACGTGTATATATCATTTGTTGGATAAGAAGGTGTGAAACAAAATGCAGAAATATAAGTCTTGTCTTCCCAGCTGAAATTTTGGAAGAAGAAAAGGAAGAGGTAGAAAAATTTCTCTGGTCGATCATACAGTTAGAATGTTTTGGTGATGTCCAAGAATGAATAAAATGACTTATTGTTATGTAGGCTCAAGTAACATTCTACGAGTCAAAATAAAGTTCTTAGATCGAGAAGACACTTTTTCTTTCAAGTATCCTATATGGATGGCATCAAAACACCATGTTTAAGGTGTCTGTGTCATTTAAAGAATTGTCATGCTGGACTTCAGACAGTTGGTTGGATCGTAGGACAAAATTACTAGATTTTTTCTGCAAAGCGCAACATCCGAAGCGAACTGACAAAATGCGCAAGATGTATTTTTTTTTTCTTCTAAACCGTTTATTACTCCGCTCATCCATTTGCCTTTTGAAAGAGTCAGAGACTCAAAAGTTTTTAAAGTCTTTGGCATTGACCTGCGTTGTCCTCTTTTTCTGAAAAGGAAAACAAAAGTATGGATAATTATTTTTACCTGTTCAGTATATCGAGCCATACACTTGGAAGTTGTGACAAACCTATCAACTGAAGGATTTATCCAAGCGCTAAGAAGATTTTTGTCCCGATGATTAAGAATTTCAATAATTTACAGTGATAATGGGACTAACTTTCTTTAAATTCTTGACTGGAATCAAATTCAAAAGACGGATGACATAGATCCAATTAAATGGAAGTTCATTCCACCAATCGCTGCTTGGTGGGGCGGATGATGGAGCGTTTCATTAAAAGTGTAAAAAACCTCCTACTAAGAACTCCCGGAAAATCTTCCCTCATCTTTGAAGATCTATTTACTATATTGAACGCAGTTGAAGCCATAATGAATAGTCAACCTTTAACATACCTATCAGAAGAAACAGACAAGTTCATTCCTTTGAAAATTTCATGTTTTGTGCAAGATATTCAAGACATTGTTAAGCCATATCTAGATACCATTGATAGCAAAAAACGCAGAGCGTGGTACAAGCATTGCCAAAATGTTCGAAAGCAACTACAAAATCGATTTCGAAAAGAATATCTAGCACATTTGGTACAACGAAATAGAGAGAGAGATGTAATCTGTTAAACAAGGCAACATTGCGCTAATAGAACTCAACAATGCGAAAAATTTCCCCAGCCGAGATGGCCGTGCCAGGGTCATTGAAGTGAAAACACATTCCGAGACATTGATTAGACCACTCTAAAAAATCTATTCCTTTGAGATATCGAATACTGAGGATCCAATGATAGAAACTGTAAAAGAGACAAAAAACTGATTTTTTTTTTTTCCTTTCCCTAGAGACACTTTGCCGTTGAGAAAGAAACACTGAACTTTAATATTTAATATTTTTATTTTTTTTAATATTTTCATTAATTTTTGACTTTGTACAAACCTTAATTGTTTACTCAATTTGTAGTTTATAACATTAATGTTTCTTTTTGTAGTTTTATAAGTTTAAATTTCCTTAATTAATTAATTGTTTAATGTTTCAAGCCCTAACCTAAAAATTTAAAGGTGGGAGGATGTTAGGTATTAGCTATAGTAATCTTTTGTCTCACTAGAGGGCGCTAGAGGACCCGTTAGATTGAATAGGAAAACGTTCCTTTTTCTCCCGGGACATGCAGTTTAGTTTTAGCAAGGAGAGCAACAAAGAATATTATAGATGAGTGCTCTCTGGCCTCATTTGGCCTAACGTAGTATTGATGGGGCCACAATTATGAATACGAAATGGAAAAGTGGCTCATGGATTTTATTAGGATTTTACGACTACATCTTCTTGACGTGCATTAGAAATAGAATTATTATAAAGTGGGGCGAAAATATACCCATTGTGTATATAGTTCACTGTAAAAAAAAAAAAAAAAAAAAAAAAAAAAAAACATCATTAATTTTATTGAATTATTTCAATTACTAAACTTTTATTTTTCAAGATGAAGAAGCTTTACTTTTTGGAAAGTGAGTGAATATGAGTGAATTCAGTTTTTCTTCCGAGGCTGTTTTCAGGTAGAAACGTTTTGTTTTATACTTTTCTGAAGTTTATTGTCTGCAATGAACGATATACTGAGAACATTCTTAATTAATTAAAGGTTTATTATTTACAGTTTATTAGTTAAATAATTCTTTATAATTAATGACAATTAAAAACAAGTCCTTCCGGCTTATTCGGAAGGGTAGGTTGATTTCTTTTTCCTTATCAAGTAGACGTCATTTTGTTTCAAAATGGCGGCTACAAATTATTAACGAATTAGTAGAAATATTGATGTAGGCTATCTACATATGGAGTTTTAAGCAAATCGGTTCATAAATACCTTTTTATGTGAATTTAAAATTTTCAATTGGCCGGCGCTTGGAAAGAAGATGGTGGGCCAAGTTGACAAATATATCAAATGCATTTGTGAGATAAGACTACTGTACAAATATAGTTGGAATTCAGAATCTCAAAATTCATCGTGTTGAAAAATTAAGTGGCTTCCACTTGGATCAAAATGGCAGAGAAAGTTGCTCAGTGAACTAATTAATCTAAGACATTGTTGCAAATTTGAAAATATTTTTTTTTTTTTTTTTTTTTTTTTTTTTTTTGTAGAAATTCTTTCAAAGAGGCTTGGTAAGTTGATTAAATGTTAATTTTCTGCATTTCTAGTTTGTTTTAACGTTAAAATAGCCTAATTTTCCCTTAAAAACGCATTAAAAAGCTCTAATAGTAGGTAATGGATTTGGAGCCAAATTTGGCGACTTTTCCAC
The DNA here is from genome assembly GCA_963930645.1 of Salticus scenicus. NCBI lineage: Eukaryota > Metazoa > Arthropoda > Arachnida > Araneae > Salticidae > Salticus > Salticus scenicus. Next base: position 212,517,366 of record OZ005659.1, read on the forward strand.
TTAGCGACTTTTTTGGCGACTTTTGGCGAGAAAATCCATAGTTCATTAATAAACTTCATTGAGACACTTATATAGTCTATGTATACATCAAAATTCAAACAAATTCGGAAGACGCTTTTTACAATTTTAATTTAAAAACATCAAGTGGTCTCCACTTGAAAACAAAATGAAGGAGCAACTTGGTTAAGAAACTCATCGAAGATATCATAACACAAGTTAAGACGCTGTCCAAATTTGGTTCGATTTGGAGAATTATTTCGGAAGTTATCGTGATTTTAAATTTTCATGTGGTAGCTTGATTTCAAGTGGTTCTACTTAAGATATCCGCCACTTTATTAAAAATTGCAGATAAATTTCATTAATAAAGTTCATTGAGACCCTTATGTAGTCTAGATTTACATAAAAATTCAAGCAAATCTTGCTTTAAATACGCTTTTTACAATGTGGGTTAGAAATATTCAAGTAGCTGCCAGTTGAAAACAAAAAGTCGGAGCAACTTGGTTAACGAACGCATTCAAGATATTTATAAAATCAGTTCACTGTCCAAATTTGGTTCGATTTGGAGTATTATTTCGGGAGTTATCGTAATGACAAAATTTTCATTATAGATAGATAGATAGATAGATAGATAGATATAGATATATAGATAAACGAAGTGATTGCAATAGGTGGATTTCTAAAGAAATCAACCTAAAACCGACCAGTAGATCAGTGGTTATATTACACATATTATGGTATATAAATAGAAAATAATTAACTTAATTATCCTTACAAATTTCCCATTATTATTCTATTATAATTAAAATTCTATGTTCTACCTATGAAACAATAGTTGTTTTATTAGAAAATCAGAAGCATATAGTCTAGAAATGTTTCCATCAGAAAATATATTCGAGAAAATAAAACCTGAATATCTTTATTTCAGTGAAAACTTTATTCGGGAAATATTTTTGTTATCATTTCCTGTTTATTCATTTCCTGGATTCAGCTAGTGATGATAAAACGTATTTTCAGGTAAATATTAACAAAATAAAACATCCACAATGAAAGAGGTATTTATTAACACCATTTTAACCCATTATTGAATGTGTTTATATTTTCTGGAACACCCGTGAGCAAAATATTTCATTTTCAAAAAAGTTAATATCTTAAAGCAATATTCTGAAGCAAAGTAGGTAATTTTTATAAAATAATCTAAATTAAAAGAGCTATGTATTGTGACTATTTTTAGAGCACTATGTGTTATATATATAACTATTCTATATTTGAAAAAAAAATTATGACTACACTAACAGGATACTGAAAGTGAATTGTTTACTTTTCATGGCAATATTTTTTATAATAAAACATTTTTATAACTATGTTTTAAAGACACCATTGAATTTCATTTACTATATTTATCACAAATAAAGAAATTTGAATAACTATTAGTAAACTCAGAGCCTGATTAAAGGGAAGTACACATTATCTCTGCTCTCACCGGAATATTTTTACAATTATTTTTTACTTTACGTCATAGAAATTCCACGCTTTGACGAGGAAATATTTCTTATAAAAAATGAACGGTGTAAAACAATCCAATTTGCTCACATTTATTAGACACCAGAATTCTTTTAAAATAATTTTTAATGAGAATTTTCTGTTTATTATAGGAGGAATGTATTTGTTAAAAAATAACGGTGTAAGTATAAATAATGTGTGCTTCCCCCTTAATCAGGCTCTGAGTAAACTGCTTTATTTATCTGCTATATACTTTCTATTAATAAGTCTGTAAATAAATTTAAAAAGTTGGGGAAAATGTTTATTAACACTTTCACGACCGCATGTTTTTGTCTTTCTGACAGTACGTTCCACCCGTGGGCGTTATTCTTCTAAGCTACAATGTTTCAGAACAACATTTTCTGTATTCACATGTATATTACAAATGAATATACATTATAATCAAACTATCTCTAATCAAAGTATTTGTATCCACAGCATATTGGTTGTACAAATATGAATATTGTGTATATTTTTTAAAGAAGAAAGAACATAAAATTGGAAAAATAAATAAATAAATAAAATAAAATAAAACGCCCAGTGTTGGAGTTACAGATTTTGAAATGACGTGAATCTACGTCAGCGGTCGCGGAAGTGTTAAGGCATAGCCTCCTTAACTAGATGCCTGTCGCATAGCTCAGAAGCTAGGCAACAGTTGAAAGGTAGACAGCGCCACCTAGTACAGCCAACAAAAATTTTTAAAAGTGGGATATGATATACATAAAAGGCGAATAGAATCGAAGAAACGTAGAATATATAGATCATATATCACTTCTTTAAATTATTGGTGACAGTTGAATAAAAAAGTCCCATAATCTGTACTAGGTGGCGCTGCCTACCGCTTCAACTGTTGCCTAGTTTCCGAACTACGCGACAGGCATCTAGTTAAGGAGGCTATGGTTAAGGTTATACTATGTGAACTTTTCCACGAGTTTTCCACCAGCATAACTGCCAACATAATAATTAATATTTTGTAGTATTGTTAGTATCTGCCCCTTTTCCCATACCATTTTATATTTAGAGTAATAATCTTCAAATATAATTACGATTAAGTAAGAAGAAAACTACTCTAAAAAACGTAACGTTTGGCACTAACAATACTAAAAAATATTAATTAGGATGTTGGTTGCTCTGCGGCAGTCATTTTAACCCCTTAACTGCCCTCGGTGTACATATACATTTTTCCGAAATGCTATTTTTTGAATTATACTGCTGTCAGTGAAATTACTGAGACGGTTAGACTATGCAACAAAATAACATTCAAAGTGATCTTGATAGCGTTTTCGATAGATTTACGCATTTCAGAGTTGCAAGAGAACGGTGGCACTGAAAAAAGAATCTCATAAAATTTCCTGGAAAATTAAGGGTTTAAAAAGCAAATTTTTCTTGTAACATATCTTGTAAAATTAAAAAGAAGCTTTTTCTGTGAGGATACTGGTAATCAGTATTGCCAGATTTTGCTACTTTTTTATTCAACAGTCCCCAATAATTTTAAATAGTGATATTTTATACACATAACAGAAAATTATTATTCGAAGTGATAAGGTAACTGTTATATATAAAATATAGTGGTGTATTTTGAATAAAGAAATCGCAAAGTCAGGTAGCACTGCTGGTAAAAGTCTAGAAAGAAAAAAATAAGGGGTGGGGTTTAAAATATCTGGCATTATTATACAAAGAATGTCACAGCTTTCTTTAAATATTATGAATAGTTAAAGTAAACAGGGTTGATACAGAAGCACCTTTATACCCTGCTTTTGCAAAAATATATCCATATACCAAAATGTATTACAGTAGATTATTGAAAAAAAAAAAAAAGGTTATAGACAATACAGAATGGTAGCAATCATGTGCAAAAGAAAAACAAAAGAAACGTTAATAAAGGCAAATATAGTTTAAAATTCAATAGTTTAGTTGTATAATTGGAAATACAGCGAAAATTACACTATGGAAGACCATAGCTTCCTATACTAGATGCCTTCCGCGAGGCTTGGAATCTTGGCAGTAGACAGCGCCACCTGGTACAGATTGCGCCACTTTTTGGTTCAACAGCCACCAAAAATTTTTAAAAGTGGGATTTGATATATATAAAATGTGAATAGAATCGAAGAAACGTCGATTATATATATGATATATCACTTCTTAAAATTATTGGTGACAATTGAATAAAAAGTCGCGCAATCGGTACCAGGTGGCGCTTTCTACCGCTTGAATTGTTGCCACGTTTCCGAGCCACGCGGAAGGCATTTAGTTTAGGTGGCTATGGTAAGAACATACTTGCCAACATCCTAATTAATATTCCACAGTGTTGTTAGTCCCGCCCTTTTTTCACAGCAGTAAATTTTTAGAGTAATATTGTACTCTAATAAGTACTCCAAATGCAATTACGATTTAAAAAAAAAAAGAAAAATACTCTAGAAAATACTGGTGTGAAAAAGAAGGCGAGTCTAACAATACTATGGAATATTAATTAGTATGTTGGCAAGTATGTGTAAAACTATTTTAGAATTGAAAAATAAATAAATAAATAAGAGCAAAAAATACAGGGGTCGTACTCCCACCCTTTTTCAGAACACTTTCAGAGATGAGAAAATTTCGCCTTTTTTGCTACCACTAATTTTATGATTTTTTTTTTTTTTTTAATAGTATTTTAAAGAAATATGTCAGAATTAAATAGGACAGAGAGTATTTTATAAAAACGTGGTAGCAATAAAAGCGGTAATTTATCATCACTGAGACTGTCCTGAAATAAAGGCGGTGAGTTCGGCATATAAAAATATAAGACTAGGTAAGACAATTCCACTATGCCCTTTTACGATTACTTATTTTATAAGGATCTTGCATCATTAAGCTTAAAGTTTTACATTTATTTGCATTCTATTTCATATAATAAAATAAAAAAATAAAAATAAAAAATAAATGTTCCAAGAAATTAATCCTAAATCATAGAATTGTTCGCTTATAAAATTTGAAAGTTTTTTTTTTTTTTTTTTTTTTTTTTTTTTTTTTAATATGCGGCTATAAATATGCATATTATGGTATGTAAACATAAAATAATTAACCTAATTATTTTTACTATTTTCGCATTAACATTCTATTTTTATTTAAATATGTTATATTCCCCGTGAAATAATGATTGTTTTATTAAAACGATCTCGGTATATTTTATAGAAATGTTTCGAACAGGGATTACATTCGATAAAAACGGAAAAAGAAAAAAAGTGATTATCTTTTTTTCGGTAAGAAATATTTTTGGGGAAATATTTCTGTTATCACTTCATTTTTATTCATTTCCTGCATTGAACTTGTGATGAGGAAATGTATTTTAAGGTAAATATTAACAAAGTAAAACTTCCACAATGAAAGGGATATTTATTAACATCATTTTATAATATTTTTGTGTGTGTATATTTTCTGGGATAATAATGGCCCGCGAGAAAAATATTTCATTTTAGGAAACACTGATATCCCGTAGCAATATCAAAAAGCAAAGTGGAAATATTTTACCGAATAATAGAGAATGCCATATAACTATATTTACAGATATTTTTTTAAAGAATGTTCTTGAAGAATGGTTATTTTTGAAGTCACTGGAAGGCAATTTAAAATTGAATTATCCTTTATGGCAATATTTTTAGTAGTATGAAGTTTTTAGAAAGATGATTACGAAAGATATTTATTTAGATAAAATGATCATAAATTAAGTAATTAGAATAACTGTTAGTAGATTATAATAGTTATTTACAATGAACTTAAATTAATATTTTGGATCTATTTTTCATTATATATATATAAAAGATATGTTTGTATTCATCATGAATTTAGTTGGTAAGTGGTATAAACAAAACGACTGGAGAGGAAAAAAAAAAAAAAAAATCATGATAATGCTCCGTAGGTACCGTAATTTCCTGAGTCATTCACAAGAGATTTTAAAAAACAACATTGGTGAAAAAATAGCTGATAAAACTAACCTTTATATCTTGCATGATTATTTTTTCTGATATCTATCACCTTTGGCAATGATTTTCACTCGAAGATAATGATAACCCAACAAACACAGAAGTGAAATATTGGTAATAAAAGTATACCATTTGTTATACCATTTATTTTATAGACAAACATGTTGTTTGGTGCATAAATCAGTTTCCCATTCCAGCTTTGACACATATTCTATTGAGAAGTAATGTCTAAAAATTAGCAAATGTAAAATCTAAAAATTGATAAATGTCATGGTTCGGACAGGTTTTATCGAGACTCCTCCCACTCTTTCTTGATACTAGAATTTTCAAGTCAAATGTGGCAAGTGTCGTACTCTCCGCCCTTTTTGCAACACACATTCAAGGATGAGAAAAATTCGTTTTTATAGCCACCATTACTTCCATGCAGAAACCATTAAAATATTTTTATAGTAATATGTCGTGATTAGATAGGTTATATATTATTGTATATAAATACTGGTAGCAATAAAGGCGGAAATTTCTCATCTTAGACCGTGTTGTGAAGGAAAAGGCGGAGAGTACGATCGCTGAATGTAGATAACTCAAGAACGGACTCACGAGGGCAAACAGTTTACACAACAAAAATCATCTTTGATTATGCCCTCTCGAATGAACATTATTTAAATGAATTTTATTATTGCTGTTGGGATGATTTCCTGGTTAGATATGATTACAATAATAAGGATTTGTATCTGTTTCTTTTCTTTCTTTTCTTTCTTTACTTTTTTTTTTTTTTTTTTTTTTTTTTTTTTAAGTACGCTATGGCAATGGGCATCTATACCATCCAATCTTTTACGATTACTCATGAAAATCAACCTTTTAAATATAAACGAATTTTTTCATACGTTGACTTAATTTAAATTCCACTTCAAGTCGCTTACTTATTAAAGTAATGTAAGTAATGCCAACCAACTTATAATATGGGGGAAAACACACACAGACACACGCACACACACACAAAGAAAAACCACTGAACTGAATAAAACCACACACACACACAGAGACAGACAAAGAAAACGCTTTAAAATATTCTAAAAATCTTTCTTTTAGAAAAACAATTTTATACATTCAACTAAACAGCAACACACAACATAAACAATTTACAAAAATCCAAGTAAGGGAAGTATTACATAATGCTAATTTGAATGCCGTATTATTCGATTTGTGGTTTTGCGGGTTAAGGCCAGTTGACTACGTTAGGGCAGTGCTGCCAGATTTGAGGGAAATTTTTATTCAACATCCACCGTTAAATTTTATATGAAACGGTTACCTAATCACATCGAAAATTTCTTTAAAAGATGTTTCGAAACAATTAATAAACCGTTTCAATTAAAATTTAGTGGTGGCTGTTAAATAAAAATTTCCCTCAATCTGGCAGCACTGCGTTAGGGTCCTATCCCACTGTGCAACAATAAAAACCGCTACGATGGTATATATCCAGACCTATGCTCTTCAAGTATACACTTGGCTTTTTTTACACGTCCAACACACACATAAACACACACTAATAATACATATCCATATGAGGAGCAGACATTTAAACTGTATTTTCTCTAAAAAAAAAAGAGAGAGAATTCGTGGTTTTCCTTTGATTTCTATGTTTACACATATTCCTAGTTATGTCTATGTCTACATATCTTCCTGGTAACTAGTAATAAATTAAAAGGCACGATAATTAGAGATTAAGTTTAGTTATTTTTTAAATTATTAGTTTTTTATGTTTTCTTAAAAGTTGTATCCGACGTAAAAAACATGGTTTGAATGATTGCTCCTCATATATCATGATAAAGTATTTGATATCTTAGTTTTAAAAATAAATACTTAGATTTTTAACTATACAAATGTAAATTCAATGCATTTTAACATTTCCCAACATATTGCGAATATTTTAATTTATTCCAGAGCATTTTTAGCCACGTCTTTATTTCATACCACTTTTCTTTTAAGAGTAAGTTTTTTCATATATTATCGTAGTTATATATTGGAGAAAAATATTCTAAAAATAAAGTGGTGCAAAATAAGGGCGGGGCTAAAAATGCTCCGAAATGAATTAGAATGTTGGTAACTATGATTTTAAGTTCACTACAAACAGTCATTAGTAAATTTAACTTTTTCTTTATCAAAGAAAGAATAATTTATCATCCTTCTTTGCTTGTAAATTTTTAACTTTTTTTTTCAAAATTTTCGGATCTTTTTTTTTTTGAGTATACAAAAATAGTGCTTCACTAATTACATATCATAAATTTGTATAAAACAGAAATTAATAAATAGTTCGTACTCATATAAAAATATATGTATATTTATTTATTTGTTTATTTTGCTAATAACTATTAATTACAAATTGTATAAATTGACCAAGAAAAGACTTTATCATTAGAATGTTCAGAAAATTTATTTTTCTTTCATACATAATTTCTTTTTTCACGTTTAATCCACAATGTTTACCTATAATGCATATTAAACATTTTAAATAGCAATTTTCTGATAGTATAGCTGAATTATGTATCTAAAAAATAAAAAATATAAAACCTGTAATTTGAAGCGACAATATTTATCCAGTAATCTCTTTATAATAGCCAGGTTTCTCTACATAATAAATGAATCTCTAAAAAAGTTCCGTATCGACAACTCAGTGCCAAAAAATTAGGTGCAATATATCATCCAAAATATCTGAAAGAGAAAATCAGAATTCGGCAAGCTATTTATCAAAAGTGATAGATTTTTCAAACTTTGGATCTGATTTATTCTTAGTTTAATGCACTTAAAAATTTTACTTCAAGATAGGCTAAGTTTATGAATTATTTGCATGGTGAAATAAGAAATTATTATATTGTTTAAATATTTTTGATATTGTTAGAAATAGAATGTATGCGACAAAAATTTAGGATATATTTAAAAAAAAAAAAAAAAAAAAAAAAAAAAAAAGAAAAGAAAAGAAAAAGAAAAAGAAAAGAAAGAAGAAGAAGAAATATAGTTAAGTTTAAATTCTACATTTCGTTTTGAAAATTTCCGTTTATATTATTATTATTATTATGAATATATATATATATATATATATATATATATTATATATATGTAATTTTTATTTTCCTAATTATACTTTTTATTTAATAATGTTTTCTTTGTTAAATAAAATCATATACTCTTTAAAATATTTTTAATATCTTCCCCAATAAATTATTATTCTTTTAAATTCGTTTATGTATGGAAGACTTATATATATGTATGGAAGACTTATCCATACTTTAATAAAATGCGCATAAAGCAGTAATTGATAATTGATATTTTATATTTTTAGAGTAACTTCAATTAGGTACTATACTTAAATCTAGGTAATATACTAGTAGGCTTTGCCCGCTTCGCTAGTCACTATATTTAAAGGACTCTCTTTTCTATATATATAGTTTTATGAAAACAAAAACAAAACAAAACATATGTATATATATATATATATATATGTACACTGAAATCACTCAAAAGCTAGTTTTGGGTTCCCACCGCCTTCGGCAGCGGCTTGTTCGTCCTCGTAGTCTCCGGTGCCTGTCCCTATTGCTTGCGACAATGCCTTACCTGTGGGCTTCCATTTGGGTGCTTATCATATATGACAGTTTCGATACGGACAATATCGAAAAATTTGAAGTAGCCCTTTTAAATTTGAATCCCAGTTACATATAAAGAATATTATACCTGATGTGCATAATATTTGTTTCCGAGTTATTTCGTATATTTATTTGATTTAATGGATCAACCATAAAATGACAGAAATTTCAAGCCAAATATAATATTACAATACGGTATGATCGGCTACGTCTATCGCATGAGACATTTATTATTTATATTCTTTATTTATTTATTTATTTATTTTTTGGTTATATATACTTCATGCTTAGTTAGTAGTAGTTGGCATATAGAAAAATAAATTAATTAATATGTAAATCTGATCAGGGTATAGCCTTAATATATCTCCCCTTGGCGACTTTTGAATTTTTGTCGCCGTTTTAGACTAAAATATAATTTATGCGATTATTGTTCCTATTTCTTTCTATCTCTTTCTTTCTTTCAATATTTTATAATTTAGTTATATTTTTGATGCGCTACTTGGCTTTAAGTGTCTATCCTTGACGAAAAATATCCGATCTACTTCAGCATCAAAATTTAAAAAAATGTCCAGGATTATCAATAAGTACCCTTTAATATAAGCAACATTTAATAAAATGCTGAATTAGCTTTTATGCCAAGCGTGATTCATCCGTGCAAAAAAAAAAAAAAAAAAAAAAAAAATCTAAAGTTGAGGTATTTAAAAAATGCCATGAAATAAAATTCAGAAGAAACATGCTAGATTTGTATTGTTACTTTTTTTTTTTTTGTAAAGTTACAAAGACGTCATTTTCTCATTTTCAATTTAACATTTAGTATTTTTTATTTTTCGCGTGAAAGCATATTTCATTTTATGTTGGAAAATAATAATAATAAATAAATAAATAAATAAATATAAATACCTCTTAAACTTTTTTGGCAACAATTAAAAATTTAAATGGCTTATATTAAGGCAATTACCAGTTTATTATTTTCATTTTTTAATTAATTTTTTAAAATTTCATCAAATTTCCGGCATAAATAGTAGCCTATGTCCTATTCCAGACTATTATCTATCTCTGTACCAAATTTTATCCAGATCCATTTAGCCGTTGTGGCGTGATTGAGTAACAAACATCCATCCAAACTTTCGCATTTTATAATATTTAGTATAGATAAAACCTTCTACCGAATCTGGGTTAAAAACGGAAAAAGGGAAAAATAAATTAGAAATATCAGACCTATCTGTACACATTCGGTACCAAACGAAAAGGGCGATTTTTCTGAATCCAGGGATGCAAACAGTTTTTCGACGCGACAATAAGATTTTTTAAAAATAACTAAAGTATGAAATTTAGGTGACAACGGGAAAACGGAAAAAGGGAAAACTAAATTAGAAATATTAGACCTATCGTTACACATTTAGTACCAAATGAAATGGGTAGTTTTTCTGATTCCTGGGGTGTAAAAAGTTTTTCGATACGACAATTAGATTTTTTAAAACTAACTAAAGTATGAAATTTTTATGACAACACTTCATTTTAATCTTTTCATAATTTGTAGTGTGAATCACGCGAATAATAAAAAAAAAAGACTTTAACTTAAAAATTTATTTTTATATTTTATTTTTTCATTCACAGCGTTTTACTGACAAAATAGTTATGGCGTGTTTTTTACCCACAATTCAAAAACTAATTAAAATTTTTAAAATTTCTAAAGATATAATTTTAAGTTGAGTGAAGTCCTAAATTTCTGCCAAGTGCCGTTTAATTCCGTTCAGCAGTTCTCAAGTGATGCCCGGACAAAAATAGCGACATACAGACACGATGACACACACACAGGCAAAAATTTCTGAAGTCATTTTCGGCTTTCATGGTTTGTGAAACGTGCAGATATCGCAAAAATTTTTGATTCCGACAAATTTACAGACAAAAGTCTGATTTTATTAGTATAGATAAATAAAAACTAAACAGAAAATTTGTTTAGGAGTTGCTCAAAACCTTGCGTCCAGTACTCGCTGTCTTCGACGGCACGTCTTCCTCACTCTCAAAATCTTGGATACGTGTCCCTATTACTTGCGACAACCCGTGGAGCAATTTGGGTGTTTATCGGATGACAGTTTCGAAATGGACAATATCGTAAAAAGTAAAAAAATGAAGTGATACTCTTAGAGTTAAATTATTATTACATATGAGAAGTATACATTCTCTACATAGTATTTATTGTTACGTTACTTCCTATATTTTATTTGGTTTATCCTGTCGAACATAACATGATGCGATTTCACGCCAAATATAATATAATAATATGCTATGAGCGTTATTTCAATTATACAAGAAAACTATATATTGTAGTTATACATATTTCCCTTTTTAAAAAGTTTATTAGAACAACAGACCGTATTATTTCTTTCAGTCAGCTGCTTTTGTGTCGTTACCAACGTTTATCTATCACCTTGGAAGAAAGTGCAAACATTTTTCTTTTTATCTAAATATATAAAGCTGAAAGTTTGTCATTATATTAGTCCGGATTATTAGATTTCATCAAAAACTGGTACACTTACTAACCAGGACAAAATTTTGCCTACGACATATTTTTTTTTAGTTCGATTGGATAAATGGTTCAAAAGATATTAAATGGAAACCCCATTTTAACTTTAAAATTATTTGAAAAAAAAAAAAAAAACTGTTGGTGCCAAAAATAAATAAATAAGTAAGTAAATATATTAATTTTTATTTCAAAAAAGAAAAAAAAATGAACGTACAATCATTTTTTTTAAAATAATTTATATACAATTGAGAAAAAATCAGGAAAAAGAATGGAACAGTTTGAATTAGAACCTCTTGGCGAAATTTGAAATTTTGTCACCAAAGTATTGTGGACGTTTCTCGCCAAGATCGTTGCTTACACTATTGCGAAAGATTTTTTAATTCAGTGCAAAAATGACAACAAAAACTTAAAAACAGCCAAGGTGCTCCTAGGCTAAAACTATACCACAGAAATTTTAAGAAGTGAATATAGTAACCGATGCTAGGGAATGAAACGCAGTTACTGCATGCCTTTATGTGGAAGAATATATTAAAATAAGTCTTATCCTACTAAATTAAATTATGTTTTGTGCAGAATTTTATGCCCATTACAGGGATGGAACACGGGCGCAGAATTCATACCGGAATCCGTTTAAGAAATTTCTCTACCTATAATATCGTTAATTTAAGAAGTAGAAAATTTTCTTACATTGATAGTGGTATGAATACTGCGCCCGTGTTCCATCCCTGCCATTACTACACTATAAAAAATTTAATAACGTTGCTCTTATAAATCGGATATATTCCTGGTTTTTATAAGTTTGGAGTAGGTTCCTGAGAATAACAGGTTTTCGTCTGTAAAACGCACCTGATTTCAGGAATATAGTAACATTTTGAATTGGTGTCATTTGATGGTTACTGATATATTCAAGAAACACTACTGGTAAATATTGGGCACATTAGCTCCTCGTTCCCAGAAAAGTGCCGAATTATTATTATTATTATTATTATTTTTTTTCATAGTGTAGAAAACAAAAAATTTATTTATTTATTCACAATGTTAAATATTTATTTGAATGAATCAAATATTCGTGCACGACAGCGTGCAAGTGCATAGATGTCTCCTATTTGAAGACCATTTAAATTAGCCTAGTGGTTGGTATACAGAAAATTAAATAAATATGTTAATCTGATAATGGTATAGATCTCCGGTATAGATAGGCGATATAGATAGCTGATAATGGTATAGAATGGTATCTCCTCCTTCGCGACTTTTAAATTTTCTTTGTCATTTTGTCATCAAATTTCTTTTTTTTTACTTTTTTTTTTTCTTTTTTTTTTAAAATATCTTGTATTTAAAAATGTGGAATTTTTAAAGTACTTATTTTGCTAATATTTTTAACGATTGCACCTTTGCGATAGTTTATAAGAATGCTTCATATTCCGTTTTAATTTTTAATGAACGGCTATGTGTAAAATAGTTCCTGTAGAAATAAGTATTTCATTTTTAAAAGTGCTTTTTTTTTTTTTTTTTAAATGGTGTAGTCGAACTGAAATAGATAATTTATGTGATTAATGTTTCTGCTTCATTACTTTTTTGCAAAATTTTTATAATTTAATTGTCTTTTTTAAGCGCTACTTGGCTTAAAATATCTGCCGCCTTTGCTTGACGCAAAATATCCAGTCCACTTAATTTAAATAATCGCCAAGAAGAATTTACAAATAAAGACGTTTCTGTAAAGCTTTAATATGGATCCCTATCGGCGACTTTTAAATACACTCCTGCTCAAAAGTTTAGCAAGATTTACAACAGTGATCTCATTTGTAAATTTACAATTTTTCCCCACAATTGCTAACATTTCCTTTTTCATTTTCATTTTTTCCTCACTTTTTCCCACTTATCTATTATCAAAGCAGGCGATATTAGCCACCTAAAGGAAGATAACTATATTTTAACAAAACTTGCTATTTTTGCGCAATTCTGAATATATATATTTAAAATTCTGAAAGATAAAGACAGTTTAAATGAATTTTAAAAATCGAGCCACGACCTTATCGTTTATATCTGCCAGTGCATTCTTAAAAGTTTAGCATATATATATATATATATATATTCTTCGGAAATTTGTATTTACAATGCACGATATTTACAAATTTTGCTTTTCCAAAATTTACAAACATCGTCGATTTTCTCTGAATTCTGATCTTTGGCTAATTTTCCCCACTCTTGTTGTATTTATTAAATGTTGACATTTTGACATAAAGGTAAAATATGCTTCCTCGCTAAATGAATAAGTTTTTCTGGGTTACGATGAAAAACATTTGAAGACTTTAACCCTGCTGTTGTGTTCATTTTGAATGGACAAAATGAAAAATCATTTTTGAATACACCAAATGGAGTCCAAAGAAACCCAATGTTTTTGATTTCAATACATAACCATACTTTCATTTTCTATTTTTGAACTAAAGTTATGTAACAACTTATATAGTTTTTTATGGAGATCATTATACAAAAATTACAGATTTTCATACATGTTGATTTTGGGTCAAAATGGACCCGAACACAGCAGCAGGGTTAAAATAAATGTCAAAGCATCTTCTTCAGAAGGGAATCTATTTTTAATCTGCTTCAACATAAAATTGTAAACAGGATTCTTTGACTGATTTTTTGCTTTCAGCTGAAGAATTTTCGTTATTCATTATTAAATCAATTGCGATTTTTTTTTTCCGAGGGACAAGAGGTTTGCCTCGGATACTATAAATTCTAAACCCTAATATAGTCAGGAACTACGATTTTTGATCCTATACTTTTACAAAGTTCAGAAATTTTAAATTTCAATCAACTCATTCCTTTTCGACATTTGCTCTTTAATTTTGTAAAAATATACTTCTAATATAGATGGCTAAAACAAGTCCTTCCCGTCCTTCCATCTCAGTCGGAAGAGTAGGGATTGGTTTCTTAATATATATATATATATATACATATATAGTTATTAGGTTGTAACATATGAAATGTCCGATTTTCATGATCTACTTAAAGAAAGAATATATTTTTACAGAACAAACTTTATTAATCAAAATAGGAACCATTAGCTTCAATACATTTTTTTCAACGAGAAACAAGTTTTTTTTTATGCCGGTATCATAAAATGTAGTCGTCCTGGAGACAACAAATTCCTTGAATGCCGCTTCAACATCCTTTTGGATTTCTGAAGCATTTCTCCTGCAGGAAGTTATCGAGATGTTTGAAAAAATGAAAATCTGTAGGTGAGAGGTCAGGTGAATATGGTGGATGGTCTAAAACTTCATAGTTTAACATGTGCAGCTTCTGACGAGTGATCATTGAAACATGCGGTCTAGCGTTATCATGGAGAAGAATAGGGCCCTTCCTATTGACCAATGCCGGCTGTTTATGTGTAAGTTCCTGGTGCATTTCATTGATTTCTCTACAATATTTCTCTGCTGTGATGGTTTCGCCTAGTTTTAGAAAGCTATGGTGAATTAAACCAGCTGAAGACCACCAAACAGTCACCATAACCTTCTTTTGATGGAGTTTCGGCTTTGAGAA
Source organism: Salticus scenicus (assembly GCA_963930645.1). Taxonomy (NCBI): domain Eukaryota; kingdom Metazoa; phylum Arthropoda; class Arachnida; order Araneae; family Salticidae; genus Salticus; species Salticus scenicus. The sequence continues at coordinate 212,532,575 of OZ005659.1, forward strand.
GTGTTGTGGAGTCTTGTCAGCATACAACCACTGCGCTGAACGTTTACGATTGTCGTACAGAATCCACTTTTCGTCACAAGTTACAATTCGATTGAGAAAAGGATCATTTCTGTTGCGAAGAAGAAGGGCAGACGAGATTCCAAAACGTTTGTGCTTCTGATTCTCATTCAATTCATGCGGTACCCATTTATCCAATTTTCAAACTTTGGTTGTAGCAGATACACTTAGCTCTTCTGCATAATCTCTAACAGTATTGCCTGGATTTTTTTCAACTATTGCTCGTAAAACTTCATTGTCCACAACAGTCTCTGGCCTGTCCCGGTCTTCGTTTGTGAGACTCTCATCCCCAGTTTCGAACTTTGCATACCAACGTCGAATGGTACGTTCATTTACAGAACCGTTTCCAAATGCAGCGTTAATGATTCGGGCAGCTGCTGCAGCATTATGCTTACTTTTCCACTCATACAAAAATAGCACTCTAAAATTCATTCTATGATTAAAGCTATAAACTTACCACCAAATCACAATATTTTTATTTAAAACACATCAGATGAAAAATACAAGGTTTTAGCTTTAAAAGGATACATAATTAACGACTGTATCAAAAAAGTTTATAAGGAACCAAATCGCAAATATTTTACTGGGGAGAATCGGACATTTCATATGTTACAACCTGATAAAAACAACTTATACTTTCTGCATTCGTCACACACTACATTACATACTGCTTAAGAAAATTTAGTGTGAAGTTAATAAAAATATCATTTTGTTCAAAATTACACCTGACAGCAATAATACTGTAAAATTTTGTTCTTAAACAAGTGCTAGTGCTTAACAAATTTATTTCATAAGAAATGTCTTTTTTAAGTGAATTGATTGAAGTTGCGTCTATTTTTATTATTGAAGTGGTACAGTCAAACCTCGTTAACATGAATTTCAAGGGTGATAAAAATTCTGTTCATGTTATCAGTAGTTCATGCTAATAGTAACTAATCTTCATCTAACTAAACAAATATTTATTATCACGGGGTTTGTGAAAACAGTTCATGTTAAAAGTAATCCACGTTAACAAGGTTCGACTGTATTAAGTGAAAAAAAGAAAAAAAAAAAATTGAAGTATTCTCAGAGTTTAAGAGTTTTATTGCAAGTTATACAAAAATGTACGCCTTACATATCTAAATATAGCCTGAAAGAAAAGTTATTAGTTTAATACGTATTATCTAATTATAGTAAGAAGATTGTTGTGTCTATAATTAATATTGTTGGTCTTTGGAAGTAAAGCAGATTAACAACACGTGGATCCTAGGCCTGGGTATGATGCCTCTGTAAAGGTCTTTCTAAGAGATTCTAGCTCGTATTTATGCATGTTTCTGAGAAATGTTGTGCTAGATACATTTCATTGTGTTCATATAATTATGTTGATTTTAATTTAGGAATTAATTCTACCATTTATTGATGAAGGTAAGTATGGAAAATAAAATCTTTACTTATAATTGCAAATTACATAAAATATTTTCGTGATTTCTTTTCAAAAATCTTAGATTTATGATTTTAAGTATCAAATTTAATAATTCAAACTTTTCTTTTTCTTTTTTAAAGAAGAAAAAAACTAGAAAAGCATCTTTACTATCTGTTTTACAAAGTAAAGGTATTTTTATTTATAAATGGAAGGTTTGCTGTTTTGGTATTCTCGTTGTCTGTTTTTAATTAAATTCAGAAAGTTTTGTTTTATTCATTCACGACTGAATTATTCAAAATATTTTAAATAAAACGAGTTCGATATTATAGTTATAAAAATTAGCTTCTGTTATTATATTCAATTTTTGCTTTTATGGAAAGGAAAGGGAAAAAATCGCAGATGACACCGAACGAAATGTTTACAGTCTGTGATAATAATTACCCTATTCGCCTGTCTTATGACAGCGCTATGTTCCTAAAACTCTCTGTTCCTAAACCTCTGTTCGCTCTGTTCCTAAAACTTTACCTGAATTTTATTATATTGTCACCCATATTTCAAAAGAGCCATTTTCTGATTAATATCATAGCGTTAAAACATACGAGAAAACTTCATTTTTAAATATAGTGATGACAGTATAATAAAAGGCTATTAAAATTTTAAGTATAATATGCTGCTTGATATTACTTATACAAAACATCACTTCTCAAATTTATTGGTGACAATTGAATAAAAAAACCCGAAAAATCTCTAAACATTGATAACCCAAGTAAAGTGAGAGAAGTATGTAAACACATTTTCCGGGTTAATTAAATCAAAAATAACGCCCCCCCCCCCCCAGAAAAAAGAAAGAAAGAAAGAAAGATGTTTTTAATTGGAAAAAATGAAGTTAGTACAAGTTTCATACGTAGACGACACCCCAATTAAAAATCTACATGTGCATTATAAACTAGACGTTATTACTAATCGACCGGCATCAAGCACATATTTATAGGACAATTTACGGCGAAATTTTTTGAAGCCGTTTTTTTTTTCTGGCTGTACAGTTTTAAATATTAATTTTCCTCCTACATTTTATCTATATTTTAAGTACACTAATTTTGTGTACAATAACAAATTTAAAGAATAGTATCCTATGTATTCAGCTAATTAAAAATCTACATATGCCAATATAAACTAGACGTTATTACTAATCGACCGGCATCAAGCACATATTTATAGGACAATTTACGGCGAAATTTATTGAAGCCGTTTTTTTTTCTGACTGTACAGTTTTAAATATTAATTTTCCTCCTACATTTTATCTATATTTTAAGTACACTAATTTTGTGTACAATAACAAATTTAAAGAATAGTATCCTATGTATTCAGCTAATTAAAAATCTACATATGCCAATATAAACTAGACGTTATTACTAATCGACCGGCATCAAACACATATTTATAGGACAATTTACGGCGAAATTTTTTGAAGCCGTTTTTTTTTTCTGACTGTACAGTTTTAAATATTAATTTTCCTCCTACATTTTATCTATATTTTAAGTACACTAATTTTGTGTACAATAACAAATTTAAAGAATAGTATCCTATGTATTCAGCTAATTAAAAATCTACATATGCCAATATAAACTAGACGTTATTACTAATCGACCGGCATCAAGCACATATTTATAGGACAATTTACGGCGAAATTTATTGAAGCCGTTTTTTTTTCTGACTGTACAGTTTTAAATATTAATTTTCCTCCTACATTTTATCTATATTTTAAGTACACTAATTTTGTGTACAATAACAAATTTAAAGAATAGTATCCTATGTATTCAGCTAATTAAAAATCTACATATGCCAATATAAACTAGACGTTATTACTAATCGACCGGCATCAAACACATATTTATAGGACAATTTACGGCGAAATTTTTTGAAGCCGTTTTTTTTTTCTGACTGTACAGTTTTAAATATTAATTTTCCTCCTACATTTTATCTATATTTTAAGTACACTAATTTTGTGTACAATAACAAATTTAAAGAATAGTATCCTATGTATTCAGCTAATTAAAAATCTACATATGCCAATATAAACTAGACGTTATTACTAATCGACCGGCATCAAGCACATATTTATAGGACAATTTACGGCGAAATTTATTGAAGCCGTTTTTTTTTCTGACTGTACAGTTTTAAATATTAATTTTCCTCCTACATTTTATCTATATTTTAAGTACACTAATTTTGTGTACAATAACAAATTTAAAGAATAGTATCCTATGTATTCAGCTAATTAAAAATCTACATATGCCAATATAAACTAGACGTTATTACTAATCGACCGGCATCAAACACATATTTATAGGACAATTTACGGCGAAATTTTTTGAAGCCGTTTTTTTTTTTTTTTTTTTTTTTTTTTTTTTTTGTGACGGTACAGTTTTAAATATTAATTTTCCTCCTACATTTTATATATATTTTAAGTACACTAATTTTGTGTACAATAACAAAAGTAAAGAATAGTATCCTATGTATTCAGCTAATTGCAAAGTGAAATCTATTCAAAATTTGCTGCTATGTCTTCATGATATCGCGTAACTTGCAAAATTACACATGCCTTAGAATAAAAATAAAATAAAATAAAAAGAAGATTTATGTTCTAAGTTGTTAAAGAAATAAATCATTATTTAAAGTTTCCGATTAGTTGAATTTCTTTAGTCTTGGCAACATCGATAGAAGGTGATTGATTTTTATGCAATATCTGCTGCTTAAATGTTCTCGTTTAATCGATATTTATAGATCTTTTTTTCTGTAAGATGTAGTAGATTCTTAGTTATAAGTTTGTTGAAAATAGTTTTACAACAATTTACATTTCTACTTAGACTGGGTTGTAAGTAACGCTTTCACTGGCAATGGAGTGCGTTTTTAAGTAGATTTAAAAATCGTTAATATTGTAAAAAATATATTTGATTTAGTTATTATATTATATACAATAGTTTCCCTTTTTCATTTCTAAAGAAAAGGAATTAATGTTATTTTTTAGCTCAAAAATATTATACAGGATTAAACAATATAAACGTCTTTAAGTCAGTTAGAACATTTATTATGATTTTAAATTATAGAAATAGTTATGCATTATGTATAAATTTATACAAGGATTTATTTTATGTTATTTTTATATTACTATTGTTTTGAATTTTATTGACTATAACAAATCCTTAAAAATAGTATTTTTGATTAAAAATTTTTTTCTTCTAAGACTGGAGTGATTTAGACGAATATGTGGCAAACCCACGTATTTTTGCATAGATGCATACATATACAGTAACCGCCGCTTAATAAATTCACTGGTTAATAAAATCAGCCATTTAATCTGATCAAATTGCCAGGACCGGAATCAAATCAATACAAACTACTATTAAAACCGCCGCTTAATAAAATCAGCATCGCCTGTTAATAAACTCTGAAATATCTCCTGAGCAGCCAAAAATATCATTTATGCACGCTATTTTTTTTTTTTTCTTTTTCTTTTTTGAAATAGAAAAAGCAATTAAAGCACAACAAACCCCCCGTTACCTCTCATTGTCGAAGATTTTACACTTGCAGCACAGTTACAAATTAAACACGCCCCATAACTTATCTCCCTAACTATTTCAAGGAACGTATTCTTCAAAGCGCAGTAATAAGATACGAATTTGATTTGAAAAGATTTTTTTTTTTTTTTTTTTAATTTCTAATTATTAAAGGGCAATTTCTAGATCTTATTTGTAAATTACTGTAATTCATGAGGTTTAAACGGAAAGATTTTGAATTTATAAGAGCAGCGTGAACTTTTTGTAAAGTAATAATGATTTTCCTCAAACAAAAGTACATAGGAACTTAGAATGCGTTTAGTTTACTTATATCGAAGAAACAATTAATTAATTAGCTATCAAGAATTAATTAATATTGCTTACTAATTCCATTATTCGCTTATCTTGAAGTTTCTTTTCAAATTCAGGAAAGTAATACTTTTCTTTAAGTGCAGGAACTTTCTCCAGATATAAATCGGCCACTTAATAAAATCCCTTTGGCTCAGAACGAATGTGATTTTATTAAGCGGCGGGAACTGTATATGGAAATATGGCACATAATATAGGAAACACAGAGCGGTTTTTTTTTTTTTTTTTTACCGTTGATAGTTGAATTAAAGAGCTCTAATAACGGAAAACTGAAATCAAATATTACAAACCAAACTCTATGATATTAAAAAAGCAATTAAAAATAAAGTTAAAATGATTGATAAACATAAGAGCCCTAAAAGTGAAAGGGCACAACAATCAGGAAAAAAGCTAGTCTTCATTATTCAAATACTATACTTAGATCATAGCCTCCTAATCTAGATGCCTTCCGCATGGCTCAAAAACTTGGCGGTAGACAGCACCAGCTGGAACAGATTGCGTGACTTTTTTATTCAATAGCCACGAAAAATATTTAAAAGTAGGATTTGATATGCATAAAAGGCGAATGGAATCGAAGAAACGTCAATTATATATATCATATATGACTTCTTAAAATTACTGGTGACAGTCGAATAAAAAAGAGCTCAATCTGTACCAGATGACGCTGTCTATCGCCTGAACTGTTGCCAAGTTTCCGAGCCACGCGGAATACATCTAATTTAGGAAGCTGTGCTTGGATAATGAAGAGTTGAAAAATCTATACGGATAAGATAAAGCATTAACCCTTTGCGGCGCAAGACAATTCAGATCATTTAAATTATACTGCCGCCGGAATTCATGAACTAAATTAAACGAAAAGATATTTTAAATTTTATTGTTAAAAAACCGGCCTTTTTTGATATGTTATAAACGTAAATTTTTGCTAAAAAATTTCCGGGATGATATTTTGCAACTGAATCTTAAGTTTTGCGTCCTCGCAGCGGGAACAGCGCGCGTTAAGGGGTTAAGAGACGTTGACTAATTCGAAAGATAGCGTGAAAAGAGGTAGAAAAAATTAAAATATAATTGAAAGTTGCTGAAAATATGTTTAAGGAAAGATGAGTACAAGAAGCCAAAACTAATTCCCTCAATGCTAAATATTTTTTTTAACGAAAATAATTTAATTAACGGCTGGACGTTGAATGAAAGTGTCTTACAGTCTGAAAAGACGTTAAACTGTACAATCCGAGCATTCAGTCTTGAAATTGGAGAGATTAATGATAGATGGAAATTATTATAAAAATTAAGAAGCTAATTAAAAACGTTCTTTGAATTTAGTAGAAAAAAATATTATTGTTGTTTTATTTATTTATTTATTTATTTTTTTAACACTATTATTTTTCCAGATTTTGCGTCAGGTTCGTCAGGAATTTATAGAGATTTAAGGGGGATTTTCTGACTTTTAACATTCATGTTATTAGTATTGTATGTGTAGGGGTTGGGGGATTATTACTAGGTTTCATTCACGGGATGTAAATTCATTTTATGATTATAAGTATAACAGATATTTTTTTAGAGGTTTTATTTTTATTGAGTGGAATTTTAGAATTTCGCCTTTGAAACTAATTCATTTTTAAGGATTTTCTAGGATTTTATCAATACACAAATAAGAGATGGATTTTTTTTTTTTTTTTTTGATACTATACTTCGAATATATTCGAAGTTGGAAGCGCCTATACCCCTATACCTTCCTCGACATAATAACATGAGGGGGGGGGGGTAAGAAATTCAAGAATTAACTTGTCAGCCAGAACGGGAATAACAAAAAGTTTTAAAAAATGCAGAAAATAAATAGAAAATAATAAAAAATAATTTTAGCTCATACGAAATGAAAATATTTTTTTCCCATAGATTCCACGTTATGACAGATACATCACTCCTCGAAGTCATGGAGAAGAAATGTTGTACTCGAATACATTCATTAAAACGTCAGTCTTCAAATTTCGTCAACACAGTGTCGGAGGAGATTAAAGCCAATGTTTGTGTTTTTTGTAATGCCAGTGAAGTTATTAACGTTGGATTCTACGACGATGGCATTCACAGAGGCTAAAAGTATCCACAAAGTTACTACTATCGATAAAGAAATAAAGCTAGGAGAAAAGAGATACAGAGAAGATTTAGGAAGCTAGAGAAATAAAACAGCATACTTGCCAACATCCTAACTGGCATTCGGTAGTGTTGTTAATCCTGCCCTTTTTTTCACACGAGTAAATTTTTAGAGTAATATTTTCCAAATGCAATTATGATTAAATAAAAAGAAAAATACTTTAAAAAGATACCGGTGGGGAAAAGAAAGCGGGGTTAACAAAACTACGGAATATTAATTAGTATGTTGGCAAGTATCAAACCGCATGGAGCAACTAGCGTCTCGCCGCAGCGCCGGCTCCCAACAAAAATGCTAACTGAGCATGCGTACAGACTTTGATTTTTGCATGTTATTGGATTCGAATTTGAATTCGAGGAAGTTAAACAGAGTTTGGCGAGGCATCACCCTTTAGGCACATTTTCCTAATTTATGTGTATTTCTGTAATACAAAGATATTTCAAATGACAAAAACATCCCCCCCCCCAAAAAAAAAAAATATATATATATATTTCTAATAAAAAAAATATAAATAAAGAAAAACCTTTAGATTACAACACAAATTTAAAGTAGAATTTTTAAATATGTAAAATATTTATTTTTATGTTTAAATAGTAGACAAAAATTATTTTATTTAAATTTTAATTATTATTTAAACTTGTTTAAATTTGTTAAAGGAGTTATTTAAATTACTTCTTTTTAAAATTCCTTTAATGCAAAGATGTTTCAATTGATAAAAACACCCCCCCCCCCCCCCTATTTCTGGTTGAATCTTTAAGGGAAGAAATATAAGTTATATTAATTCAGCACTTGAGTGAAAATGTTTTCTTTTTTCTGTTCTGATTTTTGTTCCTATAAGTTCTTGGTTCAGTTTTCAAAGAATGATCTATTTATTTATTTACTCTTAATCATATATGGTGGGAAAAGTATTCTTTTGAGGCTGAATTTTTAACGAATGAGATTTTGATATGTTTACACTTTCTGAGGTCCCCTGGATTTAATTAGGTTTTTAGCAGTTGATCTACTATGTGCTATCAGAAAGAAGTTATGTACAATAGAATTTACTTTATAAAAGAAAGAAGAATAACTGCCATATATAAGCTTAATTCTGTATTGAAAAGTATAAAGGAATTAAGTCTATATTCTTCTTGATTTTTCAGGAGATGAAAAATAAAGTTAAACTAGCTAAAAACTAATCAGAAGAATCGATTAGGAAAAAAGGATTATGTTGATTTATACCCTTTATACCATTAAGGAAAAAATTGAATTAAATATTTTATACAAAAAATTAATGCTAAATTTCTGACTTGATTTTTTTTTTACCAATGGATTTTCTCAAAGACTAAATGACATGGATTTAAATCCTTTATACCAATAGATAGAGAATTTTTTTTCTGAGTCTGACTATGTACTTAACTCAAAATTGACATTTTTGGACTTAAATCCTTTATACTTATCAGCACAGAATTAATACCTTATAAATTCTTGGCTAGCAAAGACTTCATAAGGTATTTTAATAAATTTATTAAAAATAAATAGAAACCTTCTAAATTTTTGAATAAAGAATAACTATTTTTATTAATTTAATTAATTATTTTTTAATAACATCAACAAACAATTATTTCAAAATCCATTTCATGTGTGATTACAACCCTCCCCCCCCCCCCCACACACACACACTTCCTCTTGCTGAACACCCCCTAAAACATAAAATATGTAAATATTTGTTGATAAAAAATAATGGGAAGGAAATTTTATCCCCTATTTACATATGCACATGTATTATGTAGTAATATTAAAAAAAAAAGACAGCAATATAAATTTTTGAAGATTTTTATTTATTTACACAAAAACAAACAAGTTAAATCACACTAGTTTTTATCACTTACATTTTTACAATATAAAATTTAATACTTATATAAGTATTGGATAATGCCTCAAATAGAAATCATTAACAAATAAAATACATAAATTAATTTCTGACTATGGAATTTGTTACAAGTCTAGTGGACCTGAAATTAAGGAATATTTCCAGTAAATTTGTACTGATCATTAATTAGCTATTATCAGATAAATTTCTCTATGAAAGGATTTATGCCTTCTCAACACACTGTTAAATACAGCCAACTTATTCTAATCTGCATAGCCAGGAAGAAATGTTTTGAAAAATTGATTGTGAAGTACTCTTGAAACTGTAAAAATATTCAGAGGGGAGGGGGGGGAGGTAAAAATTTAGAGCTTATAAAAGAGGTCCCCGGCATTAATAATCAAGCATGTAACACCCGATTTAGTTAAAGTTTCATTTTCGTCATATAGATGAAACTTTCTCATATGGCGATTATAATTTTTTCGCATGGTGAATGTCCGATCACAACATGAACAAGAAATTTGATCAGTCATTATAAATAACTGTTCATCAGCCTCCGAATATAATTCAATTCAATACGATATACTCTTAACGAATAAAACATAAAATACAAATACTCTTACGGCAAGTTAAACAAGTTATGAAACTGTTTTCGCATTGTGAATATCTGATTACAAGATGAACAAGAAATTAGATTATCCATTATCAATAATTATTTAAACAGCTTCCGAATTTAATTCAATTCAATATGAACTATCATATACATCAAACGCATAAACATAAAAAGTAAACAATCTTACAACCCTTCAGAAGTGTAGCAGTGTATCGCCAAATTACAGCATGCAAAACCTGCCAAGGCAATCTATTCAACTTTTTCGTAGGGAGCCGGCGCTGCGGCGAGACGCTAGTCATGGAGCACAGCATTTGTTAGCCTTTAAATATATATATATAAAAGATTTTCAGGTGTAAATATGAAAAAAAAAAGAAGTTAAAAAAATTTCTGGAATAATTTCTTATAAACGTTATGTAATGTCTGTTACCCTTAAGGATATTTCTGCTACCACCAGTATTGTCTAAAATAATCACTGGTTTATTTAATCCTAAGTGATAAAAGAAAGAGGAAATGGTCTTGTCCTGTGTTTGCCCACTTAGTATTAAAAAGAAAAAAAAAATATATATATATGCTAAAGTTAGGCATTCTTGCAGGAAAGCTGCTTTTTCTGAAGACCAATCTGTTTGTGATTTCTAAAAATATAAATAAATAAATAGTTAAAAATAATTTTTGCAGTCTTTAACCTTCTTACGAACTGTGTAATGCTATACTTAACCCTACAAGGCTCATTTTTTTTAGTGTGCGACAAAAATATATAGGTTGTAATTAGTGATAAGAAGATAGGTAAAACTTATAAAAATAAAAATAAAACCATATTTTACTGAAAAATCAACTTTTTAGCTCAACGTACCGCATGTGAAACATACATAAAAATATGATTTACTAATACGTTTACTAATACGTTTAAAAACAACTTACCTCTGCAAAATATACACTTCGTTATAACACACAGTATTTTCTTTTTTCGAGTCAAAACTGCTCAATAACTATAACTATTCTTTTTTTATTTTTGAATTCAGACAAACGACTAACGTATCACTTGTATTCAAATTTCACACTGAGTGCACTAAAACAAGAACACGAACGAAATCTTTAGGTAAAGATTCGTATTACTACATTGCTAAATGTCAGTAGGTTCTATAAAGATGTCAAGAGATGTCGCTACTAATAGTTTTATAGCTATAGGAACGATTAAAGTCAGTGTTCAACATATAGAACTAGGTGCCTTGTAAGGTTAAACTTTCTCAAATTTTACGTTGTACTTCTTTTTTTTTTTTTTGTTAAGCTTCAAAATTATTTTCTGCTTGTGTCTTTTAATTTATTTCTTCCCCTTTGGCAATGAATTTCATTTCAGAACAGCTAACCCTGTTAGTATCCATTTTTAGGCAAAGGAAGACGGATGTGCTTTCGGACAAAAGTTTTCGAAGACAAAGTCGTTTTAAAAACACGACAAAGATTTCTGTAAAGTAATAGTGGTAGACTATTTTATCTATCTGCGTAAATGTTATTACCTCTTTCTATGGAAGTCCCCATAGCTAATTACATTTAGAAGTGCTGATACTTCTTACTACAAACTCTTGCGAGATTATAGTAACATAAACTTCTAAGTAGTGATTGTGAGAATCACAGATCCAGTCCGTAACACGCGTATATAATTTTAAAAAACTAAATTATGTATATGTGTGTGTTTGTTATCATTGTATTACCATATATTACTATTGTGTTATTTATGAAATAATAATAATATCGTTCTCTATAAAGTAAGGTACAGTCAGCAAAAAAAAAAAAAAAAAAAAAAAAAAAAAAAAAAAAGCCACCCCCCCCACCTAATTTCGCCGTAAATTATCGTAGAAACATGCAGCTGGTACCTATCGATCTGTAATAACGTCTAGTTTTTAATGGTGTAGTCAGATTTTACTTAAGGGGTCATCTACATATTAAAACACGTATAAACTTCATTTTTTTCAATGACGACCCCTATTTTTGACCTCATATTCAGATTTCTGAGATCAAGGCAGTTCGGAAAACCTACCTATTTATATACTTTAAATAAATTCTAAACCGAGTTACACGTGAAAATGTGTTAGGGGACCGTCTATACATTTAGAAAAAATAAATCATGATCTACCACCCAATATACGTTATTTATTAAATTTCACACCGGAAGAAAAGTTCAGAAATGTTAGTTATAAAATAAAAAACGATTCAAATTCGCAGAACTTTCTGTGTTAGCTTATGAATTAAAAGATTTTTATTGGTTTCAATTTATTAAACATTGATTAGTTAAATACAACACTTCATATAAAGAAAATTAAATAGCTTGAATCATATGAACCCTACAATGTTGAATTACAAAAATCTATATGCCAAGGTAAAAGAACAATAGTAATAATGATAATAATATTAATAGCGGTGAAAAAAAAAAAAAAAAAAAAGTGTTTAATATTTAAGAAAAAGAATTATCTACTTCTTAAAAGCAAAAACTGTTTTATTTAAGAGACAAAAATTTAAGTTAAAATACCTATATACTAAAATATATATATAAAATACATATACAAAATATATATATATATAAACAATTAAAATGTACTAACCAACAATTATTATCTACTTCTTGTTGGGTATATTTTTATTTTATACAGTAAGCCTCGCATGAAAGTGTTACTATAAAGATTTACATTTAATTTTAGGCGTACAAACCAACAATATACAAAAATATAGATAACAAGATTTAAACTAAAATCTGAGAAAGGATATTTAACGTTTTCGCGACCACTGACGTAGTTTCACGTCATTTTGCAATCTGTAACTCCTTCAGTGGGTGTTTCTTTCACAATTTGTGTGTTACGATATTTATTAAGAATATTCCTTATATTCATATATATATAAACAAAATAGTATGAATACAAATACTTTCACTAGAAAGAGTATAATTATTATGCATATCCATATGAAAAGAAATATGGATATAGAAAAAACGGTTTCCTAATGCCTAGAACGAGTATTCCCCGGTCTGCAGTCGTCTACTGTACTTGAATTCTTAATTTTAAATGTGTAAAATCTATATCTTTAAAAATAATAAGACATATTACTTTGTTTTAAATTTTTTTTTCCGTGATAAATGTGACGCCAATTTTACGCCGTGATTAGAATAATAGAAAATAATTAATATTGCGCTTTGTTTCAATAATAGATATTAAAAAAAAAAAAAACTTTATTATTTAGTATTAAAAAAACATTTAATAAAAATTTTATATTTTATTATGTTACGTCATGCGATAAAATTTAAAAAGCATAAACGGTAGAGTAAGCGATTGCGAAAATGTCACGACAAGATTAAAACAGAAAATTTGTTTTAAAAAATCTGATAAAAATTAATAAAAATCAATTATATTAATTTAAAAAAAGGAAAAAACAATAGTATTGTTCACTGCGTATTACTCTTTCAAATAATAGTCCTCGCCTTACCGCGTTTTTTTTACCGTCATGATACTTAACTTGATGTGCACGAATCGTAGAATATTCAAGTTAAAAACAAAAGACAAAAGGGGAAAAATAGAATTTTAGCAGTGAGAAACTATGAAACGTTATGTAATATTTCAGAACAAAGACTTAACATTTCAGAATCGAGTATAAACCTCTTTGCAACGAAAGCCACGCCTTTACACAGCTTTTCTACAACTTTACATTATAAAACAAAATTATTTTACAAACTTCCAATTAAATCATTTAAATTTTCTCTTCAGCATTCGATGTAGTAAATGCCATTGATATTTATGCATACCAGCGTCACATAGAGAGTCATATACGAATACAGAAACTAATTTTTTTAATATTGTTTCCGCAATATAGAGGCGGGGCTTCATTTCTTTTGGAATTTTTTCCCAATCTCTCGCTTGCATTGCGATAACTTTATAAAAATGTTCCAATTTGTATCATAAACATCGAAATGTTGCTTAGAAAACAATTAGAATAACATTAAGGTAAATTAAAATAGTTTTTCGCAAAAATATATACAGATATTTACTCACAGAGGAGACAAATTATTATAAGTGACGGCCCCCTAACAACAGTAAAAAATGAAATATCACTGTAACTCAAAAAATAATGTTAAGAACGAGCTGTAAATTTGGAAACCCATGTTTTTGATGATGCCTGTTCTATTTATGCAAAAATTATTATAGGCCATAATTCATATTTTTTTCAAATATGAAATTATTAATAATTTTCATAATTCAAAAATGTTTTTTAAATCAAAAATATGCATGCAATATGTTTGGGTCACTTCATTCTATCATATAAAAAAAACAGAATTTGAATATCATAATTATTTTTGAAGATATGAATTAATGTTTGTCACATTCATTTAACATTAGCGCCCTCATAGTTTGACAGCTTATAACTCTGTGAAGAATATAGCAAAATATATAAACTATACCATTTTCCGCGATGATTTTGTCCATAGAATTCAAATAAATTATAAAAAATGGGAGTTACCATTGAAAAAAATGGAGTTGATGCCAGTTTTAATAAGTAGACGACCCCTTAAGCAAAATCTAACTATATCATTATAAACTAGACGTTATTACAAATCGATTGGTACCAACCACATGTTTCTACGATAATTTACGGCGAAATTAGGTAGGGGGGGGGCGGTTTTTTTTTTGGCTGACTGTACATAAATATTATAATACGTTAAAATATTTCGTTTCCTTTTTAAAACATAGTAATAAGCAGATATGGAAATCGTGTCTTATAATTTATGAAAAAGGGACGCACAGAGTCTAATTATATATATATATAATTAATATTCCGTAGTGTTCTTAGTCCCGCCCTTTTTTTCACAGTGGTAAATTTTTAAAATAATATTCTACAAATGCAATTAAGATTAAATAAGAAGAAAAATACTCTAAAAAGATACTGGTGTGAAAAAGAAGGCGGGGCTAACAATACTACGGAATATTAATTAGTATGTTGGCAAAGTATGCTTAAACCATATATGCCAAAATCCTAATCAGTGTTGCTAGATCTGGAAGATTTTTTATTCAATAATCACCAATAATCTTGAAAAGTGATATTTGATATACGTAAAATAGCCTATCAGTCTTCGAGGTGATTAGACAAATATTACAATTAACAGTTATTGGTGATTATTGAATAAAAGTTCCGCCGGATCTAGCAGCACTGATCCTAACTAATATTCTGTAGTGCCACATTTCTTTTTCCTCTTTTTTTTTTTTTTTTTTTTTTTCCATAGCGGAAATTTTATGGAGTAATATTTCTTCAAAAGAAATTTCAATTACCCTCAAAAATCACTGGTGTGAAAAAAAAAAAAAAAAAGTATGGCAATGAATGTACGGAATATTATTTAGGATTTTAGCATTTTTGCCTAAGTTGATTCGAACAATAAAACAGGACAAAATAACGTAACACGAAAGAAAAAAAAAATATATAGTTTTTGTAAAAAGACAAATGAGTAAAAAAGAAAAAGAAAAAAAAAGTAAAATTATTTATATTAAATAATTCTTTATATATATATATTTATTTTTAAAACTTTTTGTAGTTAAACATCAGATGAAAGTCCTGTTTCCGTAAATTAAAATCTCTAAACTTTAAGTGTGTCTAAAATCATAAAAACTTGTTGATAAAGAAGAGTCGCTGAAATTATGCCTGGTTTTTGTCATGTCTGTCACACTGCATTTTTGCGTTATTAAATGTAAATTATTTTTTCTTAACTTAAAAGATTTATAATATTTTTAAGAAGGACACACAGTTATATCGTCCGGCACAAGAAACTCATTAAAATAAATTAATATTTAGTATTTAAAAGCGAACAAAAATGCTGTGTAATCTTTAGTCCCTCCCAATTTAAATCAACCGATCGTACTACAAGGTATAAAATATTTTACTGAATTTCTAAGTAATATACGTGACAAAACACATCGGACAACTTTATCTTGGATGATTTAAATACTTCTAAATTTCTTTGTAAAAATTTTCTCTTTCGAATATCAGAAGTCTTATCAATTCTTATCTGAAAAGGTGCCTCAAATCAATACCGGAACAGAATTGGAAATCAAAAGAATTTTCTAATACTTTCAATCTAAAGATTTGAAAATCAAATAACATAAATAAAACAGAGTTGAAACGAAAAGTATTAGTTGAACAATAGTGAAAAGAAATGTTGTCTAAAAATTCTATGAATAGTTATTAACAGTTTTATAATACTGACACTTTAAAAATAAATTACATAAAAAAATAATAAAAAAAATATGAAATAAATAAATAAAAATAAAAAGTTCGATTACAAAAAAAAAAAAAAAAAAAAAATGCTTTTTTTGCAAATAGCTTTTAAAGTTAAAGTATCCAACTTAAATCCAGAAATGTTAAGTGTTATATTCTAAATTTTATTTACATTGAATAAAAATGTTTAAAAGGAAGTGGCCATTTAAGTGTTATATATATATATGGGTCATTGCCAACATAAGGGGTAGAAACCATGTCCCTTAGCCCTCAAAAATAGAAAATATTTTCAATCAGAAAAAAATTTACAACTAGGCTATTTCTTACGATTTTCTCTAGTTGAATATTATTATAAAAGTTTTTAATGTTATTTATTTTTCTTAGAACTCGATCGATAAAACCTGGAATGTCCACTCCGTGGACTGTCCCCAAGGGAAGTCTGCAGAATATAGCATTATTTTCAAGCTTAATATTAATGTTTTTTAATTACATTTTGATTTAAGCAGGACATAATTATCCTTAAAAATATATTTATAAAATTTTAGAGTTATAAAATGAATCTTGTTTTTTTAATTAATTTATAACAAATGTCCCTAATAAAATGTGTCCACTCCGTGGACAACTATTTAATTTCCCATAAAGTTCAGTAGATGGCACTGTCTGTCACCAGTGTGTAACTGAGAAGAAAGAGGGGGAAGCCATCTTTGTTTTTACCTACATGTGCTGAACTCAATGCTTTATTTCGTTCTGTTAAAATAGATTTCATCTGTGATACCTCTGTTTGGCTATCTCATCAGTCCACTCCGTGGTCAGAAGTATACAAGTAATTATAAGGATTATTTATTATCTAATTATTATTACAATTAATGGTTATAAGACTTAATTCAACACTAAAGTTAAATTGTTCCTGACGTTGTTGCTTTGTTCCTTAAAATTCAAAATCAGACATTCTGTCCACTCCGTGGACTTCCACTCCGTGGACATCATTTGATCACGAAGTGGACACTTCTTTCCACGGAGTGGATACTATCAAAATTAATCTTAAAAATAGATACATTTGAAAAATAATCTAAATAAATTTGATAAATAAATTTTATCCCTTTATTTATTTTATTTTTTTTGTTAGCCTACTGATTGCTTAAGGTGCAATGGAAATATATTTTCCCCCTAACTTTTATATTTTTATTCGTGATTTTCTAAAAATGTCATTTCAACGTCTTTAAAACAGTATTTGCTATTTTTTACTGAACTCTTAAGCATTTCTCTTCATGGTTTAAATGTAACAACAGAATTCGTATTAATATAATTTTAAGAACAGTTTTATGAGTGTTGTTTACAGAGTAATGCAAAAGGATGATGTATACTATCTGTCCTTTTTTTTTTCTTTTTAATTTTAAAGGTAAAATGTAGAAAAGGTGACATAACACTTTAGAAAAGTAATTGCAAAAATATAATTAAATTTAGTTTCAGAAGAAAAAATAAATAAAAATATTTTTGTTTTACAGCAAAACTAAAATTGTTTTGTATTTTTATTAATTGAATAACTTTATATCTTTGTGTATAATAAGAGCATAAGAAATGATCCCGCAAGACATGAAGAAGGAAAAGCTAAAGAAAGATAAATATATCACAGAAGGAAGAATACTGTAGTTAAAATGTTTGAACAAATGAAATGAAGTGTTAGGAAAAAATGGAAGAACCAAAACAGAAATCAAAGGGAGAGATTGAAGAAACAGAATAATCTTTGAAGAACATCTCAGAGATGATGCACCTCCTGATACACCTCGTTCAGCAGCCATAAACATCACACTACCACAAATTAATCCATCTCTGAAAACAAAACCATCTGTATCATCATCTAGCAGACTAGAAAGTGGAAGAAAAATGTCGAAAAAGAAAAGTGAAAGGCTTTGTGAAGAAAACAAAAAATTGGTTAGGAAGCTTGAAAAACACAAAAAGTATGTGCAAAGATCTAAGGATGTGAAGTCAAAAAATAATACTACTGATTCTGAAAAACCCAAGAGAAAAGTGAAAAAAATTATCACAGAAGGAAATTCAAAAGAAATTGAGAAATGTATTATTTTTGGCGAGGTTATAAAAAAGCCAATAAAAGAAAGTTTTAAAGGCGCAAAATCAAAGAAGAAACTTAAAGAAATCCTCGAAGTTTTAACAGGAAAAATAGCAAGGAAATACAAGTGTCTTCAACATATTAGATCAATCACATAAAAAAAACAAAGAAAGAAAGAAAGAATATGCGGAACCAACAATTATTTTCCTGTTATTTTCATTTTTCAAAGGAATTAAAGTAAAAATATTTGTTGATTATTTTCTAAAACGCAAGTAAAACAATAAGGATGAAAAGATACAGCTGCAAAATAACTTTCAGGTTTGGATATTTATGTGTCCACTCCGTGGTCAGTGATGTCCGCTCCGTTGACACATTAATTTTGAAATTAATTAATTACCAACCAAAAAATAGCTAACGAGATAGCTCATCAAGTAATTTAGATTCATAGTTGTCAAAAAGGAATTAAGGAATTTTTTCAAATTTTTTTGGTAAAATTTTTATATTTTCAAATTAGTCTTTGTTTTCTACCCTTTAGATTGGCAATCACCCATATATAAATAATTTATTTTTATTTAAAGATAGAAGTTATTTATAGATAATATATTATTTATATAGTGGTCACAACTATGCGTCCGCTTTAATTAGCATAAAACTGTGGAACATACTGCTTGTGAAGATGATTTCTTCACGTAGTCGTGATCGTTGACTAATGTAGATTTCTGTAAAGAAAGTTAGGTTAGCAATACTTCAATAAGGAGTCCAATGGCAGTCATCAGTAAGTCTTTATTGAATAATTCGTCCAACAAAATCTAGGAATATTTCCAACACTTTGTGCAGAGCGTTGTAAAATGTTTACTAATGAAGTACGTAAACCCATGGTTAAATGTTGAGATTGTCGCATGAGATGGGGGAGAGAGCGAACGTAATTACATCGTAACTATACTATGATCTCGAGCAGTTCCGAGATCCTTACCCTAGAACAGATCCGAGATGTCTGAAGAAAAAGAGCCAAATTTTAGAAAAACAGCCAAATTACAGGGCTAAATATTTTCATTGTTTATCGGATAAAACAATGTTAATTTTTTGAATTTGCAATGACGGTTTATAATTATAGTAACCCTTCAATCGCCAACATTTTGCCAAATTACCGTTAGACGAGAGAAAGAGACGATTAAGAAATGCAGTCATTAATATTGCGCAATCTAAAATAAATTACATCCTGTGTTGAAATAATATAAATTCTGACAATGATTTTCCTTGTTTTATGACTATTTGAGAACACTTTTTATTTTATAATTACGTTTAATGTCAGAATTTCCGTTAGATATTATTATTATTTTATTTTCTTTTTATCCCATAAAATAAATTACTTTTCTATTTAAAAGATAAACATTTTATTTATAATTTAGATATAAAACATATACAAATTAGATTTCTGAATGATGTGTGTTATTGTTTTATGTTAATAAATAGTGTAGGTCGTATGTATAATTAAAATTGTGCAATTTTTAATGACATTTAAAAATAATTCTTTCTCCAAATGCTTAAGAACAAATTATGTAAATATAATATCTCACTTAAAATTTAATTATTTTTTTATTGCAATAATGCATTAATTTATCATTAGATTTTATTTTATTTAAAAATTCAATTAAAATTTAACCAAATATATGTGAACACCTTCACATATTTCTCCCCTTCGCCTAAAAAGAAAAAAAAAATCGAAAGGTAATCAAAAATATCGCTCTCTCTCGCATCAAGACAAATACATACTATAAATTTCAAAATAACTTTCTATATAAAATCAATATTACTTTAAAAATACTTTTCATATTACAAAGTGGCTAATAATGTAAAATTAAACATCAAATATATATAATACCAATAATTAATTAGAACCTGTTTGTATTGGACATAGTTATCTTTCATAAGAAGCAACAATGTATATTGAAATCATGACATTATAATTATAAAATAAGCAATGCAATGTAGTATTTATAATAATTCACAGCTGTATGACAATGCATTCCCAACAAAATTTCCTTGAAAATGTATGACAAATTGAAGGCAAGGAAAAAGGAAATCAATAATTACAAAATTAAAATATTTTAAGTATTCACAAGTTTATGCAATCTATTAATTTGCCTGAAATTATTTATTATTTACTAATTTCAATAAAAGAATATTTTGATGAGATATTTTGGTATGAGAATTTTTTTTTTTTTAGAATATAAAGAAAGTACCAGAACGCCAATATGTGAAGACCTAAAATTTATACAAATTGAGCCAGTGTGTGTGAATCAGTATACAAATTATAATTGACATTATGGGTTGTGAGGCCACAGCCAAAAATAACTTACTGAGTTAGGGTGTGAGGCAGAAGAGGCATATATTGTGTGTAAATAAAATTACAGCAAGCATTCTGCAACACGACATAATTAAATGCCTTTTGTTTGTGTAAAGTGAATTGCGAAAATGAGAAAAAAAAATAGCCCAATCAATAAAGTAATAGGACACAAGTATGAAGTCTGGAAAATTTTTAATAGAAAATGTAATTAGTTTTTTGTTCAATTATAATTAATTATTTCTAAAAAAAAACATGAAGTAAGTTCATTTTTCAAACATTATGTGGTTTAAAAAAAATGAAGAAAGATATCAATATACTACTAATTCCCTTTTCCTTAACAAATATAATAATTTATAAAACATGAATCACAACTGAAAAGTGTAAATTGTCAACATGAACAAATTCTAATAATATTTTAATAATATTTATATTTTATTCTATTAATAATATGTATTCGTGATGTTTGTATTGAATAATGATTAAATAATTGAGAAATACAAAATGTTAAACTTGTTAAGTATGCATGATACGATACTTTTTTTTTTTTTTGTGTGTGTGTGTGTGTGTGTTTAGATCACTTACGTCTTGGACGAAGATGTGTAAATATTAGAACCTATATATTTTTTATTTATTTTTATACAATACTGCAAGGCAAGCCATGTGAAATAATGTGTAAGATGGATAAAATTATGTGCATTTAACAAAAGTAACCCTATTGCAAGACTAGAATGACTAGATTTACATGCAGGTTACCTTAAAAGTGTATGTATATAGTGTATAAAAATTGAATAGTTCCTTTTTTTTTAAATAAGGAATTTACCTTCAAAATGGACAATAATATTAAATAAAAATTTAAGTATTTGTGAAAATTTTTGTAATTGTGTATGTGGTATTTATTATATATGTATAAAATAAATAAAATATAAGTGTATATGTGTACAGTTAGAAAACATCTGTATCTCGAAAAACTACACATTCATGTGAATCATTAAAAATTGATTCACAGTGTTTGCAAATTGGAAAAAATACCACAGAAAGAAATAAAAATGTTCAAGTGTAAAAATAATTTTTCCATACCCATAACATGAAACAGTAAGAAATTTATAATTAACATTCTGCATAATTAAAGAGAAAAATTGTGTGATAGACTCTTTAACTTTATCTATTTATTTATTTTTATTATTTGTGTGTGTGTATGTATAAAGAAATTAAAAAATATACATTCAATACAAGCGAAAATTTTTAAACTTAAGGCTAAAAATAATCAATTGAAAAAGTCTTCTGAAAGAGACTGCAATGCTTCACAAAAATGTCTCATCACTCACTGTCCCAAAATAAAAAATATATATCGATCCAGCCGAAAAATTGTTTAGACAATGAGTAACAAAACAGTAAAAAAAAACTCATGCAACACTATGATGTGCATGCCACTCATAGGAGCTCAGTACATAAGTTCTGCAAAACACTACAACCCCACACAAAAAATTATCTTAAATTTTTGACTAACGAAAAAGAAATAGCTGCACTAAAAATTTAAGAATTTATAATTTTAGAGAAAAATATTCAATAACCAGAATTGCGAGAAGAGTCCATTCTACCTTCTGTTGAATGTTATGAGTAAGATGGATAAAATTATCATTATTATTATTATAATTATAAATAATTTATCTTTTATAAATTTCTAACTATATTTTATAAAAAAAAAGAATAAGAAAAATTTAAATTAAAAAAAAAAAAACTGATCACCTGACATGTGAAGACATGACATGCCAAATATTTAAGTCAGATAAAAGTGTATAACCTCAGAAGAGGAACATGGCTGAATAATTGGGTTGTGAGGCCAATTAAAACATGCCATAATGTGTGAAATGCGTTAAAACGTGTAAAAATGTGTAAAATAAGTGTTGAAAACATTGCCATCTAACCGTACCCCAAATTAATCAAATGACAATGAAGTTCTGACCTAAAAGCCAGCACGCATAAGAACTCATGTACATAATGCAGCAAAAATGTATACAAAAAGAAGCACATAAATTTGTTACTTATTTGTGATGATTTTTTTTTTTTTTTTTTTTAGTATGAAGATTGCATGTGTGTGTGTGTGTTGAAAAAGGTGAAAATATACATACTTTACATCTAAGTATATACAGTAAAATAACCAATACAATATGTGTTTATTTAACTTATTGTATATATTTATTAAAAATAATTAGTGAATGTTTGAAAAAAAATGTTCGAATAATAAGATTAATGTAAGATGTGGTTTACCCAACACAATTTTCGGTGTTGAAAATTTAAACTTATAGTCAAATATCAGCACATTATATAAAAACAATCTGCATAATATATAGACCAAAGCAACACAATTGTGTGAACAGGGAGTGTGTGTTTATGTATATTTATTTTATTTATTTTTTAACAAGAAACTGTGATAACATAGTTAATTTAATTTAATTTTTTTTTTTTTTTTTTTTTTTTAATGCGAGATTAAAATTCTCAATAACTTTCAATTATGTCCGTAAACATTCTAGAATGGTATTACTGATGAAAAAAAAATAGCCACAATATTATTATTTATGATCTCTGATGACAGCTCTTTAATTAATAATGAAATAAAAAAAAATGTGCACATGAAATTGTTTACAAAAAAGGTCATGACAATATAAACTTCTAATGAGTTCAACGAGGCCTCTTAAAATGAGCTTAAAATCAATATAAAGACTAGCTACAAGGGCTATCATAAATGCTCATATCAAATTCCATAAAAACTCGAGTAAAGGAAGCATAAAAAACTTCTCAATAAAAGATGAATTCAAATTGTTCATCAAGTCGACTAAAAATTAATCATAATCATAATCAGCTGACATGTATAAAAAAACAAAAAGATATTTGCTCAAAAGTTGCGCAACGCTGTTTTCTAAAAATGATGCATCTAATACACAAGGCCTGATATTTGATGTTATGAAATTTGCTAGCAATTAGATGTAAATACTAATATTAATGCATCTACATATTAATAAAAATAAAAAGATACACATACAAATAAGAATATAAACCAACAAATAAATATTTATGATAAAATGTGAGCATATAAGTATATATGATGCTTTAACACAGTTAAATTATATTTACATTAAAAAACATAAAAATATTATTATTCTTCTGATTACTATTTCCTTTAATATTATTTTATGCATGGTGAGTGACAGATATGCATCTCAGTCTTTCAGAAAGAATAAAAAAATATAAAAATAAACATGCTTCAACAAAATTTTTTCACCATTGTATGAATAAAAAGAGTGTATCCATTTCATTTCTTTTTTTTATTTATTCATGCATTTGTTAGCTTCTCAGTTTCTTTGTTTATAAATTTTTGTTTAATCAGCATAATCAAGTTATTGGAATATATGAAAAATAAATAACTTGATGTGTGTAAAAAATGTAAACAAAAATATAAGAATATGTTATTGCACAGTGTTAAAAATATATATAGGCATAGCAAATTAATACGAAAGTAAATTTTTGAATGTACGTGAAAGATGAAATGTGTAAATTTATAGCAATGTGTGAAAATAAGAACATCATGCATGTAAAATATTATGGGCGGGAAAGTCTTATGAACAACAGCTGATTTACTGTAATGACGTAATCCCGTCACATCTACATGCAGTGAACAAATGTAAAAAAAAATGAGAAAAATATTTAATAAAGAAAGAATCAATGTTTATCAATTTAATTACCTTATTGCCTTCATTTAATTATTATTTTTTTTATTTACATATGTATATGAAAAACAAATGCAGAACTGTAAACTTAGCAAAGTAAATATTTTGTATAAATGAAAATAAAATTCTAGCAAAAGTAAAATTGTGCAATGCAAGGTAATTAAGGTAGATCTCCCACCATACAGAAATCTGGCCAGGATTTCCGAAGAAAGAAATACACCCCGAGTACCAAGCAAACACTATTGCATTCAAGACGTCATTAAATGCAACAGTGGGGCACAAAATTAAAAAAATTAAATCTTAATAGGAAATGTGTAAAAATTTTGAAATGTAGAAAGGATAATTATAATGTGTACAAATTAAATTATCATTAAAAACTTTACAACATTATATAATTTATTAAAACTTGGGATTAGTGCATGCATAAAAGCGTGTGTGCAAATGTGTAAATGAAAGATAAAAATTTCATGCAAACGTCCCGAAAACAAGTATTTTTTTTTTTTTTTTTTTTTTTTTTTTTTTTTTACAGTTTCAGGATAAACCAAATCAATCAATCTATTAATGATTAATTACAAAATGTCCCCACAAGAATTGAAAGATCAATGTTTATAAAAATGTGAAATGTGTAAATATAAAATATTTGTAAAAAAATGTGTTTGTAAGTGTGGGAAATGTGGGAAATGCTCACTTGCCACCAAACTTTTAATTTCAAACGACTGCAGAGAAAGATATTATAATTTAAATTATTTTTAACTACATAATTATTATTATCATTATTTTTAGAACAAAAAGTAATATATTTTTATTTAAAATGAAGTTTCAAGTACATTTAAATTGGAAAAATTAAATCGTTTATTTCAATATATAATATAGAAAGAACTGAGAAATCTAACAAATACATGATTAAACATGTGAATATTTTGAAATATATAAAACACAAATCACAGTCATATAATTAAAAAAACAAAATCAATATTTTCATATAAGAAAAAGTTCATACGAAAAAAAATAATTATGTTCCCAGAATTCTTTATCTTAATCATTGTATTTACTGAAGAAAAAAAAACAATGAATGTGAACACTTTCTCTAAAAACAATAATAGAAGTAAAAATATGTAAATTTAATTTGCCTTATTGCAAATATTTTGTATTTATAATGCAAAATTAAACTACCTTAAACAAGTATAATTATTTGTACAGAAGCACTCTGCACGTATTGTGTAAATAAAATTCAATAACATATAAACTTTTTTTTTAAATTAAAATATGAATATGTAAACATACTCGACAAACTGTGTATATTTACAAATATCTGAGAAACATATATATAATAAGTCAAATTATTACCAACCTAATTATTTAAATTATAATTATTTAAAACTTTACTCAAAAATTAATCAAGCATTATAAACTATACAAATAAATACAAAAGAAATATAACTCTTTACTTTGAAAAGTAATTTTCTGTATTTATTTTCCTCAAGACAAAAGAAAAAGTACTTACCAATATCTTGAAAAATCAAAAAAATTTCTTTGAAGCATTCGAATCGTATATTTGGCGAAACGAAAACTTATCTTCATTACAGTAACTTGCTCCTTGATGACAAAATAATTTGTATTCCTAAAAATAACACTAACTAGCGAAATTTTGAAGAAACAGTTTCAAATACAAAAGTACATAGTAGTCTTTTTGACCGAAGGAGGGAAAAAAAATATTTCAAATATGTTTAAGGTTTTCCTCCTGTATGAATGTGTAGACACCAACGTAATGTCACATTTTTTTTTTCTTTTCTTTTTTTGTGATTGTACGAAAATGACGATTTTTAACATACAATTTTATAACGCTGAGTTAACTAAAGTTGGTTTGTATACTTGTCTGTAAAACAGCACACACGGGGAGAATCGGTACAAGAATGTAAATACCGCAGCCTCTGCCATGGGATGGAAATGCACAACCACTGGAAAAAGACAAAAGCCGCAGTAATTCTGTTTTAATATTACCGTAGAATTTTTGCTCACAAGAAGAGGTGTAAAATATGATGCGGAAATTATTTTCTTAAGTTGAACAGAAGAAAACACAAGTGGCAAAAAAATGTAGAATATCACTGTATTGTTTGGCGTGAATTTTGATCGGGATTGCTTGAATGAAAAATATCCGAATACGATGAAGGTTATATTTGGTCCGAAACAGCTGCTACCAAATCGAGAGAACGGCAAACCCTCCAAAGTACTGTTGCTCGAACTGGAAGACAGGAGTTGACGAATCTTTTAATAAGTGACCATTGTTCAGTAATCTGACTGGTGCTTCACTCGTTTAATATACACAAACAGGGCATACATCAATTTTATATTTCTACTCACACGAAAAACTAGAGATGAATATTCATAATCTTGAAAAATATTATGTTCACAAAAAAAGTTAAGAATGTCTCTTACTTTTTTTTTAAAAAAATGACTATTATCAGTTATACAACTATTATAACACATATTAGATGAAGCCAACTACACGCAAAAATTTGCACAGAATTCTGTCTTTGAACTTTTATGCATAAAAAATGCATGCTTAAACGGTTGACAGTTTTTAGAGGCTAATTTAAAAAAAAGCTAGGAGCACATTTTGAGACACCATCCGTCAACACTGATGAAACGATAAGTAACAGAAAACGGGTATTGCGTCGTCCAGTATCATTGCTTTAAAGTTTTTCTTGTTCATCTCCGATAGACATATAATTATCCATGCGAAAAAATTAAGCATCAGGCAAATATGGAAAAATCCGAACAAAATATACGTACGAATAAACACAGCCCCTCTCCCCCATGTCGACCAATCTCAACTCCTGGTGCTTTAGCACCAATTTGTGTGAAGATGATTTCTTCACGTAGTCGTGATCGTTGACTAATGTAGATTTCTGTAAAGAAAGTTAGGTTAGCAATACTTCAATAAGGAGTCCAATGGCAGTCATCAGTAAGTCTTTATTGAATAATTCGTCCAACAAAATCTAGGAATATTTCCAACACTTTGTGCAGAGCGTTGTAAAATGTTTACTAATGAAGTACGTAAACCCATGGTTAAATGTTGAGATTGTCGCATGAGATGGGGGAGAGAGCGAACGTAATTACATCGTAACTATACTATGATCTCGAGCAGTTCCGAGATCCTTACCCTAGAACAGATCCGAGATGTCTGAAGAAAAAGAGCCAAATTTTAGAAAAACAGCCAAATTACAGGGCTAAATATTTTCATTGTTTATCGGATAAAACAATGTTAATTTTTTGAATTTGCAATGACGGTTTATAATTATAGTAACCCTTCAATCGCCAACATTTTGCCAAATTACCGTTAGACGAGAGAAAGAGACGATTAAGAAATGCAGTCATTAATATTGCGCAATCTAAAATAAATTACATCCTGTGTTGAAATAATATAAATTCTGACAATGATTTTCCTTGTTTTATGACTATTTGAGAACACTTTTTATTTTATAATTACGTTTAATGTCAGAATTTCCGTTAGATATTATTATTATTTTCTTTTCTTTTTATCCCATAAAATAAATTACTTTTCTATTTAAAAGATAAACATTTTATTTATAATTTAGATATAAAACATATACAAATTAGATTTCTGAATGATGTGTGTTATTGTTTTATGTTAATGAATAGTGTAGGTCGTATGTATAATTAAAATTGTGCAATTTTTAATGACATTTAAAAATAATTCTTTCTCCAAATGCTTAAGAACAAATTATGTAAATATAATATCTCACTTAAAATTTAATTATTTTTTTATTGCAATAATGCATTAATTTATCATTAGATTTTATTTTATTTAAAAATTCAATTAAAATTTAACCAAATATATGTGAACACCTTCACACTGCTACTAAATCTTAAAAGTGGGCGATTCATATTATGTGCTGAAGAAATTAGATAAAGCAATTTTAAATTATTTGATGGGTGACGCATACTTGCTAATATCCTAATTATAAAACGAAAGAATTGAAATAAAGTACACGCCCCCATTTTTTTACGCCAGTATATGTTTAAAGTAATTTTCTTCAAATTTAAATACGATTAAATAAGAAAAAAGACACTCAAAAAGTAGACTGGTGTGGAAAACGGGGCGTGTACTAAAAAATATTCCGGTTCATAATTAGAATGTTGGCAAGTATAATGACGCTTTCCATGGAATTTAATAAATATGTCTCCGTTTGAAAACCACTTTCATATCGTGTTAAAACTAATCAAGAAATGCTCGAATTGTTTATGCCTATGTTATGACACTTTTTATAAATTTATTTTGTTTTCATCATATATATGTTCTGTTTATCTATGTAAAGAACCATTGAGCGACGTTTATTTTTTTGATTATTTATTTTAATTCTTAAGCTCATTTCTTGATATGACTGTTTGCTAAAGCTGTTAACAATCTAATTTTCTTAATACTTTCGCGACCGCATGATTTTAAATTTTTGACAATAAGCGTTATTCTCCCATGATACAATATTTCAGAACAAAATTTTCTGCATTCACATTTATATTAGAAATGGATAAACATTATAATTATATTCTTTCTAATCAAAGTATTTGTATTCATAGAATATTTCATTGTAAAAATGTGAATATTGGTTATACATTTAAGAAATAAATAGCATACAAATTGTGAAAGAAACGTCCACTGATGGAGTTACAGATTTTCAAATGACGTGAATCTACGTCAGCTGTCGCGAAAGTGTTAATAGAAGATGTCAATTATGGCGGAAGTTTAAATGCAATCATCATGAATATAGAATTTTCGAAAATTCCAAATCTGTTGAAGCATTAATTTCAAAGACTAATTTTCATCCTCGACTCAATAAAAAGGATTTGAAATATTTCAAACAAATTGACTATTCTTATATAAATAAATAAATAAAATAAAATAATATAAATATGAAATTTCGCATGTAAAATAAACTTGTGTACAGTTAATATGACTGTAAAATAATGACTGTAAAATTATACTGCGTATTAAATAATGCTTTTTGTGAAATACTGATATTTGAGTAATGTTAATTAGTATTGATTATATCATCGCTATTAATCAGTGTGAAATATTTTTGTTTTACTATTAAAAAAAAAAAAAAAATAGTTTTTTTTTTTTTTTTTTAATCAGAAAAATTCTTCTGTGCATACCTACTGATCTAAACGTTTTTATGTCGAAAAATTAAGCTCATGACATTATATTTGTTTGATATACTGCTCTCGTAATATCTAAAAGGAAACATGAAGTAGTTTGCAAATATGTTTAAAAAAGCAAAGAAAAGAAAAAGAAAATGATGCTTGTGAGGCTTAATATAGATTAGCCGTTTAGATAAGTTCGAAGTACCTTGTTTTTCAAGAGAGACTTCGAACTAATTTTCTTCCTTTTTTTTTTTTTTTTTTTTTTTTAAATAATTGCTTTCAATTTATTTAATTTTTAAAAATAAGTATAACAGATTCCTTTCCTAAAATAGATGTGATAAATCGTATTTAAAATTTGGAAATGTTTGCAGACATGCGTTTATATAAAAACCTAAAATGATATAAAATTAACATGGGTGATGGACTTAGGTCATTTATTATAAATAATAATAATGAAAAAAAAATGTACAATAAATATTTATATTTTAAAACTTCTTTCCTCACTAAAAATCAATACTAGAACAACCGGTTTTGATAGGACGTGACCTTTCCTCTTCAGATGCAAAAAACCTTGCAGCAAAAGTTTGACTGTCTTGCTTTTACCTCCAAGCTACTTTTTGCAGCACTTGAAGAAGAAAGATTATGTCCAACTTGCTCTACAAGAGGGTTTTTCTAGGGATACTTGACCGTATTAATATGAATTTCGGAGACAACAACACAAAAAAAAAAAAAAAAAAAAAAAAAAAAAACATTTAACGATTAGGGCAAAGTGGGTGACATGAGTGCAGATGCGTGTGCTACAATATCTTGAAATCTGACTGGTCTTTACTTTAGTCATTATTATCGTAAATTCTTCATAACGTTTTTAATTCTACTCACACAAGATACTCATAGGAAAAAATGCCAAACACCTCAAGTTTGCGACATATTAGCCTCGAAGTGTCACTTTATCCTGTTAATTACAACATGAATTGACTTTTTTTTTTTTTTTTTTTTTCAGAAATTAAAATTATACGGCAGAATGATATACATTCAAAATGAAGTTGTGATCCAGACCGTAGTTACTGCATAGAATATGCCTAAGACTTCCCGTTTAACTTAACTACCTGACACTTCACAACAACTAGTGCTGCCAAACATGGGGACTGTTTTATTCAATTATAACAAATAATTTTGTTAAATAATATTTGCAGGGATGGAACACGGGCGCAGAATTCATACCATTAACAATGTAAGAAAATTTTCTACCTCTTAAATCGACGAAAATTTTGGTAGAGAAATTTCTTAAACACATTCCGGTATGAATTCTGCGCCCGTGTTCCATCCCTGTATTTGGAATAAAAAATAGACAATTAATCTTTGAAGTGATTAGGCAACCATTACAATTAAAATTTAGTGGTGGCCAGTGAATAAAAGTGTCCCTAAATCTGGCAACACATCTTGCAAGTGATATGATATAGAATGTGTTTTATAGAATATAAAACAAATATAAGACCTGGGTATTTAATGGGCTCTCTCATCATAGTAATGAATGATGATTAAAAGACACTTTTATTTCATTTTTGAAAAAAAAAAAAAAAACGTAGTCATGTTTATAGCTTGACCAATATCATAGCCTCCTAAACTAGATGCCTGTCGCGTGGCTCGGAAACTTGGCATCAGTTGAAGCGGTAGACAGCCCTACCTGGTACAGATTGCGCGACTTTTTTATTCAACTGTCACCAATAATTTTCAGAAGTGATACATATAAAATCAACGTATCTCCGATTCCATTCGCGTTTTATGTATATCATATCTCACTTTTAAAAAATTTTGGTGGCTGTTGAATAAAAAAGTTGCTGAATCTGTATCAGGTGGTGCTGTCTACCGCTTCAACTGTTGCTAAGTTTCTGAGCCACGCGACAGGCATCTAGTTTAGGAGGCTATGCCAATATAAACTCGGGACACAAATGCGTTTAAGATTAAATCGATTCAAAATTAGTTTAAATTTGAAGATTTTAATACAAAATATGCAGATATTCTTTAGAAATAAACTATTTAATTCTGAATAAAAACTCAATATTAAAATATTTATTCAACTTAATAAATAATTAAACATATTCTAATATAATTCAACATAAATATGTGTTAGCATTATTTGTATTGTTAAAAATTTTACATCTTTATGCATTAGATAGGTAAATCTGAATAATACTTTGAAAAACCTGAAAAACGGAAAGTTTTATACATATAAACTTTATAAAATTAATAAGGATTATATGATATTTGGGAAATATCCGCAAATTACGAAATAAACTTTACAATATTTATCACAACCAAGATTCATTTAAAAGCTACTTAGCATAGTTATCAACATCCTAATTATTAGCCTCTGCCCATTTTAGGACACCCTTAATTTTTAGAGTAATTCTCTCCAATTGTTGGAAATAAGAAGAAAAATAGTCTAAAAAACTGGTGCAAAAAGAAGGCTGGTATGACAATATAACAGAATTTTAAATAAGATGTTGGCAGCTATACATTTAGGCATATTCTATTCCTTAAGGGAAAAAAATAAAAGGTAAAAATCGATGTACGTTATCTTTGATATACATGTAAAAATATGAGCATGTAAATCTTAACACTAGCTTGAATTTACGAGAGACATAACTCTATATAGTTTTCAAAACAAATGATTCAAAATATCTAATACTTTTTACATTTAAACATTTTAGACAATAATTTAGACAATAATACTGTAGACATTTAACAGATGACATCAAATTCTATGATTATTCCTATTCTAGGGGTGTATTTCGACTTATTTTGAAAAAACTATGGGATTAATCAGTGTATATCTGGCCAGTGAAGACGAATCAATTGAAATGTTGAAAATGCTAAAACTTATATTTTAACGAAGTAGCTCAGGGGTTAGAGTACTGACTCGCTCATTGCATGACTTTTCAATATAGTCTATCTTTTTAAAAATGTATTGCTAACTGTGTTGTTACAGGAATTTAAAATTTTTTTGCTAATTCTACTTTGCTTTCGTGAAAGCTATCCGATTCTTTTAGAATAGCTAATTTTTCACTCAATGTGAGATTTTTTTTTTTTTTTTTTTTTTTTTTTTTTTGTATCGCTGTTGAATAATCGGGGCTCAAAAGTACAAGTAAGAAAAACACTAACTTCTTTAACAATTTAATTAGCTTCGATCGGAGCACAACACAATTTCTCCGTCTTTCTCACAGTTAAGAGAGTTCTAACGAAGTAGTCCAATGAAATAGTCCAATCATGTGGTGAGGCGCATTTTAGCAGTCTCCTCTCCTTTTGCTCTAGATTGTCTGGCTATGTTGGCTGTCTCCAACACAGCCCTACGTGAGATTTAAAAAAAAAAAAAAAAAAATGATCGTAAGCGAATTTGTTACGAACTATGCGGGAAAACGAAAAAGTAATGGGATGAAATATACGGATTTTTTTAACATTATGGTAATAAGGAACTTTAAGGGAACAAGTTTAAAAAACAAAATACGCGAGAAATGTGAAGTAAGCGGGGACGAACGAACGAGGTTTCAATATATATATAAGAAGTAAATTTTCTGTAATTTTGCTTAAAGCTAGCTTTTAAAACTGTTGTCCCATAACAAATATAACATTTATTTTGTCAAATCCATAATGACGGATACAAATTAAATTTAAATACGGGAAAAAAATCTAAGTTACAAATTATCTTTTAATCTATTTTTGTTTCCAAAAAACTTTAGAGATTTGCACCCGCGAAATGGAAAAGTACCAATGATTCTATTAAACATGTCTTGTGCAGAAAGAAAAAGGATATGTTGGAAGTTATGAAATTTATTTTATTTAATAAAAACACAAATAATATTAATTCGAAAACATAAAGCAATAAGAAAAACGGTGTTACTATGTATGCTTAATTCGCTGTCTGTTCTTCACCACATTGTTGTCAGACTTTTCGACATTTTTATTCAACAGCCACCAATAATTTTGAGATGTAATATATATATATATATATATATATATATATGACAGACGTATAATGTTACTTATATCAGTATCACTTCTCAAATTTATTGGTGAATGTTGAATAACTCGCAAAGTATGGCAACACTGCTTCACCACCATATTTTAATACAATTCATTAAGCAAATATTAATTTTTAAAGAAAATATATTTTGAATTGAAATGAGATCTAACCATTTGAAAAAAAAAATAAACTGCACAAAGTGGAATATTTCGAATAGTTAGACTAACACAATATACAGATTAAAATTAAATACTCTTTTCTAAATCACCGTTAATGAGACACACTCGACAAACGCAACACCGTAACCTTTGTTTTCAAGTGCTATAACTACGATAACATTGTTTTCAAATTAAGTGCACTCATTAAATGAAATATATATATATATTAATGAACATGTTATAAAACTACAATACTTCATTTAAGGAGAAATTTAGTGGAAACATTTTGCATTTAATTAAACATTTACATGATTTGTCACCTCATTACGTTTATTTCAAAGCTATCTAATTTTTGTTTGATAATATAAAACGATTTGGAAAAGTATTAAGTATATTAATATAATTATATAATAATGGGAGTAATTGCCATTTATTTACTTAAATATCGTTACTTAAAATTCGTATTTAAATTTCAGAATTATTATTAAAATGTTAAAACATCCTTAAATGTTTTAAATATTAAACAACACATATTTATTCTTTCTAAAGAGAAAGAATAAAATTTATTTTAAAAGTAACAAGAAATACATGGTAATTTAAAACGTTTTCTAGAAGTATCGTAAATTTAATTTTTCTTTTACCTTAAATATCTTCATCAGTTAATGGATAAACATAGTTAAACCATTTGGTTAATTCAGCACTTCATTACTTATTCAAATAGATTTTCGCGTGTCAATACAGCTTTTACGTAAATTAGTTTTAGATTTTAGATTTATTTATTTATTTATTTATTTTTTAATTCTAATGAAACAAATTTAGGAAAAGTTACCGTGTAAAATACTAATTGTTAAAAAAATCATATTAACTTATGTAATTAAAAACAAATATGTAGTATTCAGTAGTTATATGAAATATTACGAAATATTTTTTATATATTTAAAAAAATAATAACACATTTTTTCGTGAAGCACTGATACCCTCTGTGAAGGATCAAAATTTTAATTGCATGCCTCCGGACCACCCTTAGGAATGAAATCAAGATCGTCGAGTCTTTCCTATAGTGTAGAACTTGTTCGACATAATACCTCCCCCTCCACCCTCACTCAGCCATGTGCATGCAGTACTGTTCCCAACTAATACTTTTTTAGAACTGTAATTATTGTTTCCGTAAATCAATGTAACCCGCTATATAAGTTAGAAAACATAAATTTCTGTTCGCAAACAATAGTAGGCATAAAACAGGCTTCCACATTTTCCAGCTCAGAAACTGCGAGTCAGCTTAACCCTTTAACTGTCCACGGTGTTTATATACTTTTTTCCGAAGTACGGTCCTTTGCACTGTACCGCTACCAATGGAACTACTGACACGATTTGACAGTGCAGTAAAATATACTTAGAAGTGATCTTGACAGTGTGTTTGAAAGATTCCCTCATTTCAGAGTTGAAAGAGAACAGCTGCACTTTTCAGAGAATCTCGTAAATATTTCTCGGCAGATAAGGGGTTAATCACTTTTACATCAGAATTTTTATGAACAAATTCTCCGAAGTTTCTTTGCAGTACCAACATGTAAGATTTTTTTTTTCTTTTCTTCATTGTACACACTGTCGTTAGATGTTTTTGTTTTTCTTATTCCCCTTCCGGAAGACAATCCGGTTCCCGATTTCCTAATTACTTTTTTATCATGTAATCATGTTTTATATCATGTTAAATGTTATTATAATGTTTTTTTACCATGTTTTTATCACATACTTATTAGTTTTTATCAAATCTTCCGTCGTATTATTAGCCCCACCTCCTTTTTTACACTAGTATACAGAGCTCCAAACTTTCATATTTTATTCACGAGCATTTTCAGCCCTGCCTCTCTTTCATAACGGCAATTTTGAAAAATGATTTTCTTCTTATTTAACCGTTGTCACATATTAAGGAGAAATAATGTACAAAATTTCTGGTGTGAAAAGAAGGCGGGGCTAAAAATGCGTGTGAATAAATTATAAAAGTTGGGAACTCCGCTAGTATATTTTAAGAGTATTTTTCTTCTTATTTAATCGTAATTACATTTGCAGAATATTACTCTAAAAGCTTACTGGTGTGAAAAAAATGTCGGGACTAACAACACTACGGAACATTACATAGGATGTTGGCAACTATGTTATCATGTTATGTTGAATTAGATGCGTGTGTATAGTTGTTAATTTTTACGCTATTTGGGTTCGGGAAATTTTAATAGGAATTTTAATTTTATGTATTCAGTACAAAATAAAAATTTTCCGGTAGCCAAAAAAGTGTAAAAAATGACAGAAATATAATAACATAGAATTATATATATATTGCTGTAAAGAATTTTACTGATTAAATAGAATCAAAATTCCTATTACATTTTTCCGGTAGGCAAAAATGTAAACGTTTGCAGGCATGCTTGCATATTGCCCTCTTCCAAATTCCAAAATTTCACATATTTCACCGCGTCCACATTATATTTTAGTAAATGTAATTTCTAGTATGATACGCCTGTGTCTAATTTTTGTATGTTATTTTCAGGAATGTACGGTAGTCGGAAATATTGATGAAGTGCGTCTTGAAACAAAAGATAACCGATTCAAACGATGGAGGTGATACGTTTAAATAATGTTGTAACTACTAATCTACACATTTAAGTTTTTTTTTTTTTTTTTCAGCAAATTTATTAAGTAAAAAATTTTATTTTATGTAATCAGTTAAAAATATTTTAGAAATTTGCAATACTGGAATATTGGTACAGAATTCATACCACAATAAAAGAAACAAAATTTTATTCTTGTTAAATTAATAGTTTTGTAGGTACAGTCGGTAACAAAAGTGTCCGAACACTAGCAAAAATTCTTATGCAAAAAAAGTACACTTCATACAGTTTTGTTAAATAAATCCTTGCCGAATCCTGTTCTCAGTCAGTCTAAGAACATGATTCGATAAGGATTTATTTAACAAAACCGTATGAAGTGTACTTTTTTTACGTAGGAATTTTTGCTAGTGTTCGGACACTTTTGTTTCCGACTGTAGATTCCGACTGTTCTGCCCCAATTTTCCATCCCTGAATTTATAAAAGAATTCTTCTAAAAAATTCCGTTAACAAAAAAGCGTTGACGTTTTTCTTCTGGGAATGCACACATATAATTTCTTTGAAATTTATGTAGGGAAATCATCCTTTTGGTGTCTGCAACAAAAATTGATAATTTTTACAAATAAAATATTTAAGAATAAAACAAATGCACTCATGTTTGTGAAAATTCCAACATCATGAAGAAATTATGCGACTGAGTTGAAATTTTCAGCTAATACAAATTATAGTGTGTTAAGGAAATGATTAACATTTCAGAGTGATCTGAGCAGATAAATAGATTTAGCATTACATGCATATATATATATATATATATATAGGTCGTTGCAAAAGGGTCGTGCGGACGCGGATCATTTTAATGCCTCCAAAGACGAGAGCTTCTATCGCCGTGGTATACATTTGTTACCCGAAAAATGGGCAAAGGTTGTAGAAAGTAATGGAGAGTATTTTGATTAAAAATTGTCATTTGATTTGACGTATTTTTATGAAATGAAGAAATAAAAAACCGCACGAATTTATGCAAAGACCTAATATATATATATATATATATATATATATATATATATATATAATACGCATATATTTAAGTTGCAAAAGATACATTTATTGATAAATATATCTGTACAATAAAACTGAGATGATATTATTTTAATTTATTTAACCGTAGAACACCACTGTAACGTAAAATTTGTGTATACATAAATTTTACGTGCGGTCTTCCATCATTCAAATACATTTTCATAGTTTTCAAATATATTTTTAAATACAAATAATCTTTCATTTAATGAAAAGTTAGTAATGTTGGGTAAAACAGCAAACAATTACACGTATTTAAAAACAACATTTATAAGCAAATAAAACTAATTTTACGTGAGCACGTAAATTTTGCGTATCTCTGATGATGGCGGCAGATATGGACCACGCTGTGTTCTAGGGTTAAAAAGGTTACATCTTGTTCATTTTTATATTTTTATACTCATTATTATTATTATTATTATTAATTTTTTTTCCTACGCATATTTTTATTTATATATATATATATATATATATATATATTTTTTTTTTTTTTTTTTAAGGAAAGGTAATAGATATAATATTTAATATTCTTATATAATTTCAGTTTTGTAATATATCTGTATATAAATTAATACTTCACTATACATTTTGTCATAAAATATTAAACTACATTTTATTGTCTTATATGAATAGAACGGAAAGACGCGAAACAATTATTAAATTAATTTGCATATTTAATTTCAAGAAAATTTAATTACCTTAAATATATGTTTCTACTTTTTTCCCCAATATTGAGATTTATTACAACCTCATTAATGCTTAAAATTACAGAGTATTATTACCAATTAGTCCCAAAAACCTTTTTTATAAAGAAATATAAAATTTCAAAAAATAAACGTCTTGATCATATTGTAA
The DNA here is from genome assembly GCA_963930645.1 of Salticus scenicus. Classification (NCBI taxonomy): domain Eukaryota; kingdom Metazoa; phylum Arthropoda; class Arachnida; order Araneae; family Salticidae; genus Salticus; species Salticus scenicus. The sequence continues at coordinate 212,570,816 of OZ005659.1, forward strand.
TTATGGTTTTATTGTAAAAACACACGATTTTAATTACAGTAATTTCTAAGAAATACGATAAACTGCAATTTAAATGTGAAAAGTCTTTTATAAAGGGAAATAAAGAAAAAAAAATTCGAGATACGAAGCAAAGCGTAAGGAATTATATGTCTAATTTAACTGGAAAATTTCTGATAATTTTTTACAAGATGCAGCACAATACTTCGATTTATATTTGCGAGTAAAACAGTTTTAAATTGAAATATTTGTAATTCATATCAGTAAATAGGTGCTACGTCATTGAAATAACCTTTAAGAAGGGTTTTCCGTTTTCTTTCTTTCTTTCTTTTTTTCTTTTCTTTTCTTTTTTTTTTTTTTTTTTCAATCTTACTGAGGGACAGGAAAATTGGTTTCATAGCACAATATTTTATGATTTTATATGTTCTGTATTTCCACTATATATTAGTGAAATGCATCCGAATCAATTAAATAAACTTTATAGAACATTTTCTTTTGTAATTTAAATTACGGTAAAAAAACAAAGAAATATATATATATATATAATTTCAATATCTAACCTAGGCTACTAAATCCATATTTTCATAATTATCTCTCCAAACGGAAACCCACGAAGACATTTTAAAGTAAACGACAATTTAAAGTAAAAAAAAGGCGATGTTTTCTGCAATTTAAAGTTAAAAAAAAAATAAAAAAAAAAGGTTTAAAGTTAAAAATTAATAAATAAACGAAAATTTAAAGTAAGACAATTTAAAGTAACAAAAAAATAATAATGCATGCAAAGTTATACAGAAGTTTAGAGATATCAACTTTCATCACATAAGTTAAGAAAGAAAATTCTCAGACAATTGTATTTAAAGCTTAAATACTTATTTTTTAAACAATATTTGCATATATTTTTTTAAATGTATTTTTTGGAAGGTATTGAAATGATTTGAAATACCATTTTTGCTGAGCATACAATATTTTATTTAAAAAGCTCTAACTTATTCTATATTCCAGGTATATACATTACGGTCATTGTGATTAATTGGTAATTTTTTGTAGTACCTGTTTGAAACGCCGTTTTTTTCGTGAATGTAAAAGCGTGTTCGTTTCGCGAGCCATACCGGATTGTTATAACTAAAGTGACCCTATTTACACCTGTATTGGTCCAATTCTAGGAGAAGTATTCAATTGAATCTTATTATATACTTCATATGGTCGAACCGGGATAGAAATTTGCAGTAAAAATTAATAGTTACAAATTCAACCGTTCTCATGAAATTCGTTCTCATTGAAAAACCGTTTTCATGACCGTTCTCATGAACCGTTCTCCAAATTCAACCGTTTTCATGAAAAGTGCCATCTATCGGTAGAAATTTGAACTATTAATATTTTTTTGCAGGTTTCTTTTATCCATGAACCATATAACTCGTATACCAAGTTTCAAGAAATTATTTCCACTAGAACGAGATGGGTACATGACACTTTTGTCCCACCGTTTTGGTCCTGCCGAATTGGTCCCGAGGAAATTTTGGTCCCGCTGTTTTGGTCCTGCCGTTTTGGTCCCGCCGTTTTGGTCCCACCATTTTGGTCCTGATATCAGGAATAATCAAAGTATTACAGAAAAAAAAGCGAAATTATTTTTTCATATTTCGAATTCTTGTCATTTGACTTGAAAACAAGGGGGTAGGAAAAGTTAAAATTATTATTATTATTATTATTATTTTGCAACAAAATGTTGTAGTAACAAATAAAACTGAAAAAAATGTCTAAAATTTTGAGATTTAGATTTTTTTCTTTGTACGATAAAGGAAAAAGGATAGAAAACACATGAGGTAACTTCGGGCAAAAGAGAACTAATAATAATTTTTACAATTGGAGAGTTAAATATATACAACCTTTGTTGAAAATGATGCAACTATAGGACACATGAAACAGAAAATTTATTATTTCGAAGAGAATTTTGTATGAAAAAGGGTATTAGATATCAGCGAAGATCTAAGCATTGTTAATTTGTCAAAGTCCTGAAAATTTTAGTTTAAATAAGGTACAAGATTTTCAAAATAAAACATTGTGAAGCGGCTATTAAACATCACACACAAATTTAGAGTGTTGTAATAGAATATTTATAGGAAATTGATGATTTATCCAAGCATCCTCTAAATGTTAAAGTTTAATTATCAAAGAAGATATTAGGAATCTAAATAATGATCTCGGGATTTAATTTGTACAGACCTGTTAAACACGAATCAATGTCAAGATGAATGTCAATGTCACATGAATGTGACACTGTGTCACATTCATGTGTCATTTGTCACTGTTTTTGACAAATGTCAATCCGGATACATTTGTCAAACACAGAAAATAGTTATACATCACACAGAATTGGAAAAGCATTTTCTTCCCTTATAATCCCTTACAATATTGTTTAAGAAAAATTCGATTAAAATCTGCCCCCCCCCTTTCTTTTCTTCTCTTTTCAAATGCACTGAAACAAAACAGTGAAATTCATTTTTACTGTCTGTTAGAGAAACAGGTGTGAAACGAATCCTAAGTGCTTCAGAAATTTCAATGTGGGCAGTGTTTTTTTTTCATACAGACATATCAGACAGGAATAATATATATATATATATATATATATACATATATATATATATATATATATATTCTTTTTGGGAAAGATTAAACTAAAAAGGTAAAATATTGTGCATCAACATTTTACAAACATTGATGCTTACAATGTGCACAGTTGATTAAATATTGGGCTACTTACATTTTTTCATTTTTAAAATAAAATCTTTGTTATTGAAAGAAAAGTAATTTTTATACATATAGACATGGTTAACATAATTAAATATCATGGGCAAACAAACATGCATTTTATTATTATTATTAATATAACAAAGATTTTGAAAAAAATTCCTCTTAGATTAATGATAAAAGTTAAATCACAATCAAATCGAATGAAACATCTCTCTCTCTCACACACACATATATATATGAATAACTTTATATGTAAATTCAAAAACTTCATAAATGATCACAAGCCTATGCTTATGAAGAAAGTCTATGATGGGAGCAGGTCAATAATTAGTTCTTTGAAAGAAACAGCATTCTGTCACTGCAAATTATATTTAATATTCTAAGATTTTCTTTTTTTTTTCTTTTTTTCTTTTTACAGTTTATTATTATTATTATTATTATTTTTAAATTAATTCAGACTTTATCAATAAATATATTCAAGTTATTAACAATACTTTTAAAGTCACAAAATTTTGTCACTAATAGTAAATTAAAAATCAAATTACAATTAAAATAAGTAAAATTAAAATAAAATGAAAAAAAAAAGTCTCAATAAAAAAAAAAAAAAAAAAAAAAAAAAAATAGAGAGAGAGGGAGAGAGAGAGAAAGAAAGAAAAGAAAGTGCAATTACATTATAAAAAAAAGTTTAAATATATTAAATATTCGTAAAAAATCAGAACAAAATTATCCGAATCTCAATGGCTAGGAAGCAATCATAATGTCGAAAATTTATGTATTCATCTATAAGATATTTCTTAATTTAAGATATTCTAAGGCCACTTCAGTTTTCCCGTATCAACAAATAGGCTATCATATGAAAAAAGTGATATATATTTGAAAAATAGCAAAAAATTAGAGGGACCAAAATTTCTCGGTACCAAAATGGCCAGGGACCAAAATGGCAGGATCAAAATGGCGGGACCAAAGTGGCGGGACCAAAACGGCGGGACCAAAGTGTTCGAGAACGAGATTTATGCATTCTAAGCAAGGTAACTTTAATTACGGATTTAAAAATATACTATAATTTAATATGATTATCTATAATTTATTACAATTGTTCTTAAAGCGATAAAAGTTGGAATTGCGTTCTCTTTCGCGAATACAAAAGCGTGTTCATTTCAACAAATAGGCTATCATATTAAAAAACTGATATATATTTGAAAAATAGCAAAAAATTAGAGGGACCAAAATGTCTCGGTGCCAAAATTGCCAGAGACCAAAATTACCTCGGGACTAAAACGGCAGGACCAAAATGGCGGGACCAGATTTCTCGGAACTAGATTTCTCGAAAGAGTGCGTACCCCAACGAGATAAGTGAAGTCGAGTGATAAATGGTGAGCCTGACAAGGTCCAACATGAGTCATGTGAGACGAACCATCTATGCGTTGGTTCCCATGGTAACAGCTTGTTTTCAATAAATTTCTATGGCAACGGTTTGGAGATTGTACTTGGAGAAGATCATAACCGCCAATGTTTTTGTTTATTTATGTAGTAACTTGTTGAGCGACACGCTAATTCTTAAAATCCATTAAAATTTCATAACGATTCCTCCTGTAATAAATAAAAATCAACCAAATTTTCAATAAAAATTCAATAATTACTTAAAACGATGTAATATTTTTAGTTTTATATCTTATTTTACACTGTCAACCACCGATGGTTAACGCGGCTTTATATCATATTTCACACTGTCAGCCACCGACGACTAACATGGCGCTCAACGTGTTAATTTTTTATTGGCACTGCTTTTACTTTAACGGTAAAATTTTCACTGAAATATTTGAAGCATAATATGTTCTGCACACTCCTAAAGTTTCAAGATGATCCCTTCAGTACTTTTAGAGATATATGACAAAATGTCTAGAATCTAGAATGGCTGGCATGACGCTCAACGTGTTAATATTATTTTGTTCTAAATCACTTTAGTTTCTTTATTTTACTTCTTTTTTATTTTGCGTAGTCGAAATTTAACCGATAAAATATTTAAAAATAGTTGATAAGTTATTATTTGTGATTATTATTATTTAATATTTTTTTTTTAAGTTTAACTTTTCTTTAAGAACACTTTAAAACTTTGTTGGGAAATGATGAAAAAAAAAAAAAATATTTATTATAATATGAAATATGTGAAAAATTATTTAAAAACAATTTATTTCGGTTATAGGACTGTTGTGTTACCTGATAATAATGATAATTTGCCGAATTGAAATTTTAAATGCCGAAATAGAGATAAAGGGCCAAACATAGCAACCAATTGTATTAAAAGGAGAATTGGCGCTGGAATACTAAAACCAGTAAAAACTACAACGTTAAAAACGCCAAAGAAAAATATTTAGGATTAATATTTTTGTTTGGCATTTCTGACGTTGTAGGTTTTACTGATTTTAATAGCAATCTATTGGTTCATATCACGTGATTCATGTTGAACCACGGAAAGATAATCCTTTATCCATTGAATCAGCACTCTAATTTATTTATTTCGTTGGCGATATCATACCAGTCAACCATCCTGTTTTTTGAATGACAATAATTTTCATAAAATTGTTCAACCTTAATCAGAGAATAGGATATCACATCTCATATAGAGATATTCCATAAGCCCGTGTATCATTGTGAAAACTTATTTGCTAAATAATGACACTTTAAAATAAAAAAGATAAATTTAATTTAAACCACTTAAAATTACACATATCGTTTCAAAGCTTTTTGCCCTGAATGTCATTGAATGGCCAGGAAAATATTTTAATAAAACACAGTTTAGTAAAAAAGCGCAGCATTACGTTCATTATATTACAAAAAGCAGTCAACAGTTAAGGTTAAACTCTATAATAAGAAGTGCCAGTCTGGATCAAAAAATTGTGAAGCTTAGTTGGAGCTTTCCTGGGGTAACATGGAGGCAGAGCCTGATTAAGGAGGAAGTACACATTATCTCCGCTCTCACCGGAATATTTTTACAATTATTTTTTACTTCATGTCATAGAAATTCCACGCTTTGACGAGGAAATATTTTTTATAAAAAATGAACGGTGTGAAACAATCCAATTTACTCACCGTTATTAGACACCAGAATTCTTTTAAAATAATTTCTAATGAGAATTTTGTGTTTATTATAAGAGGAAAGTATTTGTTAAAAAATAACGGTGTAAGTATAAATAATGTGTGCTTCCCCCTTAATCAGGCTCTGCATGGAGGCAACTTGAAAACCGGAACTGTTAAGGAACTTACTTGGAAATGTCTGTGGTAGGAACTGCAGCGGGAGACTGGCAGTTTTATTTCTTCCTTCATATGAGATGTTACTGCCAGTTCGCCTTTGCAGTTCCTACCATAGACTTTTCCAAGAAAGTTCCTTAACAGTAACGGTTTTCAAGTTACCTCCATGATACCCAGGAAAGCTCAAAGACTCCACAATCTTTGAATCCTGACTTGCAGTTCTTATTATCAAGCTTAACCGTAACTGTCGACTGCTTTTTGTAATATATAATGAACATAATGCTACACATTTTTACGAAATTATGTTTTATTAAAAATTTTTCCTGACAGGCAGGGCGAAAAGCTTTGAAACAATATGTGTTATCTTAAGTGGTTTTAATTAAATACAGTTCTCGCCGCTTATTAAAATCACATTCGTTCTGAGCCAAAGTGATTTTATTAAGCGGCTGATTTTTATATCCGGCAAACGTTCCTGCCCTTCAGGAAAAGGTATTACTTCCCTGAATTTCGAAAGAAACTTCAAAAGGTAACGAATAATATAATTAGTAAACAATATTAATTAATATTTGTAGATAATTAAGGCATTGTTTCTTCGATATAAGTAAATAAACGCATTGTAAGTTTCCGTGCACTTTCGTTAGAGGAATATCATCATTACTTTACCAAAAGTTCACGCTGTTCTTTTAAATTTAAAAACTTTCTGTTTAAACTTCATGAATTATAGTAATTTCAAAATAAGAACTAGAAATTGCTTTCTAATAATTAGAGAAAAAAAAAAAATACTCCGCTTTGAAAAATACGTTCCTTGAAATTGTTATGGAGATAAGTGCGGGGCGTGTTTAATTTGTAGCTGTGCTGCAAGTATAAAATCTTGAACAATGAGCGATAACGGAGGATTTGTTGTGCTTTTATTTCTTTTTGTATTGAAAAAAAAAATCACAATGTAAATAAAAAACTTTTTAGTGTGCATAAATGATATTTTTGGCTGCTGAGGATATTTTTGAGTTTTTTAACCGTCGATGCTAATTTTATTAAGCGGCAGCTTTAAAAGTAGTTTGTATTAATTTGATTCAGGTCCTGGAGATTTAATCAGATTAAGCGGCTGATTTTATTAACCAGTGATTTTATTAAGCGGCGGTTACTGTATATCTTTTTTTTTCTACGTAATTTATAATTTCATTATTTTACAAATAAGTATTATTCAGAGAAAACGGTTATAAAACCTTATATATATATATATACACACACTGATGGAAAAAAAAATCCCAACACCAGGAAGGAGCTGTGCTAGATAAACGAAATTTGGTAGGCGTGTTTATACATCTGAAAGATGACGTCGATTCAAATTTCGAGCTACGCGCATAAGTGTGGCGCTGTAGCGACACTATGAACATGCAAATGAGGTTTGCTTTAAATAAGCGCTGTAAGGTTCGTGATCGTTATTTAAAGTTGAGATTTGACGTAGTGGGTTCATGTTAGTCAAGGATGCCTCTAAGAAGACGAAGAAGCCATTATCAACAGCTCACTGAGTTTGAACGAGGTCGTGTAGTAGGGCTACGAGAAGGTGGGTTTTCTTTCCGCGATATTGCAGAAAGACTTGGCAGAAATGTATCCACTGTGCATGAGTGTTGTCAGCAGTGGTCAAGGGAAGGTACTGCCTCAAGAAGACCGTGTTCCGGGCGGCCACGTGGCACTACTGAGAGGGAAGACCGCCGTGTTCGGCATATGGCTGTGGCTAATCGTACTGCGTCTGCAGCTGAAATTCGAGCTGCAGTTGGCACCACAGTGACACAACGAACTGTTACTTCAAGGACAGCTCCGAGCCAGACGCCCTGTAGCGTGCATTCCACTGACTCCATACCACTGCCGTTTGCGACGTGAGTGGTGTCAAGCTAGAGCTCATTGGAGGACGGAGTGGAGATCTGTTGTGTTTTCTGATGAAAGCCGGTTCTGCCTTGGTCGCAGTGATAGCCGTGTGTTGGTTAGAAGGAGGCCTGGTGAACGCCTGCTAGCGACCTGTCTGCGGCCTAGACACACAGGGCCTACTACTGGAGTTATGGTTTGGGGAGCAATTTCGTATGACAGCAGGAGCACTCTCGTGGTTATCCCACGCACCCTGACTGCAAATTTGCACGTCAGTCTAGTGATACAACCTGTTGTGCTGCCATTCATGAACAGCATTCAAGGGGGTGTTTTCCAAAAGGATAACGCTCGCCCTCATACCGCTGTTGTAACCCAACATGCTCTACAGAGTGTCGACATGTTGCCTTGGCCTGCTAGATCACCAGATCTTTCTCCAATCGAGCACGTATGGGACATCATTGGACGACAACTCCAGCGTCATCCACAGCCAGCATTAACCGTCCCTGCATTGACCGCCCAAGTGCAACAGGCATTTAACTCCATCGCACAAACTGATATCCGACACCTGTACGACACAATGCATGCACGTTTGCATGCTTGTATTCAAAATTCTGGCGGTTACACCGGTTACTACTGTACCAACATTTCACATTTGAAATGGCTCTTCTCGCCAATGGCACTACCTGTGATCTTGAAACTTTAATCATTTAAATATGTTATCTAGACAAGTGTATTGCTGAAATTTCATTACTGTACAATAATTTTTTCTTGGTGTTGGAATTTTTTTTCCATCAGTGTATATTAATAAAATATACCGATATCCATAAATTGGAACGGTTGATAGCTTTGTAATTATGATGTTAAAAATGTTTTTGGAATTTTTTCCCCAGCTCAACGTCAACAAATGATTGTAGACTATTCACATGGCTTACAAATTAATTGAAATTATTCGTGTATTATGAATGCTCGTTATTCTAAGGTTTTAATTTGAAATTTTAGTATTATTGATTCCCATAGTTAGCAATTTTGCACTACCTTATTGTCTCAAGTTAAACTCTTAAAAAGTAATATTCTTTTCGTTATATATATTTCAATATACAATACAGTAAATTAAAAAATATGTGAATCTTGTGCAATTATATTTTATCCTTTTCTATTATATATATTTTTTAACTTTATTATATATATATATTTATTGCTGTATTTATTTTATCGTCTCAGTCAATTTATAACATGAAAATAAAAGTTTAACAATAAATGTCGTTATAAATAATTAATTGTAAAATACTTAGATAACGTACATCTAATTACAGTGATTAATTTATTTTCAATATTTTTTTATGTTTTTTATAGTTTCCTTGTTTTAATTAAGCTCATTTCCAAAATCCGTGTAAAATCCTTTTTAAAGAATCTCAATTGATGATATAAGTTGTAAAAGAAGTAATTAATCATTTAAATTTGAAATTAATGCATCTTTAAAAGACGAAACATTGACAATAATAACGGTTTTCTATGGATTACATTTATCGCTGGAAGCATTCATTATTTGATAAATGAGTTTTTATTTATTTCTTTATTTATTTAAAGATAAAATATGAACCAATGGAAAAAGCTATGAAATCAAAACAAATTTAAATCAGATGAAAAAATTAGCATTTTGTGTTCTATGTTTAAACTCTACACCTGTAAGATTTTGTTGTGCAATCACACAATATTTGATTTACAAAAAATCATATTTTATATCTATATCTATATCATTATATAAAGCGCAAAAAATTGTATGTTTGTGGAGGGTAATCTCTGAAACTACTGAACCGATTTAAAAAAATTCTTTAACTGATCAAAAGCTACACTATCCCTGATTGTTATAGGCTACATTAAATTTTGATAAAATAAATTTTAGTTTAAAATCTGAGCATTTTAATTAAAATCCCCATAAAAGCCATAATAGAAATGGAAATAATGAAATATTAAAAAAAAAATTTGCTGTTGCCAACATAAAAGAAACATTTACATTTTGTTTTTTAAATATCTTGACATGAAAAGAAAATAAATATATTTGTACGTGAATTAAATTGAAATTCATATAAAGCTTTGCAAAATGTTAAACTTACACGTTAAATCTGACGTCATTATAAATTTAAAGTATTTATTTTTCTAATAATATAATTTGATATGATATGATATAATGTAATGATCTAAGCGTTACTTCTAAACTTTTATTAAATTATTTATTTTATAATTGTTGCCCAAAAAATTTACGGGTTAATTCATTTTTCGACATATAATAAAATATATTTTCTCGCGAATAATAATATAAAAAGTGAATTAAATATCGTCTGCCTTTGTTAAAAGAATAATTGAGAAGTTTAAATTTATTTGACGACTATTTTTAGCAACTAACAGTTATGACAAGTAGCTCAATATACATAGCGCATACAACCATTACTGCAATGCAAATAGCATTTAATTATTTGAGTTACATTATGTTGATTAGAAACCTATTTAATCTATCTATGCTCTATACTAATATATAAAGAGGAAAGGTTTATATGTATATGTAGAGAACGATCGCTAGAACTAAAAAGCCGATTTGTATTTCTTTCTTTTTTTATACTAATCAAAAGTTACACTGTCTCTAAGTGCTAGAGGCTATAATAAATTTTGGTAAAATACATTTTTAATTCAAATTTTCAATATTTTAATTGAAACCAAAGCATAGATTTGATATCGGTCGTCCTTGGCGATTTTTGTATTTCGAGATCGAAAACGTAATACGAAAATCTGTATATTTTCGTATTAAATACGAGATCTATGTTTTTACTTCAATTACCGTACTACCGTAGGTAGTGGAAGTATTGTATTCGGTCCAAAAATTTGATATAGAGTTTCACCTGATGTATATGTTTTAAGGCCTCCTGAGTCCAAAAAAGTAGTTTTTGGCAATTGGTCAGTGTGTGTGTGTGTGTGTGTGTACGAATGTGTGAAATTTTCCGGGTGTCATATCTCCAAAATTAATAAAGATAGAACTACAAATCTTCACAATTGATTCAGGTCTGATGTAGAGATGAATTTTCCAAATTTTGGTGAAAATTGAAAAACCGGAACTGGGTCATCGAAAACCGGAAATGGGACCGTAAGCCCGTACCTCATAAACAGCCCTAACGATTTTCTTCAACGTTGCTATATAAACAATCTATTAGATGTCCTTTCGAAAGATATAATTGGTTTGTTCAGGAAAATTGATAGGCGTCCTCTATAAACAGCTCAATTTCAGATCTCATAAGTGCCTTCCTTTAAAAACGGCTGTACGAATTTTTTTTCAAACTCGCCATGTTAACTTAATACTAAATATCCTTTTGTATGTAATTATTGTTTTCCGGTCAATAATTGAGTATGCCAAGTTTTGGTAAAAGTTGGTATCTCAAAAACGGCTCTAACGATTTTCTTGAAAATTGTTTCGTTAATTCAATTTAGATAACCTTTCTCAAGTATTACGTGCATATTACAGGAATACTAACGGTCATCCTGATTAGGAAGTTCAGTTTTAGATCTCGGTAATTCGTGTTTAAAAAAAATAACTATCTATTTTTTCCCCTTATTTTTTAACTCACTATGTAAACTTTGTTGTAGGTGTCTTTATACGTGTATCAAGTTTCTCTTACTGGAAAATCTAAAAAAAAAAAAAAAAAAATGCATGTACTTAATATCTCCAAGAAATGTATATAATACGTTTAATAGTGGGTAATGGAAGTCGTGTGGTTGTTTCACACCAGATTTTGTAATAGTATATATTATGCGAATATTGTTTCATATTATTGATTTTTCCCTTAATATACATTATTAAAAACCATCAGTTATGGAAAAAATTAAATATATTTGCGAGATAACTTGGCAATCATTTTTTTTTTTTTTTTTTCCGCCAAGGATGATTGATATAAAATCTTTTCCGAAAGCAAGTAGCGCAATATACAGCCGCTAGGGAATTGCAAATGACATTTGATTATGCAAGTTTCATTATGTTGATTGGAAAAACGGTTCATTTAAAATAAATTAAATGTGCATTCGCGTTAGAAATCTACTTTTGTATAGGGCTTCTTTGGCGATATTTAAAATTTGGCAACGCAATAGCTAGGACGTTTCACTCGAAGGACTTTACGTATTTGCGATAACCTTTTTTAATTCACCGCCAAAATCACAAAAAATATTAACGATCACTAATGAAGAACCATTACTAAAACAATAACCAGATTACTTTGCGGACGTTAAATTTAAGAAAATAGAAAACACATAAGCTCTGTGTTTAATAGAAATTAATATTATAAGAACAAATAAATAATAATTAAAGCAATTATGACGTCAACTTTATCAAACACATATTCATGTTATAGGTTTATTTTTCAATATTTTTTTTTATTCATGAGTAAAGACATGCTTCTTTTTATGAAATAAATAAATAAATAACATAAAGTAAAAATTACCAACATTTAACAACTGATTGAAAAAAATAATTGTAAAATTATATTTTGACTTTTCAGTTGATAATATTGCCTGAATATAACATATAAACTGATATTTTTTTTTTTTTTTTTTTTTTGCATATCAATTCATCGTTAACTAAAATTTGTTCATCCGTGCGAAGTAAGACGGGTCAGCTAGTATATATATATATATTTAAGTCAGAGAAGGCGACTAAATATTTTCTATCGATACATTTTGTTAAAGGTTTTAATAATAATAAACATAAATTATAGCCAGAAAATTTTCTGCTACAATATAGCCCACATGAAAGAGCCCCACTTAACACTTTCATGTGCGGTGGGATATATATATATCCCACATAATTTCACTTCCCAACTGGAAGATTTCATACCAAAAAATTTTTTAGAAAAAACTTACGTTTGTAACATATCAGAAAAGGCCGGTTTTTTAACCTTAACATTCAAAATTTCTTTTACTTTAATTTAGTTCACGAATTCCGGTGGCAGTATAATTTAAAGGGTCCGAATTGTCTTGCGCCGGAAAGGGTTAAGAAGAAATACGGCCAGTTCAGTGTACAACGCACAGCATTTGTATTATACTGCCTACGCCTTCTATTTTAGGGAGAATCGTTTATGTGGGGCCGCCTAGTATATCATTATGATCCTAGTATATCATTCTTGTATACCATTGAAGAAGATATACATATATCATTTTTCTATATCATCTTAAAAAACTGATAAGAAAAATTCTCTGATAAACTGCATTTTCCTTTTGCTAATATGAAGAAATGGCTAACATTCCAGTTATTTTCATATAATAATGAAATAAAAATTAAGAATTGTTATATAAAAACGAAGTGTAAAACTAGACAAAATGAATTTAGGTATTATAATATTCATTTGATAATGCAATTTAATTAAAAAAAAATTACACTCGATAGTTTTTATTTATTAAAATATACTAACGTTTCTTTTCCAATAGCTGATTGAGAGGACATGCAGTGCACTTTATTGTTTCTAAATAAAAGAAAAACTCTAAAAATAAAAAAGCACCAGAGGACAGTCGTTGAAGGTAAATGTGTAAAAATCTGTGAATAAATACTATAAAATGAAATAAATAAATATCAAGAACGAAAAATCATGCAGTACGCATTGATTATTAACACTTCCCAAATGTATGCACTTGTTGTATCATTTAATTTTCAATATTCTGTGCCTACGTTATCACGTAACAGACAGACAGAAAGACTGAAAAGTATACAGATAGACTAACTGAATTTAAATACACTCTCTGACATTGTTCGAGAGTGATAAAAAGGCTTAACGCAAAAGAAAATGTAGGCATTAGATTATAATTGCAATGCTTAATGTATCTGAATACTTTTGTGTAGCCCTGTAAATTTGAAGGTTAATCGTATCATATTCTATACAAAACATTATGTTAGAACATTAACAATACATATCAATTTCTTTATGCTTTTTACAATAGAAAGGTATTTATATCTGATTTTTTAAAATGTTTGTCCTAATATGCAATGTATTGGCAATTGTTTGTTTGTCCCTGTGCACAATCTAGTTGTACATGACCTATACATGTCATTTTAAGCAGGGAAAATTCCATAGTGAACTTGATTAATATATAACATTTAAAAAAAATTCTGAAAGCATTTACGGAGACTGGGGGGGGGGAGGAGACAGGCAGTTAGAACGATAGACGGTCGTACTGGCAGATACACAAAATGAAATCACATTCACACTTAAAAATTGTTAGAAAGTGTTAAAAATCCTTAATGTAAACGAAAGTACAATTCCAGCAAATTTTTATTAATAGTTCTTAATGTAACTGAATATTTTTGTATGGCCCTGTAAATCTAATGCTAATTATACTATAATAATAATAATAATAATAATAAAACATTCTTTTGTGCATATGAATAATATATTTCAATTTCATTAAGCTTTGTACAAAATAAAATTAGTAAAATTTGGTTTATAGAAAAAAACCTCTCACAGAACACAAATGGTAAAATTGTGTGCTAGTGTTCCAGCACACACATTAGTGGTTTTATTTAAATATTTTACATCGGAAACCTCCGATAGTGAACTCGAATAACATATTTCAGTTTTCTTAAGATTTTTGTACCGTAAAGGCATTAAAATACATTTTATAGAAACCTTCCTTAGAATACAGTGCTTTGGAATAATTTGGTGTCTATGTACACAAATCAGCAGAGATTATTCGATACATTTTAAACAGGGAATAGTCGGTAGTAAATTTAAATAACATACATCAGTTTCAAGAAATTCTTTAAATATTTATGGAGACAGAGCGCGGACAGACAGACAGGCAAATGGGCAGACGAACAGACAGACACATACACAAATCAAAACCATATTCAAAATTAAAAGTTGATAAAAAGTGCTAAAAACGCTTAATGTAAACTAAAATGCATGTCCAGTAAATTTTTATAAAGTAACTGAATATTTTTGTGTGGGCCTGTAAATCTAATGCTAATCATACTATATTTCATAGAAAGCATATTTTTGTTCTTATTAATAACATACTTCAATTTCGCTTTGTGCAAAGTAAAGTTATTAAAATTTCGTGTATAGAAATACATCTCATAGAACGCAATGTTTTGAAATACTTTCGAATATCCCTGTACACAAACCAGTGGTGGTATTTTCTCCATTTTACATAATATACATGTGATAGTGAACTTGAATAACATATTTTAATTGCATTAACATCTGTGTACAGTAAAGGTACTAAAACATGGTTTATATCAATACGTCCCATAGAACACAATGCTTTGAAAACCTTTCAGGAATCCCTGTTCGCAAACCATGATATGTATACACTCCAATTTTATTAGGGAACATCTGATAGTGAACTTGAATAACATATATCAATTTTAAGAAATTCCATAAATATTTTCGGGATTTAGAGTGCGAAAAGCAAACAGACAGACAGACGGGCAGACGAACAGACAGATACACAGACTGAAATCATATTTACACTTAAAAATTGTTAGTAAGGGCTAAAAACGCTTAATGTAAACGAAAGTGA
The DNA here is from genome assembly GCA_963930645.1 of Salticus scenicus. Classification (NCBI taxonomy): domain Eukaryota; kingdom Metazoa; phylum Arthropoda; class Arachnida; order Araneae; family Salticidae; genus Salticus; species Salticus scenicus. Next base: position 212,586,224 of record OZ005659.1, read on the forward strand.
AGTTCCAGGAAATTTTTATTAATAGTTGTTAATATAACTGAACCTTTTTGTGTGGCCCAGTCAATCTAATGCTACTCGTACCATATTCTGTAGAAAGCATTCTTTTCTGCATATGAATAGCATATTTCAATTTCGTTAGGCTTTGTGCAAAATAAAGTTATTAAAGTTTGGTTTATGGAAATACCTCTCATAGAACATAACGCTTTGGGGGTAATTTCGAGTGTCCCTGTACACAAATCAGCGGTCGTATTTACTCCATTTTATATTGGAAACATCCGAGACTAAACTTGTAAACATATTTAAATTTCATTAGTATTTGTGAACAGTAAAGGTATTAAAGTATGGTTTATAGAAATATCTCCCGTAGAACACAATGCTTTGGAATACTTTCTGATGTCCCTGTACACAAACTAGCAGATGTACGCACTCCATTTGCAATAGAGAATATCCAATAGTGAACTTGAATAACACATATCAGTTTCAGAAAATTCCATAAATATTTAAGGGAGTTAGAGCGCGGACAGACAGACAAACCGAAGTCATTAATACTTTTCAACCTTTCTGGAAGGTGTTAAAAACCCTTAACAACTATTTGAGATCGATATAAAACACACCCTTATACGAACAATGTAGGCACAAGTGTTGCAAACCGTTTTGTTTTTAAGCATTCGTGCTTATTTTGTTCACCTGACAAAGTATTAGGGGGACCGGAAAATAATGTCGTTTTGAATTAATAAAATGAAACCGGAAATTTTTGTTTAACAGTGTTTACATGGTACTTTACAAATAACAATCTTATAAGTTACCTAAGAATATCTTAAATTTTATCCAGGATAAATTTCCGATGTCAGTATTTTAATTCAAACCGACATTATTTTCCGGTCCCCCTAATATTTCAAGCCAATCAAAAATTTTCGTTATTTTTCTATTAACGTAATACTCAAAAAATATTCGTTATAAGATTACCTTTTAATATAAAGTAATCCTTTAAAAACGTATATAAATACAATGAAGAGGACCACGTATTTTGCCATACAAAATTGACCATTTAGAGAAGTGGCCTTTTAATAGAGGTTTCGACGTGGGAACGCAGCCACGACATAAAAAGTGGCGTGTGCATCATACTACGCACAGTATTTTTATTATTCTGGCTACTTAAAACGGTTTGAATATCAAAAAATGATTACTCAGGCAATAAATTATTTCATTATTATTATTCCTTTTTATATTACATCTGTATTCTTATTTTTCTGATAATCAATAGTTTTATTATTATAATTATCATTATTACAGAGTTATTTGACTTTTGAAAGCTTTTTAGCGTTATATATTTTTTTTTACAAGAAATATTTTAAAATTAGGAGCAAATTGTTCAGTTTAGCATCATTCCAAGAGATTGTAAGGGTGCGAGGTAGGTCTCAACTTCTGAACATCGTGGAGTGTAGAGACCCAACAAATGATGAAATTATTCTTCGACCATGGAAGCCTCTGCGCAAGTGCTAACTCAACGAGTCCAGTGTTAAATTAGGGGTGACAGTCATCTGACTCAGAGTAAATGAGCAATAATATACAGCGCTGAATTACTGGATGCTTTCCAAATCCCAGCCTGTCGGGCAAGATTGCACCCTTCCAAAATTTTGAACGCGTCCTCATTGCTAGTTTTAGAAAACGTGGCTGCACAATACGCTACGGCGCATGCTCATAGCAGATATATTTTCTACCAAACTGGATTTTGGTTTAAAAAAAAAAAAAAAAATCTCGAATACTTCTTAGCAACAAAAAATTTACAGATGTTGTCGTTTTTTAATAAAAATTCTTTATTTATTCTATAGTTTTGAGCACAGTGTTTAAACACATCAAAAATACTTTTAGATGTGGTTGATATTTAAAAAAGCTTTCAAACCAATCTGAAATTGACTCGCTGTTAATGGCACTCTACTTGTAGGGTCTCTAATACAGTGATGTCAAAAGAGAAATCTCTTGAAGATTAGTTTAGATTGATTGATTCCATTGGATTGTTGAACCAGGGATGAAAGTGGTTATCGTTATTCGCACCACTATTTTTTTTTTTTTTTTTTTTTTTTTTTTTTACAAAGGATGAACGTATTTTTACTCTAATATCCTTTGATTAAATAGGATACACAGAGCTGCCAACCAAATCCGGAAAATTGTTAGTACCGGCCCTTTTTCTACACCATTTAATTTTTAGAGTAATTCTCTTCAAATATATTTACGATAAATGAAGAAAACAAATACTCTAAAAATTAAGTGGTGTAGAAAAAGGGGCGGTACTAACAATTTGCCTGATTAGGTTGGCAACTCTAGGTACAGATTATTGTAAAAAAATTCTGGTGGAAGATTTCCGCCAAAAATCGGAAAACTTTCATCCCTGGTTGAACGTAGTACGGGGAAAACGATAGAAGTTGCTATGTTCAGTTGTCTCATCTGTATATCAAGTATTTTTGTGAGGATGGTTTAAGGTAAGGTTGCGAAGTGATTCTCATTAAAAACTATTTAAATTGTGTGAATTTAGTTCCTCGTTGCACTTATAAGAGTTTAAATGTGCATTGTAGATGATTTCCTTGGAAATCATATTAAAGTGAAATAAACATATATTTAGTACTTTTCTTTCATCACCATTGGTTCAATTTTGTATACCCTTTCTGTGGATTAATAATAAAACAGGCATTTAAAAAATTATTATTAGTTCTTTTAGATTATAATATAATTACATATTTTTGAAAAAAAAAAAAAAAAAAAAGTTTAGAACGGATTTATATGACTATATGGAATATACGCAAAGATTTAAGATACTTTAAAATTTTATTAATAATTTTTCTCATATTACAATGAGGTTCTTTTATTCACATATACATATACAGTAAGACCCCGCTTAACGCTGATTCATTTAGCGCTGTTTCGGTTTAGCGCTCTTTTATTTCCCCTGTGGTTTCCCCGAAATTGCTCGCAGCAGTACGGGGATTCCCTGATATTGTGCGCGCGCTGTTTCGCATTACGCTCTACTTTGATGGAACGTATCCCTCGCGTTAAGCGGGGTCTTACTGTATATATATATATATATATATATATATATATATATATATGTGTGTGTGTGTGTGTGTGTGTGTGTGTGTGTGTATACATGTGTATTATAAATTATTTATACAAATAATATATACATATACCAGTTAATTTCTCGTATATTAAAAAAAAAAAAAAAAGTTTAAATATGCAGTTAATTTTATTATGTAATAATAGATGTATTTTCAGGAAGATTAGATATATTTTAAAAAATTGTACAAAAAAAATAAAATAAAATAAAATAAAATAAATAAATAAAATAAACTTTTATTTTCCCTGATTGAAGAAAATAAGGGTATTTTGCGCTGCTATTACATTCAAACGATTTTTTGTTCTAAAATATGCTACTTTATATTAGGCAGTATTCATAGATTTCACTAATTCTTCGTTATAGAACAACTTTGAGCATCAATATAGTAATAAAATAACCCGCAAGACTGCGCCGTTATCTCAAAAAAAGATCAATGTCATGAACTGAAATTTGTGTGGAGTGAGCAATTTCACAGTTGCCAACATTTTAATTTATTCCGAAGTATTTTAAGCTTCGCCCTTTTTTTTTTTTCCCATATCTCTTGTGTTTAAAGAGTAGTTTTTACTTATGTTATCGTAGTTATATATTGGAGAATATTATTCTACAAATACTGTGGTGCGAAATAAAGGCCGAACTAAATGTTCCGGATTAAATTAAAATATTGGCAACTCTGCAACTCATATACAGACCAGTTTAGCTCAGTTTTGAAGCATCCATCTTTAATATAAAATGCCTATTTTTAATTCTTTGCAGGTTCACTTTTCGTTCTTGTTAAAGTTAGCCCAACAATGGACGATAGGTTCTGCTCTCGCAGCTGCTAGACGGAAGGGGCAGGTTAAATCCCCTGTCGAGCTTGTGATCTTAGTCTTTATTAATTTAATGTGGTTATTTTCAAAATCCTTGTAGATGTGGTCGAGGATATTTTAGAATGACTCCCATGCACGGCACTCTTTTTGTTTGTTTGTTTGTTTATTTATTTATTTATTTTTTAATTAATATCTTTAACAATGTAATCATGATATCAAATGATATTATCTTACTTTAGTAGGATCACGTCTCATTGAAACCTCAATTATTGCAATAATATATAAACTACGCAGTGTTGCCAGATGTAGGGATTTCTCCCTACAGTAGGTTTTTTTTAGCTCTGATTTTCGCGTGGGGAGGGAGATTTTTTTTTTTTTTTTTTAATTATTCTGTTTTGTAGGGATTTTTCTATTATCTAATGAAAATAATAAAATTCTTTTTAAAAACGCAACATGTTTTAAACTTATCTTTAAAAAAGTTGCTTGCAATACCTTGTTTCTGATACATTATTTTATTACAGATTGATGCGAAGTGAAACATCTCATAACTCAGAGTTGCCAACATCTATAATTTATTCCAGTGTATTATTAGTACCTCCCTCTACTTCTCGTACTTCTACTACTTTTTTATAAGAGTTTTTTTCTTCCTATTTAATCTTAGTTACATACTGGGGAAAATTTCTCAAGAAAATTAGTAAGGGAGAAAAAGAGCATTATGATTGCGCCGACATAAATTATAATAGTTGGAAAATTTGCATATTTTTTTTATTTCCTCCCTTTTATTATTAATACTATTATTCCGAAATGGTAAATTTATTATATAATTAAAAAAAATATATAGAACATTTATTTAATATTTTGATATAAATAACACCAAAGTTTAAAAATAAATTGGACAATAAGTCATGTACATGTTAAAATTAAATTTCCTCGAAATGCCAATTTTCAAGTTGTATACACCCAGCCCTCAAATAAAATATATTGTGCAGTACAAAATCTTAATCGTAAATATATTATACTGATCTAAAAGTGTATTTTATTTTGTTTTACGTCAGAATGCGTTGTCTTTCGGTTTCCTTTCTGTAAATTAGTCTTTTTATTTCTCTTTGATATGCTCACACCACCACCATTTCGTGTAGCCACACCCCCTAAGTAGTCGGAGTAAGGTACCTATCAAGTCGATATTTGCTGGTTTAACATTGATTATTTATTACTAAATTAAATTTATTAGGTAAGTTTGATGCAAAAAGATGTCAAAGGAGATTAGCTGTTTGATTTAATAATTTAACAGAATAAAGAGTTAACAGTATTAAATTTAAACAAATTATAGAAACATAGTTTATTTTATTTACTGTGTTTTCACGAATTACATTGGTATACATATATTAGGTACTTGTTTTTATTTGTCCGTTTGTTTCAACAATCAACTTATGTGTATATTAATAAGAATGGATTTTTTTTTTTTTTTTTTTTTTTTTAATGCTACAAAATATTAAAATAATAATAATAAAATGATTTTATATAATTTCTATTAATAGTTTTGAATCGTAGGGTATTTTGTAGGGTAAAAATATTTTAACGTAGGGAATGTAGGGATTTTTCTCCATTAGGTAGGGATAATTTAAATTTTCATCTGGCAACACTGAAACTACATCAAAAACTGATGATAAGAAAATTTAACTTACACCAGAAAAGTCTCAAGTTCATTGATTTATATAAAAATATCAGTCGTAGTTATTGACTGCTTGATGCACGTCTGATTCTTTATGTCATGACATAGGACTGTGAAATCACCCGTCGTATAATATTGTTAACAAAAAGAATTTAATGTGAAAATCTAATAGGTTGTTACATAAATTTGTTATAGACCGCTAATCACTGCATCAGATTTTTAACTCGACAAACAACGTACTAATTGTTCTACCAATAAATGCAGTACCATTCTTAACGAAAACGAAAGGTTTGTAAACGTACCTTTAAGGCACACATCATTAAAATAATCCCTTTCGTGAAAATTAGTGCCCGAAATATACCCATTAATGTTATCACAGACGGTTATATAATTCCCTTTAATGGTAACACTATGTATACGTATATTTCAACATAAATCACTACTTTATTCCTAAAAAAAAAACTGATAAAACGTGATACAGATTTTTGTGTAAAAAGAATGGCGAAAAAAATGAAAGAAATAAAAACGGAGCTTTTTAAACCCTAAAAAATGAAGGACTGTTACATTTAGCATTAAACTTAAGTTTCTAGACATAAGGCGTTGAGAAGTTTTGCTGTGCAATCACATCAATTATTTAATACAGTGTCGTTCGGGTATTTCTCTATTTCTAATAGTGTTTCGAGGGAGCTCTTGAAGGCGGAGCTCGATTTTGCTCGAATCGAAAAAAATAAATAAATAAATAAATAAAATAAAATAAGCTTCAGTATGGGACTCCTTTGGCGAAATTTGAAATTTGGCACAGAAGTAACTCGGGCGTTTCTCGCAAAGGTCTTTACTAGCGCAATTATGATATCCGCATTTTAATTCATTAAAAACAATTTACAACATAAAGTTACTATACAAATGGCATCCTTAAATTACCAACTCAAATTCAAACTTATCTTGTTTATATAGTATATATAGTATATATATATATATATATTATTATTATTATTATTATTATTATTATTTCATTTTGCACGTGCGCTTTTTATTTCCTAATTCAAAATTATTAAAAAAAAAAATAACTATTTCGATAGTGTTTGTTTCGATACCGATTATTATTAATTTTCTTTCCTTTTCCTTTAAAAAAAAAAAAAAAAAAAAAAAAAAAATATATATATATATATATATATATATATATATATATATATATATATATATCCTCCCGGGATTTTTTTTTTTTTTTTTTTTGAGATTTATTTGAATATAGAAATTAAAATTCTATGCATAAAAACCTAATATTTACTAGGTTAGAACTATACATCAGGAAAACTTGTTTAAATTTAACATCATGAAACCGGCTTTATTATTTTCACCAACACACACACTATCAGCATTGATACATCATTACACCGACCAACGATTCAGCACCAGGTTGGTAAGCATGCGCAAACAGGAGCAGCAGTGTAAACCAATTCGCTAAAACGGTGCATTAATTTAACACCGAGTTGTGAAACAAGCATGAAGAAAAGTTCTGTAAATATAATGGTGTATTCAATTCAATACAGTTTATCAAAACGTAGTGAGAGTAATCAAAATGGAGAGAGTTAGACTACAGCGAGAGTGGAATAGGCGCCGATTCTGGGACCAACTTTTTCACCAAAATATTGAAATTAATAATAATAACAAGATGCAATTATTCGGAAAATTGTAATTTTAGAAAGTATTTCAAAAATGTCAAGAAAAAGGCAATTAACGATGCCCCAAAAGTATTAATTTTAGAGCGAAAAAAAAAAAAAATAATTAAAGGGGACTAATGTGCAAGTTGTACCTGACGGGACTAAAGTGAAAGTTGTACCTCAAGGGACTAATGTGAAAGTTGTACCTCACGGGACTAATGTGCAAGTTTCACCGAACGAACAAACTATTTCTTTCAACGAAAATGCCTACTAACCCTGGACGATAGGTGTAATATATCGTATCATATTATGTATCGTATTTATCGTAATATAACTCAATACTTATTTCGCTTCCTTCTTCGACTCGTTTTAATACGCATTTTTTATATGCATGAGCCGCCCCCGTAAAACAAAAACATTAAATTATTAAATTATTTTTTTTTTACTTATTTTTATTTCATATTATTTCACGCGCACTTTTTATTTCCTAATTCAAAATTATTAAAAAAAAACTTTTTCGATATCGCTTGTAACGATACTGATTATTATTAATTTTCTTTTCTTTTTCTTTCAATAATAATAATAAAGATTTTGATGAAATTCTGGCAAAAACAGAATTTAGTTTAGAACGGAGGACTATTAGTATTTTTTTTTTTTTTTTTTTTGTCCTTTTTTCAAATTATAATATCGCTTTCAAGTAATTCAATTATATATTCGATAAATTTTAGATTTCGACAAATGTCCAACTATCGAAATCGACAACACAGAAATCCCAGATTGAGACTAATAGTCCCTCAGTCCTAAAAAAAAAAAAAAAAAAGGAATAATTTAATTTTCCTTTCTTAAACGTGTTTTTTTAAAGAGGATTTTTTTTTTTTTTTTTTTTAAATGAATATTTGTATGCAAGTGCATTATGTATATGGGTATTTTACTCTTTAATGTTTGATTAATTTACAACATTTCTATACTAAACAAATACGCATTTACAAAAAAAAAAAAAAAAAAAAAAAACTAAATAATAATACTGTAAATAATACATAAACACCAGTAAATCAATTAGTAAATAATATTTTACTGCGGAATTTATTCATTTCATAGTAAATGTGCTATAACAAATTTCCCTCACAGTTCATTTTTTGCATTTTTTATCAGTTCATGAACTTTCAATAGTTTATTCTCGACAAAAATCTCATCAGAATCTCATAAGTCGAGAAGTTGCTTTAAATTTTATAAGATACTATCATTTTTCTACCTAAGGAAAAACTCTTCACAAACACGAAAAAAAAGTTTTTGACTTTAAGCAATATTCCTTTTGAAAAGAAGTTCTTTAATAAAACTTTTTTGGCGTCTAAAAAATGTTGACAAAAAGTTATGTAGGAAAATGAAATACGTATTTTGAGAAATTGAATTATTTCTTGAAATTTGTGTATTGAATATATTTTTCCGAGTAAAAATATAATAAAAACCTTTAAATTTAAAATGAGGCCATGCTTATTATTTTCTGTTTTTTAAGCAAAATAAAATAATTTTAATGGAGTTTATGTCAATTGTAACATAAATGAATATAAACTGAATAGACATACAATATCAAAACGCCAAAGAAGTGTAAACAAGAAAAAACAAGTCCTTCCGGCTTATTCGGAAGGGTAGGTTGATTTCTTTTTCCTTATCAAGCAGCCGTCATTTTAATTCGAAACGGCGGCAACAAATTATTAATGCACTTGGTAGAAATATTGATGTAGACTACGCACATATGGAGTTTTAAGCAAATCGGTTAATAAATATATTTTTATGTGAACTTAAAATTTTCAAGTGGCCGGCACTTGGAAACAAAATGGTGGGTTAAGTTGACAAATATATGAAATGTATTTGTGAGATAAGTCTACTGTACACATATAGTTCGAATTAATTCAAAATCTCAAAAGTCATCGTGTTGAAAAATTAAGTGACTGCCACTTCGATCAAAATGGCGGAGAAAGTTGCTCATCTAAGATATCGTTGCAAATTTGAAAATTTTTTTTTTTTTTTTTTTTTTTTTTTTTTTGTAGAAATTCTTTCAAAGATAAAAATGTTAGTTTTCGGCATTTCTAATCTGTTTTGCATTAAAATAGCCTAATTTTTCCTTAAAAACGCATTAAAAAGATCCAGTAACGCAGGTAGTAGATTTGGCGTCAATTTGGCGAGTTTTCTACTATGGCGACTTTTTTGGTGACTTTTGGCGAGAAAATACTTATTATCGATATACCAAAGATGGACGCAATAACGTGATTAGTTCACAAGTTACGTGAATTTTCTAGATTTTTGTTGTTTGAATAATAAATCCAATTTTCAAATTTGATTTGAATTGAGTAAGTATTTCTAAAGTTACCGTGATAACAAATTTTCAAGTGGCCGCCACTTGGAAACAATACAGTGGAACAAATTGCCCAGCAAACACATCCAAGATATTTGAAGCATAGGTTCACTGTCCAACTGTGGTTTAAATCAGTGCCGTGTTTCAAAAGTTTTTATTATGGCAAATTTTCAAGTGGCAATCTAAGTGGCTGCAACTTAGAAACAAAATGGTAAAACAACTTTCCCGTCGAAATCATCCAGTATATTTGTATGATAAGTTCATTGTCCAGTTCTAGTTTAAATGAAATCAGTATTTCAAAAATTATCGTCATAAGAAATTTTCAGGTGGCACCACTTGTAAAAAAAATGGAGTGAGATGCCCAGCGAACTTAAGTGAGATATTTGAATGATAAATCCACTACCCAAATTTGATGCGAATTGATTCTGTATTACTAAAGTTACCATAATGACAAATTTTCAAGTGGCCGCCACTTGGAAATAAAATTGCGGATCAAGTCACCAAGTGAACTTATCCTAGATATTTGAACCATAAGTTCACTATCCAACTTTTATTTGAATGAGTTTAGTATTTTAAAAGTTATCGTGTGGCATATTTTGAAGTGGCAGTGTGATTTCAAGTGGCTGTAACTTAGAAACAAGATGTCGGGACACGTTGCCCAGTGAAAACATTCAAGGTAATTATATGATAATATCACTGTCAAAATTTGGTTCCATTTGGAGTATTATTTCGGAAATTATCATGGTTTTAAATTTTCAAGTGGCCCCGCTTAACTTAAGATAGCCACAACTTTAATAAAAATGGAGGATAAAGTTCATTAATAAAGTTATTTGAGACACTTGTATAATCATGAAAAACGACAGTTTTTCGAGTGACGCAAGCGGAAGCCCAAAGTGAACGCTGCGAACTCATATATACGTCTAGTTTGACATCAAAGTGATCTGTAAAAGCCGACACTTAATATCTCAGCAAATATGCCGTATTTTGTTCTGATCTTTTCAAAATAGTCTTTTATCTTCGGTCTTAATCTATCCTGAAAATTTTACATTTCTACATGCAATATGTTTTGAGATCTGAATCTCAATTTAAAGCCAAAATGGGAAAACGATTGGAGTAATGGACTGAAATTCTGAAAAATATCTCTAAAACGGCTCGAAGGATTTTCATATAATTAATATATGTTGTTAATAAAATCTTTCTGAATCTAGTAACGTTTCCGTTTTTTCCAGGAAAACTCTTGTTTTTTATATAAATCGCTTTAAATATGGAACTATATTACTACGCCAATTACATGTGTTTCTTCGGCTAAAAAGGCCGTGATGCGGTTATTACTTCTTGCTTGCAAGGCTTCAGTTGCTCACGTTGGTTGGCTGACCAACGTGAATGCAGTCAATAAATTTTTGCTATGAAGAAAATATTTTTAATTTTAAAATTTCCCGTTTCATCAAAAAAGTATTTAGATAATATTTAAAATAAAAGAAATATTTTTTAGTTATAGATATTCTATTTCATCGTTATTCATACTAAATAAAAAAGAAATTTTAAAGTGAAATAATTCAAAGTACTCATGAACACGAATTTATACCATGGTCCATGGTCTTTGGAGCGCATGCGTACTACATCCGGATGCGTAGATCATTCGCGCTCGCTGTAGACACTACGCTAATGTTGCTATATGTTTACAACTGTATCCATCCGCGGCGTGTGTTTATGTTGTTGAAGTTATATTTCAGGAATATTTTTTTTTAAAAAAAAAGGTCATAAATTTGCCCTAAAATCTAGACAATTAAACGTGGGAGAACAGTTTGTCGACGAGGTAAAGAACTTTCAAAGCTAAAATTATGATTTTATGAATATACTTTTTATATTTTATATTACAATTTTTCTGTGTGACTTTGATCTTACGTTTTTAAAGACGTTTTATTACAAATATTTTGAAACGAACATGAATGCAAATCAGTTTCAAGAATTTTTTAAAACGTTTCAAATGCAACAACAGCAGTTTTTTGATAAAATTCTTTCTAAACAAATTCCAAGTCATAGTGAACAAAACCAAAGTACTGGATTGTAATCTGTAAATCCCGTTTTACTTCAACCTTTTGAAAATTTCCATCTGAAGATGGAATTGTTCAACTATTATCGCCAACGCTTTGAAAATTTTCTTAAAATAAAAAATGCGCTTTCAAATAAAGAAATTTGTTCTCAGGTGTTACTAAACTCAATGGGTGCTACTTATTACAATATGTTAGCTTCTTTAGTATCTCCAAAAAAAAAAAAAAAAAAAAACCTCCAACAGAATTGAAATATGATAAACTTATACAAATCTTAGAAGTGCATCTCTGCTCTAAAAAGAATATTGTTGCTCAACACCAGTTTTTATCAACATGAAAATTAAACAATTCCTGCATATATCGCCACTCTTTGGCATTGTACTTGACTGTGAATTCGTATCCCCATGTGACTGTAAAGTATCTCTTGCTGATATATTTTTACGCTCGCAGTTTGTACGTGGCATTAAAGATAATTCAATTTGAGAGCGCATTTTGCAATCAGATATAACTGAATTTGATGACATTGCAAAGAAAGCTATAGCTTTAGAAGCATCAAAAGTTGATAATAAAAAATTCTCAAAACAAATTGGTACCAATTGTAGTGCAAGTGAAATAAATAGAATTTCAAGAGATTGAAATCTGAAACATGATTCAAATAATACAAGAAATTCCCCGCGTTCAACTTCTTGATTTAGAACTGAAACAAACAAAAATTCACACTCTCGTATCAATTATGAAAAACTTGGTAACAAAATCTTTGCCTCCGATGTGGTCTAAATAATCATACTGCAAAAAATATCCATTCAGACCCCGATTCTCTCAAATGTAATGCATGTAAGAAAATGGGGGCACGTAAAGAAGGTATGTATCCGAACTCTACTGGAAGAAAAGAAAAAAAAATAATTCAGAAGTCGAATCTACAAATTATGTTTCAGTTGATGAATCATTCAGCCCAGTGGCAGAAACATGGCGACATAGTCGTGGACACAGAAAAATGGCTTGCGGACAGTTTTTGTCTGCACTGATAAAAAAAATTGTCTGCAACTTTCGAATAACAATTCGCTTATAAAATTTTCTGTATCAAAACTAAAACTTTTATTATTTATAATTATTTGTATTGTGTTGTGTCAAACATTGCTATAAAATATTTAATTGAATGAGATGAATACACACACAATTGTTTATACTATATTGTTCTATAGTAAAATTGTATTTGTGTATTGTTGCACGAAATCACCGCTGATGTCAAGCCCCCCCCTTCCTTCTCCCCCCATCAGCTTTCAGGCTTTTTGAGTGTAAGCCATTTTCTCCCCTGATTAACATGCAAATTTTGCAGACAGAAAATGAAATTTTAAAAGTCTGTCACAGACAGCTACAAAACTTTCTGCCACTGGGTCATTCAGCCACTATGGTGTTTTTCAAACTGTAAGTATTTATCAACAGAAGGAACACCATTCTAAAGATAATGAAAAATATATTGTTTTGGTGTCTATTGAAGGTCATAAACAGAAGTTTGAAGTAGATTCGAGTGCAGTGTTCACTTTTATTCCACGAGACAAATTTCAAAAACTTAATATTAAAGCTGAATTTCAAGATTATGTAAAACGACAGTTTTTTGAGTGACGCAAGCAGGACAAACGGAACTCTGCAAACTCATATATACAGCTAGTTTGACATCAAAGAGATTTGTAAAAGCCGACACTTAATATGTCAGCAAATATGCGATATTTTGCTCTGATCTTTTCAAAATAGTCTTTTTACTTCCCTGAAAATTTTATATTTCTACATGCAGTATATTTTGAGATCTGAATCTCAATTTAAAGCCAAAAAGGGAATATGTGTGGTGTAAGGATGTAATGGACTAAATTCATGAAAAAATATCTCTAAAACGGCATGAACGATTTTCTTGTAATTAATATATGTTGTTAATGGGATCTTTCTGAATCCAGTAACGTTTTCTTTTTTTTTTTTTTTTTCAGGAAAACTTGTTTTTTATATAATTTATTTAATAATAGTATTATTATTAATAAAGGTAAGTGTTTTATAGTTTTATTTCTTAAAAAATAAGTTATTCATGATTTAATATTTCGTTTTAAATATTAAAATTTATTAACAACATTCGATTTCCTTACCGTATCGTTAAGTTCCTTCCGAACAAAAAATTGTCAATAATAAAAAATATTTACTACTATTCTGAATGAAATATATATTAAACTTGTTCTCGGCTATTTTGAGTAAGTCTGTGTTCTCTCTCTATATATGTATGTTCAGGAAAACTTCTCCCAATAGTATAAAAAGTGTTTGAATTGGCAACTACTTCAGGTTTTATCTTTTTAAGTTGTTATTAATTTATGCTGAAGACTATTTTATGAAACGGTGCTTTGAGAACTTAAAAGAATAAAACTAAATGGAAAATTCACCTAACATTTGCGTAAATTTTGCTGCAAAGATTATAGACTAAGTTTCATATATTGCTCACTGGTAAGAAAAAAAAATCTGACTGATAAAAATTTCTAAAATTTCCTTAACCCTGTGTTGTATTTGTATAACCCCACAGATTTTTTTTGCAGGAAGTGTTTGGTCAAATACTTAGTGTGCAGAGAGTTTTCAATTTTTTCTGGCTATATGAACAAAGAAATGGTTTCATAATGAGCTGCAAAATTAGTGCGTGTAATTTGGTAAATAGCCTTTAAAGAAAGCCAGAAAATTGAATTATTTTGTTTTGCAAAGAAATAATTGTGTATTATGGGAAATATTTTTTAAATATTTATAATTAGCAGTGAAATAATTTCATATTTCAATATTAGGCCGTAAAATGACATATTTCAATGTAAATAATCTTGAAAAAAATGGTTGAGTTTCAGCGATTTGCAGCAAAATAAGCCTATTTCCAAAATTTTGCTTCATTAAAGATATATTTGGATTGTTAGCAACAAAATGCTTGTACATTTCAGTAACAGGTTACAAAATTATTGCATATTTTGGTAAACCTCTTTGAAAAAAATCAAATTTTTTTGATTGGCAAAGAAATAATCATGAATTTTTGCAATTATTTGTGTTATTAAACGTAAAATTTGTGAGTTTGGGGCGAATGATTCTGCAAAAAATAAATAAATATTGTCGATTAGAGTGATAAAATAAACTCTTATTTATGTAATTAATTGTCATGAAGCATAGTTTCTCAATAAGTGGCAATTTGATGCCATATTTTAATATGCCACAAAATTATCGCTCATTTCAAAAAATAATTTTGAAAAAAGGGCAAATTTTATAGATTAGTAAACAAGATAATTGTGTATGTTGACGATCAGAAGCAAAAAATTAAATTTCAGGAATAGCTTTACAAAAATATATATATATACAAATTTTATTAATTAGCTGCAAAATAATAGCATATTGAGCAATTAATTTTGATTGAACTATTAAATTGGTAACTTTACTGCTTCATAATAAGTTTTCCTCAAAATTTAAAGCAACTATTTCTGCTACCGGTCTAACAGTTAAATTTTATTATATTATAGAGTGATTTGAAATTCTTTATATTTACCCAACCGACATTTTTAGTTATGTTATTTTACAATTGTTCTGTTCTTAACTTTAAAATGCATTTCAAAATTGCTTTGTACATTTTAATTAATTATTCAGAAAGAATTTTTAATTTTCAAAAATTTACAATTTTTGCACAAATTATTTGTAATATTTACAAATAGAGTGCCATTTTGAAAAACCTAGATTCACCTCTAGTTAAAATAGAAAGAAATTTAATTTTAAGTTGCATATCCTGTATATTTTATTTTTTAAATTTTAATGCTTGTTAAATTATTTTTAAGTTACACTTCTATTCTGAAATTCTATTTATTTAGTTGGAATTCTTCTATTATTCGAACAAATTTGTTGAGTAAAAGTTTCGATTTTGGAAATGGAGGTTATGAAAATACATTTCTGTTTATATATAGGTATATTGCTTTCTCTCAACCATTTTTAGTTCCCAGAAAGGGGATCGAGTTGGCAAATTTCAATATTTATAATGAAGTTTAATTTTATAAACTTTATTTAAATATGAATAACTAATTAAAAAAAAAAAAAAAAAAAACTAAAACATTTACTCAAAACCAATTGCTGTAGAGTTGTGCAGAGTTCACATTAGAGAGCGGTATTTCGAGACTAACATGATTTAGAAAAATCCCGTTCAAAAATATATTATAAGGGGGATTTCACCCAATTTTCTTTACATTGCTCATTGAGTATTTCATCAATTTTTTAGTTTAGTTGGGTATTTTATTAATTGCTTTGAAGCCTGTAGTGATCTTTTTTTTTTTTTTTTTAACTTCTTTTGAATTTCTTGATAAAAGTAAAAAAAGAGGAAATATTATGTAATTATTTCAAAATACTTCTGAATTGTAAATGTTTGTTAAGAGGATTTATGAATTGTTTATTTTATCAAGAAACAAGTGAAGGCTAAAAATTGCAATAATTATATATTAAAATTAGTTTATTCCAGTTACTGCACTCCTGTCAAGCACTCTTGAGTACTCAAAATCAAATTGAAAATAAATTTTGAAGCAGATTAAGCAATTCTTAATAATAAATACTTGAGCAATTCTTTCTGCATTTTTTGATGAAAATTTAGATTACGAATATTGAAGAAGTATCTGTCCTTAGCCACAAAAATGAAAAGAAAATAAATAAATAAATTTACAATTTTAACATTTACTTTTTTTTTGTTGTTGTTTAATTTGCATTTGTAATTCTCTAAAAAGAAATTTGCAAAATGCAAATTACATAATTCTCACTTAAATTTGAAATATCTGCTTATTTTTTATTTTTTTTAATTAGAGTTTGAGAATCCCACTCAATATTTTTTTCCTATTGTTTTGTGAATCCTGTTGTGGGCTTTTTAAGGCCATGAGAAATTTTATTAATGATTCAGGTGTTTACAGTTTTACTCATCAGAATAATTTTAATTCTGCAAACTTTTTATCCATTGTAAAAGAAGATATTTATTGATTAAAAAAAAAATATATATTCAGAGCTTTGAGTTGAAGAAAGAGTATGAACTTTTTCAGACACAAACAATAAAATACACTAAATTTAACCTAAAATACAAAGCGTGGCTAAATTTTAAGGTATTTTTATATTTTAATGCATAAAATATTCCTGTAGTTCTCTGCTGTTATGCATACATAAGTTGAGTAAACAATATAAATAAAGTGTTTGTGTGCATTCTATAGCTCTCTGAGACTCTCCACATAGCATTAACAGCAGGTGAATTCCCTTTAATTTTATTGGGAAAATTGTTATGAGAATGACTCAATCAATTTTTTTTCTATTTACATAATTAAAAAATCCAGAGGGTTTTATGTTGTACTAGTGCTATGCTATTAGCAATTGGCGACAGTCTAGAACTCGCCTCTTAGGGTGATCCGAAGACTTGCCACCACAATTTCGATCCTTCAATAAAACGAAGGATCTCCCTTTTTGAGCTAAACGATGCAGAATAATTAAATTTGTTTTTGTTTTTCTCAAAATTTCTTTAATTTTTAATACTTCATAAATCTATAAAAAGCAGGGGGGAAAATGAACTAAGTGCTTTTTTGCACTTCATAAATACAACATGAAACATTAAAAATTAAATCAAACTGATTTTGAAAAACAAGAACAAATTCGAAGTTTGTGAATTTTCTGAATGTAAGTACAGAATTGGGAAAAAAAAGAAAGAAAAATCATTAGATAATGAACAATTCTCATAACAAATTTCTCCAATAACATAGGATTTGTCTGCCGTTGGCAGAGAAAACGGGCATCTTTATGTATGTTGCTTTTTAAAAATATTTTATTTTGCTGGTCACTATTTTCAAATGTATCACTATAATTAATGAATTCTCAAAATTGCATTAATTTTTATCACGTGATAAAAAAAGAGAGAAAAAAATTCTGGTTGGGAAAAATGTCACACCGGGTCCCCACTGCCTTCGGCAGCGTAGACCCGTGCGCAATGCGCGCGAACGAATGCATATATATGAGCGCTGCACACATGTATTCTTTCACCACCCTTATGATTGCTGAAAATTGTTATTACTCATAAAATTTTATTCTTAAGGAAAGGAATAATAATAATAAAAAAATCATTTCTGATTGGGTAAAAACTCGCACCGGGTCCCCTCTGCCTTCGCCTGCTAGCGGGTCAGTATTTTTAAATGAATCACTATAATGAATGTATTCTCAAAATTGCATATTATCACTCATTAACATTACTCTTAAGAAAAGAAATTAAAAAAAAATTATTTGTGATCAGGTAAAAACTTACACCGGGTCCCCACTGCCTTTGGCAGCGTAGACCCGTGCGCTGCACGTGCATATTCTTTCACCATCCTTATGATTTCTCAAAATTCCATGTTATTACTCATAAACTTTCATTCTTAAGAAGAGGAATTAATAAAACGATCAATGTGATAAACGATGGATGCAGGAATGATAGATCTAGGTTTCACTGTATTTATATAATATATATATATATATATATATCGTAAAAGAGCCTTTACTCTATTTAATTGCTAACCCCCCTTTCTGCTTTTCACATTAATTTTGTTTGTTCTTAAAATACCAAATAAACACCCTTTATGCTCAGCAGTAGGTTGTATCCGAATAAGTGATAGTTTTTTTACATCAATGTTTATATAAACAAAGATGAATAAATATATATAATTGGACACTGGTTATATGAAAATGGAAACCGTAAGCTTCCTAAAATAGCATGAAATCACAATCAGGCATCATTTTTTACGCTTAACTTTTGACTAGATTTTAAAAAATCTATTTTGTCATAATAAACATTTTCTTTGTGATTTTCAAAATGCTAGTTTTTTATCATCTTAAAAAATTTCTTACATTGTCAGTTACATGGTATTTGACTTATTTCAAAAATCAGTTTGCCAGCAGATAATTAAGAACTTTCTTCTACTGTTTGTTCTGTTTTAAGTAAGTTTTTATTTTTTGATTAATTTATTATTATTATTAAGTATAAATACATTCATAAGCTTAGAAAAAAAAAAAAAAACAGCAGGTATAAAAATACATTTTTCAAAGGTTTAAGTTTTTTATGTACATGAAAGTTAAAAAATGAATATGCTTATACTTAAAAAATAAATTAATATGAAAAATTTAAAACTTAAAGCAGAACAAATGATAGAAGAAAATTTTTAATTATCTGCTAGTCAAATTGATTTTTAAAATAAGTCAAATAAATACCATGTGTGAGATGCTAGGTGAAGATTTTTATATTACTCATTGAGTATTCCATCAAATTTTTAGCTAGTATTGTATTAAATGCTTTGATGCCTTTAACTACGAAGTGCAAAGGCTAAAAATTGAGGTAATGTTATTACAGGGTTGGTTTTTGACGTCAAAAACTGGTTTAAACCATCAAAAACCATACGTGAGAAATGGAAACTATAATGTTAAGTGATTTTATGGATATTTTTAAGTTGCAGTGTACTATATGAACTAACTTTCATTATCTATATTCTATATATATATCTATATATATATATATTTTTTTTTTTTTTCCTCAGAAAAAAGTTTTTATGTTAGGAAACATATCAATGTATCATCTTATAGTGAGAGTGAACATTATAAATCTTCTTTTTTGTAAATTGTCTTAGAGCTATAAAAATTTGTATATATAGGTGGTAAATTATAGTAATACAATTAAATATATTAAAAATTCTTTAAAACTAACTAAATAATAATTTAAAAAAAAAATCTTTTTTTTTGTTTTTTTTTTTGAAAATTTTTAAATTTTTCCTGCTAATTTTTTTCTCTTCACTTTAGCATTATTATGGTTAATATATTAAATGTATTAGGTTATTACTTTGTGAATTAAATGATAGGTTAATTTTTAAAATTATGTTAAATGCTGAAATTTCAATGAAAATTTTTAGCAATCAAATGTATCTAAAAAAAAAAAAAAAAAAAAAACTGGAGTGACTCCTCTTGAAATTTTAATGTAATATTAAATTTCAATGCATATAAATGCAAATTTTCACACCTTTATGGCAGTAATTTACAAAAGAGATATATACTGTCCATCATCACCTTAATTAAAAATAGAAATGCATTATGTAATTCATATTAAAATTTAGTTCAACTAGTCATGCAATACCTCTAATTTTTAATCATACAACATTAAAGCATGCTATTGAATATAACCTAAAATGAAAGAACATAATGCATTATTTAATAGCACAGTAATTTCATTCATTGAGGTAAAATACTTACGGTATCTTTTAATTATCAACTTAAAATGCAATAAGTGGTTCACCTTAGAATATACAAATTCCTATATTTGAATTTTTGTTTTTTGTAAAGATAATAAATATCTGTTTTTTATACTTAAATAGAAATCATTAGCACTCATAAGAAACAGATAATACGCTTCTAAGAATTATTTTTAACAATGGGAGACATATAAACTAAGGACTTTTTTTTTATTACTCTAGATATGACTACTTCATTGTTAAAATATACCAAGAAATGTAAAATTTAAGGTTTTTGACATGGCAGTTTAAACTGTGGTTTAAACCATCAAAAACCTGCCAACCCTGATATTTATTAAATTTAGTTTATTCCAGTTACTGCACTTCTGTCAAGCACTCTTTCAGTACTCAAAATCAAATTGAAAATAAATTTTGAAACAGATTATCATTAGTTATTGTTATCAAACTCATTTTTTAAAAACCATTTTCATATTCAGAAAATTCAAAATAGTTAAATTAGTACTCATTTTCCAAAAATTTATTTTTTTAAATTTTTTCTAATTTTTTTTTTTTTTTTAATCATTTCATTTTGCGGTTAAAAAAACCAATTTGTGTGAAAATTCGCATTTTTGAACTCAACCTCTAAAAAGTAATGATATCAGTACAAAAACCCTTAACGGGTTAAAAGTTTGTGACGCAGCTACTTCATAAGAATTTGAAATATGGGTCTTAAAAATAATGATATCAAATTTTAAGTGACGCTTTTCTGTTAGTTAAAATATACATAGATTTTCTTATTTGATCATTTGCTTTTTTCTTTTATTTATATTTACAATGCAAACATAATATTTTTAACTTCAAGATAAGACAAATATATAAAATATACTCACTAAAGCTTTTTCATTTTCATTTCAATTTCAAAATATTAGTTTTAAAAGGAATGATATAAAAATTTCAGTGACGCCTCGGTGTTATTTTAAAAGATTTGTTTTTAGATTCCATTAAAATTACTTTTGTTTTCTCTAATAAAGTACATTTACACATTGAAACAGTGTTTTTAAATTTCAAATAAACTGTCAAATAATCACACTTTCACTGAGTTTGCATTATAAATTGAAATTATTTATTTCAATAAATTGATTCGTCTTTTGCGTCACGCTATCCAAAACTGCGAGTAAAATTTATGTAAATGTTACTTTGAATCATAGTATCCAACTAAGGGAGAATCTGTGCAAAGAGATAGTGTGATGCAAAGAAAACATTTGCACAAATTTTACTCGCAGTTTTGGATAGCGTGACGCAAAAGACGAATCAATTTATTGAAATAAATAATTTCAATTTATAATGCAAACTCAGTGAAAGTGTGATTATTTGACAGTTTATTTGAAATTTAAAAACACTGTTTCAATGTGTAAATGTACTTTATTAGAGAAAACAAAAGTAATTTTAATGGAATCTAAAAACAAATCTTTTAAAATAACACCGAGGCGTCACTGAAATTTTTATATCATTCCTTTTAAAACTAATATTTTGAAATTGAAATGAAAATGAAAAAGCTTTAGTGAGTATATTTTATATATTTGTCTTATCTTGAAGTTAAAAATATTATGTTTGCATTGTAAATATAAATAAAAGAAAAAAGCAAATGATCAAATAAGAAAATCTATGTATATTTTAACTAACAGAAAAGCGTCACTTAAAATTTGATATCATTATTTTTAAGACCCATATTTCAAATTCTTATGAAGTAGCTGCGTCACAAACTTTTAACCCGTTAAGGGTTTTTGTACTGATCTATGTATACATAAAAATTAAAAAAAAATCGGAATACGCTTTTTACAATTTGAATTTGAAATTTACAAGTGGTCTCCACTTGAAAACAAAAGGGGGGAGCAACTTGGTCAACAAATTCATCTAAGTTATTTATAAGATAGGTTAAGACACTGTCCAAATTTGGTTCGATTTGGAGTATTATTTCAGAAGTTATTGTGATTTTAAATTTTCAAGTGGTAGCGTGGTTTGAAGTGGTCCCGCTTAACTTAAGATATCTACCACTTTATTAAAAATGACGGATAAATTTCTTTAATAAACATTATTGAGACCTTTATGTGGTCTATATTTACATCAAATTTAAAACAAATTCGGAATACGCTTTTTACAATTTGAATTTGAAATTTTCAAGTGGTCTCCACTTGAAAACAAAATGGCGGAGCAACTTGGTTAATAAACTCATCAAAGATATGTATAAGATAAGTTAAGACAATGTCCAAATTTGGTTCGATTTGGAGTATTATTTCGGAAGTTATAGTGATTTTAAATTTTCAAGTGGTAGCCTGATTTCAAGTGGTCCCGCTTAACTTAAAACATCTGTCACTTTATTAAAAATGGCGGATAAACTTCATTAATAAACTTCATTGAGACCCTTATGTGGCCTGTATTTACATCAAAATTTAAGCAAACCATGCTTTAAATATGCTTTTTACAATATCGGTTTGAAATTTTCAAGTAGCTGCCACTTGAAAACAAAAGGTCGGAGCAACTTGGTTAACGAACTCATCCAAAATATTTATAAGATTAGTTCACTGTCCAAATTTGGTTCGATTTCGAGTATTATTTCGGGAGTTATCGTGATGACAAAATTTTCATTATAGATAGATAGATAGATAGATAAACGAAGTGATTGCAAGGTCGATTTCTAAAGAAATCAACCTAAAAATATTTATATGCTAATAACTACTATTTCTACCTCTTTTTGAAAATAAATTCAATTTATCAAATTTTGATCCTTATGAATATATACGTACATATATTTTATATAAAAACACGATTAGAATAACAAATCCTATAAATTATACATTAAATTCTTGATTTATTTAAAAATGTTCGTAGAAATAGTGTTTGAAATTGATTAGAATTTTTTTTTTTTTTTAATTCAAATTTTGTATTGAAACGTTGTACATTACACTACGTCATTCCTCCAGTGTTGGCAAATAAAATTTTGTTATGCCCTTACAAACAGCCTAAAATGTTCCGGCATCGGTGAAATAGTCCCCATATTAGTAGCGAGGACAGTGATGCCAGATTGGGGATTTTATCCCTATTTTGGAGGATTTTTGGGTCTTCTGGGGATAATTTTGGGGACCGAATATTTGTGAGGAATTTCAAGGGGATTTTTGAAATGTTTGGGGAGAAATCTGGGAATTTTTTCAACTTTTGACTTATTTTAGTCTTCTTGTTTGATTTACAGTATTGACAACTGTAGGAATTTGTCCCTATGAGTAGGGACTTGAAATAATTTTCTTTTATATATAGGGGCTTTTAAACGTACCCCTTTCCACAGGACATAATAAGAATATTCTGAGGATGAAAGTACATCCTGCGTACATTGTCAGCACTAAAGTACTTTTAGTACGGTCAAATTAGGAAAAATAAGGGAAAAAAATTATAAAGTTTTGAAACTTTGGGATTATACTTATGAAGGGTCTAATAATTCAAAACAAAAAAATCCCCACTCTGAGGGGGAGCTTCCCCCCCCCTACCCCTCCAAAACCGTATAATTCGTTGAAACGAAGAAAAAAATAGGGAATTAATTTATCGAGAACTATAATTATGGCATAATAACATTCTTGAAGAGTCTAATAATGTAAATCAAAAAAGTTCCCCACCGTGGGGTGGGAGTTAATCCCCTCCCCCCCCCCCCCCCAAGAAAAAAAAAGAAATGCATAATTCGTTTAAATAAAGAAAAGAAAAAAAAAATAGAAAATTAATTCATAGAGTATTGAAATTTTGGTACAACATTCCTGAGTAATTTAATAATTGAAAACAAAAAAAATTTTCACCCTGGGGTAAGAGCTTCCTTCTCCCCCCCTTCCCCCCCCTCAGAAAACAATATATAACGTATTGAAAATAAGAAAGATGGTTAAATAGAGTTTTGAAATTTTGCTATAACATATTCTTGAGGTGCTTAATAATGGGATATATTTTTTTTTATTCCACCATGCAGTGGGAACTGTCCTCCTTCACCTCCCTCCACCCCCACTAATAAAAAAATAGTTCAATTTTGCTGAAATTAAGAAAAATACGAAAATAAGTTATATAAGGGTTTTTAGTTTTGGAGAAAGTTCTCTTGAAGTATCTAATAATAGAAAATACAAAAGTTCCCTTCCCCCCCCCCCCGAAAAAATAAAATAAAATAAATCGCATAATTTGTTGAAATTAAAACAAATGGGGAAATAATTTGTAGAATTTTATAGTTTGGGGACAAAATTGTTGAGTGGTCTAATAATAATAATAATTCACCCTCTTCTGGAGCGAGAGCTTCTCCCTCTGTCCCTTCGCCCCATAATTGTATAATCCATTGATAGTAAGACAATTTTTTAGATAGTATGCTTGAAAAGGTTTCAATGAAAACAAAAAGTCTTCCCTAGGAAGGATGATCCCCCCCCCCCCTCCTCAAATATACTGCAGTTCCTTCAATAATAATAAAAAAAATAGTTAGAAAGAAGCATACAGATTTAAAACTTTGGGACATTAATCATATGGGGTATTTCAATGTAAAACAGAAAAGTCCCCTCTTTGAGAAGGCTTCCAACACCCCTTTCCCACCATAAAATGTAATTAAAAATTTTCCTTTTTCCCCCTTTTTTTTTATTAACACAAAATTATTTGGTTTTCAAAGACAGCTACTAATATAATAATAAATAAAATAAATAAAAAAATATGTCTTGAAAAATTCTGTACGAAATGTCCTCTTCATTATGCATAAAGGAAAAATTATTTTTCCTTTAAGTTTTTAAAAGCTACTAAATTGTAAAAAATAAAATAAATTGAAATGATAATAATGAAATTCAGGTAATAAATAGGTAAAATAAATATAGCAATAATTAAATAAAGTGTAGATAAAATAATTTTAATTAAGTCAATAATTTATTTCTTAGAAAATCGTCTGAACATCGAATAAAAAGTAATCAAGTTCATCATGAAAGTTATCTTCAAATTCCTCTGTCATGTCAATGGGTTCTTTATTGGTGCAGGTTTGCCCGTGACAATTTTTATACATTCCTGTACACAATAAATTTGCTTTTACACATTTGCCCTTCCTTCCACAGCCTTGCATACAGCCACATGAAATCAAATTTAGTATTTTTTCTGAAGTAGGCGCTTGTCTTAGACAAGTACGAATTAGATACTTTCCAGCCCCAGGTCTTTGGATCCAAGCGATTCCCCAACCACATCTGCAGGGCCTGATTACCCAAAAGGCTCAGGAAGCACAAGCTTCCCCTCTAAAATTTAAGAGAGGGCCCTAAAATGACTAAAAACAGGTTCTTGGAATTTCTGTTTCATATTTTCACCCTCAGATTGAATTTTTTCTGAGAAAGGTCGCCTAAAGCATGGTAAAATACTCACTATTTTGGGAAAAATCTGTTATTTAGACTCAAAAATCTGAATGTTTTTTTTTTTTCATTTCAGAATAGATGCGTTTTTTATTTTACCATGTTCTTATTAACTTCGATTCTTGTTAGTATGTTTGTTTGTTTGTTTGTTTGTTTGTCTGTCTGTCAGGTACAAATCTTGCAATCGATTTTTAACTAACTTTCCGACTAGCTAGATATTTGAAACTTTCAGGACAGCTCAGAACACGGTGACAATACATTTTTTTTAAATACTTTTAGTCAACTGCTTCAGGTCCCGCTGTCTTCGGCAGCGTTTATATGATTCGACAGAAAATTTATTTAACTAACTTTCCGACTAGCTAGACATTTGAAACTTTCAGAATATGGTTGAAATGCATTTTTTTAATACCTTTAGCAAACTGTTTCGGGTTCACGCTGCCTTCGGAATCGTTATAAGTACAAATATTGCAATCGGTTTTTCCCTAACTTTCCGACTAGCTAGACATTTGAAACTTTCAGGATAACTCAAAACACGGCGACAATACATTTTTTAATACTTTTAGTCAACTGTTTCAAGTCCCCACTGCCTTCGGCAGCGTTTATATGATTCAACAGAAAATTTATTTAACTAACTTCCCGACTACCTAGACATTTGAAACTTTCAGAATAGTTCAGAACACGGTGAAAATGCATTTTTTAAATATTTTTAACCAGCTGCTCCGGGTTCATGATGCCTTCGGCAGCGTTATCAGTACAAAGCTTGTCATCGATTTTTCACTAACTTCTCGACTAGCTAGACATTTGAAACTTTCGGGATAGCTCAGAATACAGTGACAATACATTTGTTTGATACTTTTAGTAATCTGTTTCAGGTCCCTACTGCCTTCGGCAGCGTTTATATGATTGAACAGAAAATTTATTTAACTAATTTCTCGACTAGCTAGACATTTGAAACTTTCATAGTAGTTCAGAACACGATGAAAATGCATTTTTTAAATATTTTTAACCAACTGCTTCGGAATCCTGCTTCCTTCGGCAGCGTTACCAGTACAAAGCTTGCAATCGATTTTTCACTAACTTTCCGAATAGCTGGACATTTGAAACTTTCAGGACAGCTCAGAACACGGTGACAATGAATTTTTTTTAAATACTTTTAGTCAACTGTTTCAGGTCCCTACTGTATTCGGAAGCGTTTATATGATTCAACAGAAAATTTATTTAACTAACTTCCCGACTAGCTAGACATTTGAAACTTTCAGAATAGTTCAGAATACGGTGAAAATGCATTTTTAAATATTTTTAACCAATTGCTTCGAGACCCTGCTGCCTTCGGCACCGTTACCAGTGCAAAGCTTGCAATCAATTTTAACTAACTTCCCGGCTAGCTAGCCATTTGAAACTTTTATAATAGCTCAAAACACGAGAGCAATGAATTTTTTTAACACTTTTATCCAATTGCTCCGGGTTCCGCTGCCTTCGGTAGCGTTTGTATGATTCAACAGAAAATTTAAAAACATGGTATATAAAAAGACCTTTTTATCTTGTGACTATTTATTTATTTATTTATTTATTTTTACTCTACTGTTTATCTCACTAATAAAGTTTTCACCAGCTTTTTCAATTGAGTGACGAGTCGATCTTGGATCGTTGAATACTTTGGGTACATCATGTAGGTGGTGAGATCGGTTAAACGATTGAACTACTTGCACTTTCCCTTTTCCAAACATGGCGAAAGTGGCGTCGCAACCAATCATTGCGTGAAGAAATAGCATAGAATCCTCGACCTTTAAATAACAGATGAACTTTGCAAATCCTTGGAACTATAAAATCTTGCTTTGACATTTCCCTTTCCTTCTTTCATGAATAGAATGTCCTTATCTTCTGGGGCAAGTGCTATCAGTAAAACTATAAGGTCCACATCTTGTCCAACAATAACGACTTGCTTGTTTAAATCAGATGCATCAATTGCTTACCTAACTATCAAAGCATCTGCGTTTTTTTTTTGCTATGCTTGCTTCGATACCAGAAATTTCTAAGCGTTGAGCAAATTCAAAATATTTAAAACCCGTTCTTTGTATCTGATCATGTTAAAAGAAGAGCGTACGTTATTCTCATCTGTAAAAATTATATAAAACATACCAAAATCAAGTACTCATTTTTTTTTTTCTCCGTTGCCAATTACTCCAAAAAGGTTGATTGTATTTATATATATGATATATGTATATATATATATATATATGACATATATCATATATCATGTATCATGTATATATCATATATTCTAAAATTTTAAAACATTGTAAATTATTTTCTCGGTTTTCCTTAATCTGAAAAAGTTGTACAAATTCGGGAGGAAAAGAGATATCCTCCGCCCACATATGAAGAGGGGTGTGGCTGTGGAATTTTCGTTTTTCCATTGCTAGAGCTCTTGAGAGCACTATTTCAAAATTTCAGAACATTATAAATATATACCTATGTAATAAATTCTTTTAATCCTTTAGAGTCTCCTATTTTTCATAATCTGAAGGAACTGTATGTTTTGGGAAGTAATGGGGGGGAGGTGCTTATTCAGGTATGGGGATGTCTTCTTTTTTAATAATAGTCTATTCACGAGTGTTATCTCAATGTTTCAAAGTTTCAAATGTTTATAAATTATTTCCTTTTTTTGAGGGGGGGGGGAGGGGGGGACCCTGAAGAGTAATACTTCAAATTTTTATAAATTTATAAATATTTATTCCAATAATATAATCCTTTTATAGTCCTTCATTAAAAAAAGAAAATTAAGAAGCTGAACAATTTTGGAGGGAAGGGGAGGGGGGGGGGGTGTAGCATACCCACAGAGGATAATTTTTTTTTTCTTGTTCATTACTAGATTTTTTATTAATGTTATCCTAAAATTTCAAGTGTTTATAAATTATTATATCTGTTTTTCGTGACATGAAAGAACTGTATGGTCTAGAGGGGAAAAAGGGGGGGGGGAAGCTTCCTCCCAGGAAGGGGGAACTTTTTTGTTTTGCATTACTAGATCCCGCAAGAATGTTATTCCAAAGTTTCAAAACTTTATAAATTGTTTCCCTTATTTGGTGTTTTTTGGTCTAATTTGACTGTACTATTTGCACAGATTTAAAATTTTCCGATAATTAGTGTATATATAAAAGTTATTTTTGTATATGGGGATTTTTGTTTTTAAAAAATGAGCTTCATTTGGGGGAAATGTGTTAAATATTTAAAATTATTTTTGAAAAAAAAAAAAAAAATACTTTTTAAGTAGAATATGTGATGGAGATTTTTTTGGGAAAAGCCCCTAATTTGGACAAAATTGAAAGCCTGTTTGGGAAAATTAACTGTCGACCATCTCGTAACACTGAGTGAGGATGTCCTTCAGACATACATTTACCCACAGGATATTTTGAGAGTCGTATGACAAATCCTTACAGTTGGCAACACTATTCCTCTATCAATATGAAAAGTTTAAATTTGATTTCCCCCTGTATATACATCACAGAATAAATTTGTCCGCTTCTTTAAAAATCATGTATATGCATACTCTCCAACCATTTCATTATGAACCGTACAATTTTTCATACCGGCCTTTTTTTCACACCAGTCATTTTTTAGAGTAATTTTATTCTTATTTAATCGTAACAACATTTGGAGAGAATTACTCTAAAAATAAAGTGGTGTGAAAAATAGGGCGATTTTTCAAGGGGCTTTAACAATTATACGCGTATTAATGAGATGGTTGGCAAGTATGCATATGTACAGAAACGATTACTTGCTTGAATAGTAATTTATTTTTAACACTTCACGAAAAATGTTGAAAAATGTTTATGGTTTCGGTTATTCTGTCTCTCTGTCCACATTTCCACCATCTACAACAGTTTATAAATATTTTCAGAATTTCTTCAAATTGATATGTGTTGCTTGTATACTTGCTCACCTAACCCGGAAGATTGTTAGTCCCGCCTATTTTTTTA
The DNA here is from genome assembly GCA_963930645.1 of Salticus scenicus. NCBI lineage: Eukaryota > Metazoa > Arthropoda > Arachnida > Araneae > Salticidae > Salticus > Salticus scenicus. Next base: position 212,615,504 of record OZ005659.1, read on the forward strand.
CACAAGTCTTTTTTCAGAGTACTTTTCTTCTTATTTAATCGTAAATATATTTGAAGAGTTTAACCTTTTAGGGGCGGTGATGTCACTACAGCATCACCTAATTTTAATTTTCAACTGCAAAAACACATCCCGGAAATTTTTAACAAAATTTTACTTTTATAACTTTTATAACATAGTAGAAGAGGTCGTCAATTTCTTATATTTTAATTTTGTTCGTGAATTTCGGTGGCAGTGTAATTTAAATGATCCTAACTACCTTTCGCCGCAAAGGGTTAATAAAATTAAACATAATCCATACGTCTCATTGATATATAAAAACAAAAGTAACATTTAAAATGAGATTATTAACACTAAAATTTTAAAACTTTAAAAATATATTTTAATGAAATACATTAAAATACACGACAGACGTTTCGGCTAAAACACTAGCCCTATTGAGTGTCAAACATACAAAGCACAACAATTAAAAAAAAGTCATAATACATCAAAACAAAATTACATATTCCGGAGAAATAGAGGGCGCTTTTACTGAATTGCAACATTCTGCCTTGAACGAGGCTAAAACTATTCCTTCAGAATATATAAACTTGTTCTGATGTATTATGCATTTTTTGTAATTGCTGTGCTTTGTATATTTGACACTGAGGAGGGCTAGTGTTTTAGCCGAAACGTCTGTCGTGTATTTTAATGGTTTTTAATTAAAATATATTTTTTAAGTTTTAAAATTTTAGTATTCTTTATCTCATTTTAAATGTTACTTTGGTTTTAATATCTGAAGAGAATCACTCTAAAAATTATGTTGTGTACGAAAAGGGGTGGGAATTAATTATATTCCGGGTTAGGTTGGCAAGTATGTGCTTGAGTTTATTATGCATGTTCCTTATTAAAAATGGGGTCATTACCCTGTCTGGTTTGTGCAAATGGTTGTCTATAAGAAAACCAAAGCCTAACATTCTATGAGCCATATTTTAATCCTTTTCCACTGCATAAATCGTAATAAAATTGACATTTATTATTCCTACGCACACACACACACACGCAAAATGTTTTCTATAAAATATAGCATGACATACGTAAAGTTTTACGAGGCCGCAGCAAAATATTTAGAAGGACTATATGTTACATTAATGATGGTTATTAATAGATGTTACAATTGCATTTTCTGTTGTGTTAGTGGCAATTCCACGAAAAATGTAACGTCAGTCACACACAAAGATATTTGTACTTCCACCAGTAATTTCTAACAAGAATCAATGTCCTATTTAATCACAAAAGTTACTAAAAATAGGCCATTAATGTTTCTGTATAGTAATACTGGTGGCAAAAAAGAAGAAATTTTATACTTGTGTGTGATTTTGTGCATAGTTGGCACTATTTTCATTTATTCCGGAGCATTTTTAACCCCACGTTCATTTAGCACAACTTTATTTAAAAAATAAATTTCTCCAATAGTTTGAGAGTTGGATGGGTGCTGAGTTCCCGGGGTCCAATGGCGACCCCACACCTCAGCGAACCAGAAGTTGAAGATGGAATAATGAGTTAGGATCGTGATGGCTTACAAAAAAAAAAAAAAAAAAAAAAAAAAAAAACTTAAACAAAGGGAGGGAAAGGGACGGCCATACAGAGAGAAACAAATTCCGAGCTAAAAAAGAAAAATTAAAGTAAAGCATAAATTAAAGTAAAAAGGGATAAAAGAGCGATTAAGTATTGCATTACGAACATAGAAACAGATATTTTTGGAATTTTTCAAATTTTAAAGATTTTTTTTTTTTTTTACAGAAAACCACGAAAAACTAGAGACGGGAAGTTAAAACAATGCCGATTTTAGGACGACGTTTGTTAGAAGGATAATGGTGGTCGTACACATCAAGAGTGTTTAAAGCACGATCATTAACAGATTCTAATTGTTCATGGAAGTTAATATTAAGGTGTTGTATAAAATTTTCAAGGCGCGGGAAGTTAATTTCGCGGTATATTTGATAATTATGTGTATAGTAAGGTAAGTTGTAAATTTGCCTGATGGTAGCATTTTGTCTTTTTAGAAGCAGATTAATATTTAATTAAGATGTAAATGACCACACATGTGAACCATAAGTTAAAAGAGGACGAAGGTGGGAAGAATAAAGGAGCATTTTACTACTAATGGATAAATCACTGTTCCGAGCAATTAAGGGATATAAAAGATTTCTAGCACGTCGGTACTTAGCGCACGAATTTAAGATGTGTTGATGGAATGTGAGTCTCTGGTCACTAATTATACCTAAATACCTAACGTGGTTGGAACATGGAATTAGAATTAGGTGGTTTTTGAATTTGATTTGATATTTATCTCTTTTAGATTGGCTCATAGCCGAAAAAGGAATGGCCTCCGTTTTAGAATAATTAATGGCAATTCTCCATTTCTGAAACCGATGGGTTAAAATTTTAAGATGCTTGGAGATTGCCGTAATAGCATATCTTCTATTCCTGTTTGCCGCAAAAATGCATGTGTCATCTGCATATATAGCCAATTGAGTATGGGGATAAGGAGCCATGTCGTTAATAAAAGTATTAAAGAGTTTAGGAGAAAATTTGGAACCCTGAGGAAGGCCATAAGGGGCAAAATAGTTATAAGAAAGTTTGTAAAAATCCCTAACAGGGAAATTACGGTCCTGTAAATAAGAGAAAATAAGTTTAATGAGTAGGGGAGGGAATTTGTAGTTAATTAATTTGAAAATAAGACCGGGCCCCAGAGCTTGTCAAACGCTTTTTCGATGTCAAGGAAGATAGCGGCTGTAATTTTCTTCTGAATTTTATCGGTGGTAATATGCTCGAAAAGACGGTAAACTTGGTGAGTGGCCGAAAGATTATTCATAAAACCGAATTGCTCTGGCATGATAATATTATTGTCCTCAAGAAAATCATCAATTTGTCGAGCAATAAAGACCTCATTGAAACCTTTGGACAGCCCCTGCCTGCCTGGACGAGCCAAGCTTAACGGGTTGGATGCCGTCCGCCGGAGCGAATTAATCACCAGATCACTGCATGATAGCTTCCTACTGCCAGATGATTATCTAGTCGCTACATAGAATGAGCTGTGTCCGACGACTCGTTCAGGCTTCTGACTTCAGACAGGGAGACTGCTGGCTCCTATTCTGCTCGACTGCAATGTTACTTCAGTTGACAGCTCTTTAATGCAGGGTTGCGACTTCTGCTTCATGACACATAATGCTCGACTGGCACACCACACCCCCAGATTGCCCAGGGAACGGAGCGCACAGACACGCTTCCTGGATGCAAAACAAGAATTTTGAATATGTGCACAACTAGCCTAGAGCCAGAGAGGAAGTAAAAAAAAAAAATGAATTTGTGGGGGGGGGGGGAGAATCGCAGTGGGAGCCAAGAGGAAAGTTGTGCACTCAGAATTACACTAAAAAGTGGAGGAAAAATCATTGGGGGAGGGGAGCTAAACACCAAAAGAAGCTGAACGGCCGACAAAACTAGGAGCTATTAAAGAAGGAGAAATAACAGAAAAAAAAATTTAAAAAAAAAAAAAAAAAAAAAAAAAAACATTAAATAAAACACTACATACAGTATTTTTAAATCTCGCCACGGGTGGTAGGAAGGAAATTTAGTAGCACATACAGTAGAATTTTGAAGTGGCTGGGCCAATGGGGGGAGATGAGCTATGCACTAAGAGGCCAAAAGGGAGAAGAAAGAGGGACCATCACAATTTTGATCCACCACGGGGGGATGGTGCCCCGCGTTGGTAGCCCGATGACTGCTTAACGACCCCATCGAGCACTTGACGGTGCAGCACATTTTTACGAGGACCAGACACCGCCACACCCTCGGAAAGATGACAAAGCATACAAAAAAAAAAGAGTATTAAAGTAATTTTAATTGTAAGACTGTTGATATGGGATTACTTAAAATTAGTAGTTAAGTAAGTAACCATCGAGGCTTCGGAGAACTTCAGAAAGGCGAGTGGAGCACAGAGGGGCTGACTGGAAGCTGGAAATAGTTGTTCTAAGAAACTGACACTCCAATTGGCCGCACTGGGGACCGGGCAGGGGTCCGAGGGGGAGTAGAAAAAAAAGGAAAAAAATAAAATAAAATAAAAGAATAATAAAAAAAAATGGGGGAGGGAGAGCCACGCATTCTTGGCTCCCAGTCACCTTACACACTTAAGGGTCCGGTTCAGGAGTACCAAGGGGCTTAAAAAAAGGGGGGGGGGGAGAGCCACTCAAGCTTGGCTCCCGGTCACCTTACCCACTTTCCGGTTCAGGAGTACCAAGGGGCTTTTATTAAAAAAAAAAAAAAAAAAAAAAGGGTAGGGGGAGAGAGCCACTCAAGCTTGGCTCCCGGTCACCTTACCCACTCAAGGGTCCGGTTCAGGAACCAAGGGGCTCAATAAAAAAAAATAAAGTAAAAAAAATAAAATAAAAAAAATAAAAATAAAATAAAAAATAAAATAATATAAAATAAAAAAAAAGGTGGGGGAGAGCCACTCAAGCTTGGCTCCCGGTCACCTTACCCACTCAAAGGTCCTATTCAGGAAAACCAAGAGGCTCAAAAAAGAAGGGGGGTAGAGCCACTCATGCTTGGCTCCCGGTCACCTTACCCACTCAAGGGTCCGATTCAGGAAAACCAAGGGGCTAGAAAAAAAGGGGGGGAGAGCCACTCAAGCTTGGCTCCCGGTCACCTTACCCACTCATGGGTCCGGTTCAGGAAAACCAAGGGTCTCAAGGAAAAAAAGGGGGGAGAGCCACTCAAGCTTGGCTCCCGGTCACCTTACCCACTCAAGGGTCCAGTTCAGGAAAACCAAGGGGCTCAAAAAAAAGGGGGGAGAGAGCCACTCGAGCTTGGCTCCCGGTCACTTTACCCACTCAAGGGTCTGGTTCAGGAAAACCAAGGGGCTCATATATATATAAAAAAGGGGGGGAGAGCCACTAGAGCTTGGCTCCCGGTCACCTTAAACACTCAAGGGTCCGGTTCAGGAAATCCAAGGGGCCAAAAAAAGGGGGGGAGAGAGCCACTCGAGCTTGGCTCCCGGTCACCTTACCCACTCAAGGGTCCGGTTCAGGAAAACCAAGGGGCTCAAAAAAAATAATTAAAAAAAGAATGGGGGGGAGAGCCACTCGTGCTTGGCTCCTGGTCACCTTACCCACCTAGGGTCTGGTTCAGGAAAACCAAGGTCCCCCCCCCAAAAAAAAAAAAAAAGAAGAGGAAAAATCCTCGAGGAGGGGGACAGGGCCGAAGAAAGCAAGGACCCGAGGGCTCACTGAGATTGGGGAGTAAAGCTAGTTGTTGAGACTGTAGCACTAACACCTCCCTGCACTAACCCGAAATAAACCGCAGAAGGGAGGAGAAAGAAAAAAAAAAGGATTCTTAGTATTTTAGTTGCTGATTAATGATCGGTAAGTTTACTGAGAGAATTTAGTAAGGATATGGGTCTATATAGCTGGAGACCTTTTTGGGAGGTTTGTCAGCCTTAAGGATAGGGGCAATAACTGCAGTCTTCCAGGAATGAGGGAAATAGCAATAATTTAAAAGATTATTAATTAGATGGGTAATTTTTGGAATACAAGAGCGCGGAAGATTCTTGGGTGCTTCATTAGTGATCGTGCTGATGCCTGGGGATTTTTTTATTTATAAGTTTGAGAATTTCAGAGATGACATCAGCATCGGTAAGCCTGGAGGGTGGGGCAATAATTTCAGAACTCAAGAAATTTTAACTTTGTCATTGACCTCCCTCTCGACATCATAATCAGTAATGGGATTACCTTGAAACTGGGTTTCAAACTGGTTTGCAATAGCATCAGCTTTTCGTTCATTGGAGTACGCATAGGCATTCGAATTTGGAATAAGGATGGGGGAAAATATTAGCTTTACTCTCAAACCTCTTGGCGGCTTTCCATATGGAACAATCCTCAGGAGAGAGACTTTCTAAGTAATTTTTCCAATTTACTTTTTCTCCAATATATAACTGCATTAAAATAAGAAAAAAATTACTCTTAAAGTAAAAAAAAGGTATGAAATAAAAGCGAGGCTTAAATTCTCCGGAATAAATTAAATGTTGGCAACTCTGTTACATGACAATGCATATTTCTTACTAGAAGACAATAATATTGATTATCAATAATTATTAAACATTCGATTTTATTCCTTCTTATTATATAATTAATTTTCATTATTTTTTAATTAATTAAAAATTAAACTACATGTGCAAGTATGATCTCATAGGTATAATCAGTGAAATGAAGCAGTAATATTTTTTCTAGTATTATAAATCCTTTTAGCTTAATTTGTCTAAATTATTTAGATATTGATATTTAAAAATCCTCAATGGGTAATCGTACTGTTATCAACAGTCATGACAAATTATTAAATATTATTAGTGCTTTTAATACTCTTTTTATCATTTCAGTGAAATCTATAAAAGTAAAAATAAATTTTTTAAGATTTTTAATAATTAAAATAGTTATTTTTCCCTTAACTCCTCATTTTTTCCTTTTTTTTTTTTTTTTTTTCCTACTAGCAAAAGGTATTGAAATGATATTTCGAAAATAATTATAATTCATTTTCTACATTTTTTAAAGTTTTCTATTTCTTTTGGGTAGATAATATTTTTAATAAAAATGAAATGGACACTTTTTATAGAAAAGAAAGGTAAAGAATAGGAAAATTATATCAACTAAATGAATAATTTTTCTTGGGGTGCATTAGGCATGCTTTCAAGCTCCAGACGAAGTTTCAAATTAAAGTCAATAGCACATAGTAACTCATAAACAGGTTTTTCATGGGGGAAACCGGTGAAATACTAGCGTTTGATACTTTTGCCTCACGTATATTCTTCAATCACGCACTTTCGACTGTTAGAATCGCATACGGTAGTTTTTAGAATGTAATCCTTTAATCAGAGAATCACGATTCTAGAGTATCCTCTATCCTCATTCCTTTCAAAAATCTGAGAGGGGAATTATCGCCAAATGTTGCGCTCGTTGTTAAATATTTGTGGATTCCGTTTATGCTTAAAAGTAACCCTTGATTGAGCTCAGGAAAGTCGTTCGGTATATTTGAGATGCAATAGATTATACTTCAGAATATATGTTAGCAGCTTTAGCAGATTATATGATAGCAGCTTTAGAAGTCAAGTTTATGTAGCCTAAATTAATGTAATCATTATATTAACCCTTTCAGGGGCAATGTAATTAAGTTCAGTTAATATCATGTGCCACCAGAATTTGAGAACAGAGGTTGATAATAAAAAATAAATTAATTTTTTCGGCTAAATTAAAAAGGTAAAAATTTATTAAAAATTTCCGGGGGGAATTTTCGATATTAGGAATTAAAATTAGGCGGTGTAAAATATATACCATTGCCCCTAAAAGGGTTAACCTGGAAACTGTTTCAGTAACTTACTTTTACTCCATATAAATCCCACTAAAAAAATATGTGTACATATTTTCTACAGATAATCCTAATATACATAGTTTGATTCTCGTTTATTTAACCTAAAGTTGTAAATATATATATATTATAATAAATCAATAGAAAATAATTAAATTAGTTGTTCTTGCCAATTTTTCATTATCATTCTACTATTATTAAAATTTCTTGTACTTATTCTAAAACAATGGTGGCTATATTATAAGTATCTCAATATCGAATTTCTTCGATAAAGAAATACATTGAATAGCTTCATTTCAGTGAGAAACTTAATTTGGGAAATATTTCTCGTTACCATAACATTTTTATTCATTTAGTGTATTCAACTGACGATGAGAAAATATATTTAATAGTAAATATTAACATAGTAAAACTTTCACAATGAAAGAGATATTTATTAACACAATTTTATCTCACTATTTTAGTTGTTTATATTTTTTGGCGGCAATAGTGATCCGCGAGGAAAATATTTTATTTTGGATTTCTATGATACCTTAAAGCAAACTATTAAATTTTTACCGAGTAATAGAGCATGTATTATAACTATTTTCAAACATGTATTTGAAAGAATATTCCTCAAGGATCATTATTTTTGAAGCCTCTAAAAGGAAATTGAAAATATATTGACATTTTTTGGTAATAATTTTAGTAATAAAGATATTTTACAATAATGCAACAAAACTGTATTTATTTTAATATATGTATCTTAAAAAATACTTATTAGCAAAGTGTAATAGCTGCATCTTATGTGCTTTATATAATTATAATTATATATATATATATATATATATATATATATTATAAAAGGTAATTAATTATCGTTTGCTTAACTCATTATCTACCGATGGTATTTTAAATTACCCATTAATTCAAAATGAGCATAAAATTAAGTATGTCCAAGAAATGTCTAATCTATTTCTAATAATAGATCGTGTACCCCTCACTTTAATCTCCCAACAAAGCACTAGACCTTACATGTAACTTTTTTTGTTCCTCAAATAATTTTATAGATTGCTCTCTCGCTGTTTTTGTTTGCGATTTTTAACGATCTTCACGTGTGTTATAATTCATACCTATATTACTTCAAGAATCTTTCATGAATCTTACCAGGGAAACATCCCATACTATAATCATAAAAAAAAAAAAAAAAAAAAAAAAATCCAAACGACCATGAATCAAAAGAACATAATTTATAAATATGTTTTTTGACGCATAAAACAATAGCCCTCGTGAGCTCGTTTTCGATTTATAAATTCTTAAAATTCGCTAATAAACGGTGCAACCCCGCATGAATCGATAACATCACGCCTTGCTGAAATAATGAATGAAATCCAAAAACAAGCAGAGATTGAAACGGTGTCGTGCCCTTAGCGGAACATGCCCTTAGCGGAACGTGCCCTTAGCGGAACGTGCCCTTAGCGGAATGGGGTCAAAGGGAAGAAGGAGGAATAGAAGTAGCCGTGCCCTTAGCGGAAATAAGAAGGTATGTTCATTCTCGAACTGATATATGTTCATTATCGAGTGTTCTCTATGGAAAATGGAGTAAATATTGTTATTGGTTTATGTACAGGAATAGACGAAAGTATTCCAAAGCATTTCGTTCTATGAGAGGTATTTCTACAAACCAAATTTTAATAACTTAGCACTTGTGTGTGTGTGAGGAAAATTTTTGTGGCAACTGTATCTCCGAACCTACTGCTTAGAATTGCATAAAAATTTACGTGTAGATGCACCTTGAGCTATATTAGTGCCTGTCAACTTTTGATGTCAACCGCTCAACAGGTGGCTCTGATATACAGCAATTTCCACAATTTAAGGGGAAGCTACATCTCAGGTTCTATTGTGTATAATCAATCAAAACTTGATATAAGAGAAGGTCATTGTGAGACATTATGCTGATTTAATTTGAATGCTTATGGACTGACAGGTGGCGCTGCTATACAGATATTTCTGCAATTTAAGGGAAAGCTATATCCCAGGAAGTGCTGCATAGAATTGCATATAAGTTTATATATTGATGCACTCTGTTCCAAATGAGTGTCTATAAACTTTTAGTGTCAACCGCTCAACAGGTGGCACTGCTATACAGCGATTTCCGCAATTTAAGGGGTGGCTATATCTCAGGTTCTATTGCTTACAATCGAACAAAACGTGATATATGCGAAGGCCCTTATGAGACATTATGCTGATTCAATTTGAATGCTTATCGGCCAATAGGAGGCTTTGCTATACTGCAAATTTCCTCGATAACAAGAAAGTTATATCTCAACTTCAATGGCATATAATTGTACGAAACTTGATATGTGAGATAACTATTATAAACATGCATTTTTAAGATGTCATTTATAGACAATAAATCTGTCTTTCTTTGGTTATTTAGTGTTAGTTTTCTCTAAGATAAAAATTGATTATTTGCACTTAGTGAATTTGTATAGGAAAATATAGAAGAAATTCTTGTGGTGGCCACAGCATACTTGTATTTTTTTTTTTTAAATTATTTATTTATTATTTATGATATGTGTTATTCAAATTCATTATTGATTATTCACTTCTTAAAATGGCTCTAATAGAACCTATGCCACTGGTTTGTGTACAGGGACATCCAAAAAATGCCAATGCCTTGCGCTTTAGGGGAGACATTTTAAATAACTTCATCAAAAAATCATAAAGAATTTCGCACTTATTGTTTATATTCTAAAAAAATCTTTTCTATAAAGTATAATATGCTGAACCTCCAGATTTACAGGACTACGCAAAAATGTTTCGATGCATTAAGGAGTGCAAATAGGAAATTAAGAGCAGATTATCTGTTTGTGTTAGGCATTTTTAGCTCTTTCCAACAATGTTTCAGAGTGATTATGAATTCAATTAGTCTATATGTCTGTCTTTCTGTTTGTCCATTGCGTGATAATACAGACAAAGAACATAGAATGTTATACGATACAACGAATACGTACAGTTGGAAAGTGCTGATAATCAATGTATATCTCATAATTTTTCATTTTTGTTTTAGTTTTAAAAGGTGTAATGCTTAGTTATATTTTCTCAAAAACTTAAATAAAATCATAAAATGACAATAATTTTCGTTTTCGTATCGAGTACTGTGATTCATTAAACTTTATATGGTTACAGATCACCATTCCCTCAAATAACGGATATTCTACAGTACGCATACCTATTTTTGCGACGGGTTACTTCTGAAGCAAAATATAGCCTGTGCTAAATGTGGATAAAGTGTAGAGGAAAATTGAAGAGCTCATTTTTTATTTATTAATTTATTTTTAAATTTATTATACATTTCCGCTAAACGCACGTATGCTGAAAGCACGCCACCGAGGGGAGATAACATTTCCGCTAAGGATACGGGTTTATAGATTTCCGCTAAGGGCACGGTCGCTAAGGGCACGGCCCCATTGAAACAGCATAGACAAACGTGTTCTTTGATGCATTAATCAGTTGCATATTTCATCATTGGGATATATTCAATCGAGATATAATGGCTAAACATTCTCTGTAATACAATCTAAAATTGATAAAAGACATGGTTCTTTCAGGTTTTAACGAAATCCTCCCCTCCCCCCCCTCTCCTTTCTCGTTACTACATTTTTACTCAAACTTAAATATAGATTTCTCGAGAACGGGCTTACAAGGGCTAAAAGTTTATGCCTCAAAAATCACGTTATGTTATGCTCTCTCGAATGTACATAATTTAATCGATTTCTATTATTACACTACTGGAATGGTTTAATAGTTAAAGAAATGTAAGAAATATGAAAAGTAAATACCTTTTTACACTTTTTCAAAGTCCAAATATCTTTTTAGAACTTTGTGTACCAGTAGTAACAAAAAATGTCACCTAAAAAAATCCTCATTAATTACAAAGATGAGGTAATATGATTAATTCTTATTGGATATATCTTTAATATATAAAAGTATATATATATATATATACTTTTAAGTAACTAAAAATATATGTTTGAAATATATTTTTTGTCTATTTCATAATGCGTGTTTAAAGGTTTAAGGCTACCACCAATAATCTTAAAAAGACATTTTTAATTAAAATAAAGCCTTATAAACTTACCCTGTTCACATACTAAATGTAGGATTTTGACTGGAGAATAGTAGTAAAAATCTCGGGGAAATGAAAGGATGATGCCCGGATTAAGGATCCAGTGGTATCCTAATATAATTATTTTACGGTTTATATGTTCTAGTTTTCTTAAAGAAATGGCGAATAATTTTTAGAAATAGGGTTTCTACACTTCGAACACACCTTTAGTATTTGGATCTTCTACCAATATATTCGTATAGTAATGTTGCTCTTAATTGATTGTATGAACATTTTACATATGACAGGGATGGAACACAGGCGCAGAATTCATACCACTATCAATGTAATAAAATTTTCTACTTCTTAAATCAACGATATTATAGGTAGAGAAAATTCTTAAACGGATTCCGGTATGAATTCTGCGCCCGTGTTCCATCCCTGATATGATTACTGTAAAAAAAAAAAAAAAAAAAAAAAAGTACTGGTTCTAAAATAACAGAACGTAACAACCCAATGTAAAACGAGAAAAGAAGCAGTACGCTAAAACAGGGCTGCCAGAGGCGACTCCTTTTATATTCTTTCCGTACCACCACTATTCTCGTTAAATAAAATTTATAAGATATTTATGTTTTAGGATGTCGATTTACCTGTATAATTATATTATACCTTCCTACGTTCTAATTAATATTTCGCAGCATAGCTGCCAATATTTTATTTTTTTCCGGAAAAAATTAGCCCCGCATTTATTTTAAACCACTTCATTTATAGAATATGTATCCCTAATACATAACTACTACAAAATAAGAAAAATTACTGTTAACCACTTTACTATGGCTACGTGCGATGCGTAAGTAGTGTACACTGTCAAAAACTAGTCCTGTTTGCTGCAGTTTACTTCCAGAAATTTTCTGTAATTCAGAAAAATACTTTCTATCAACGGAAAAATTACATTGATAGAACATATTTTTCTGAATTACAGAAAATTTCTGGCAGCAAACAGGACTTTTTTTTGACAGTGTACGTAGCCGTAGTCAAGTGGATAAAAATAAGTGGTATGAAATAAGAGGGGTCTAAAAACGTTCCGGAATAAATTAATATGTTGGCAACTCTGTCGTAGTAATTTTAATCCTGTCCTTTTTTTACACCAGTAAATTCAAAAATTAATATTTTCCAAATCAATTACGATTAAATAAAAAGAAAAATACAAGTGCGAAAAAAAAAAAAAAAAAAAAAAAAAGAGGGGCTAACGATACTACGGTATATTCATTAGGATGTTCGCGTGTATGATTACACAGCTGCCAATATTTTAATTTATTTCGGAGTACTTTTAGACCCGCCTTTCTTTCGCACCACATTATTTATAGAAAAAAATTCTCCAACATATAACTTTGATAAAAGAGGACAAAATTACTTTTAAAAAATAAGTGGTACGAAGTAAAGGCGGGGCTAAAAGTACTCCGGAATAAATTAACACTTTCGCGACCGCATGTTTCGGTCTTTTGGACATTAAGGTCCGCCTGCCGAAGTTATTCTCCCAAGTTACAATATTTCAGAACATTTTTTTTTCTATTTCACATTTACAATACAAATGGATATACATTATAATTTTACTCTTTCTAATCAAAGTATTTGTATCCATAGTGTATTGATTACATAAATATGAATATTGGGTATATTCTTAAGAAATAAATAATACACAAATTGTGGAGGAAACGCCTACTGGCGGAATTAGAGATTTTTAAATGACGTGAATCTAACAAGGAACATCGCCCAAGTGTCCGGCTAGGATTTCAATGAAAGAGAGGTGTTTCTTTCCTAGAGGCGTTTCTTTGATATTTCATCTGCTATCAAATTTTACTCAAAAATACGCCAAAAATTTGTATTTATACAGCAAGTGAATACTCAAATGAATAATTTGGTTGAAATAATTTTCAGTACTATAAATCTTCATTTGTAACTTAAACATGAAAGCGCAGAATCATTTTGCTATATCATTTAGTGCTTTTAAGTCACGCCCAAAAGCGGAGCTTATTGTTGATATGTGGCTGATGTGGTTTTTATCATTTTAAAAATTCAATAAATATAGAAAACATGGACGATAGCAAAAATTTCTATGATAAAAAATATTTGGTACATGCCCTCTATCAGAAATTAAAATTTCATTAAAATCGCAGCCGGATACTTGGGTGATGTTCCTTGTAAGTCAGCGGTCGCGAAAGTGTTAAAATATAGCCAGCTATGTAATTATATTGTAATTACAAGGATGAAACACGGGCGCAGAACTCATACCGCTATTTATTTAAGAAATTCTCTCCTTATAATATCGTTGATTTAAGAAGTTGAAAATTTTCTGACATTGATAGTGGTAAAATTTTTGCTCCCGTGTTCCATCACTGTAAACAGTTTTGCTTGGAAACAGTCATACAAAAAGAAAAAAAAAGTCCCTTGTAGCAGCGTTTTTTAAAATGGTAATTGACATCTTAGATTCGCAACAGTTGTTACATAACCGAAAATAAAGCTAACATGAGCTTACAAGACTCCACTGTAAGAATCAATCAGTGAGCTCTTTCTAAATTACATTTTTTTTCCTTGAGTTTTGTAACGATAGGAATGATATTATTGATATATTTACTTTTTATTTGATATTTTAAATACAAAAAAAAGTTCCCGAGAAACTACTCCTGCATGATAAAATTCATGTGTACGACTAAAATTCATTCATAGTAAAATTTTGAATAATTATTTAATCCATGATTAAGTACGATTGGAAATTTAAATTAAAAGGGGAAAAAATCACAGTTATTTATTTTCTTCCACTTTAACACATGTGGAGCCTGTATATTTATGGACGTATAAAACCAAATTTTATTTTATTATTATTATTATCATTATTATTATATATATATATATATATTAAGTGCATAAGTATAATTTTAAATACATATTGGTCCAAGTACGAAATAATTGCAATTTTTTAGTCAATTTCCTTGAGACATTACGGAATGTGATGTAGGCAAATTATGGAAAAAGCATTTGTGTCTTAGTGAATTGATAATTTAGGAGAGTAAATTTCATAAACACAAACTGAAAATCAGTCAAGAAAACACAGTTTTAATGTTACCAAAAGGTGTCAGTATAGATAAAATGTATTCTAACTGTCGGAATTTCTTCTACATGGTTTACTGGTTTACTTTTGAAAAATTGTCGGGAAACTTGCCCACATTCAGGAATTTTCCAGTTTTCTTCGTAAACAAGATTAATAGAAGACCGCGCCTACAGTTTTCTGACGATAGCAATTTCTAACTAAGTCGCTCAGAATTTCTTCATAATGTTTCCTACGTAACCAGTTACCGAAAAGTGATTACACAGTATTTTTTTTTTTTTTTTTTTTTTTTTTTTTTTTGCCTGTCCCCGTTGTTCTTATGGTAATCACTATATCTCTGTGTAAAAGTTAATTTTTCGTTCTGTCAGTCATTTTCTTGATTAGATAATCGGATTTAAAAAAATGAGGAATCACTCCCTAGAAAATAAATAAATAAATAAGTAAATAAATGAATATATAAATACATCAACAAAAAATTAATTATCAATATCGTCTAAACTTTATGTGCTAGATAAGCTACGTAAACATATAGAAAAATTCCACATTATATAATTTTAAAATAACTACTAAGACATGTTTTTTGATCAGCAACAAAAAGAAGACAAAATATAAAATTTAAAGTTAATAATGCATAAGGAGTGGTTCAACTTTTATATCAGGATGTTTAATTTGTTCACCTCTAAATTTGGATGAATTTGGGTTTCATTAGTATAAAAGGCATTTGACTGGCCTTTATTAACTATTTACGTCCTCTCCAGATTAAGTAGGCAAAATCAAAACATGCAGCTTGAATTGCTGCATGGAGCTATATACTGTAAAGTTGCACCTATGGTGAATTTTGCACAAAACAAGTCTACAGTTAGCATGGGAATTCCAATAACAAATCTATCGTGCTGTCACGTAGAGCCAGAGTCTGATTAGGGGGGAAGCACACATTATTTATACTTACACCGTTATTTTTTAACAAATACTTTCCTCCTATAATAAACACAAAATTCTCATTAAAAATTATTTTTAAAAAATTCTGGTGTCTAATAACGGTGAGTAAATTGGATTGTTTCACACCGTTCATTTTTTATAAAAAATATTTCCTCGTCAAAGCGTGGAATTTCTATGACATGAAGTAAAAAATAATTGTAAAAATATTCCGGTGAGAGCGGAGATAATGTGTGCTTCCCCCTTAATCAAGCTCTGCGTAGAGCAGTGTTCTGATAACTTACAGATGCTGAAGTCATTTAACTGGGTGTTCCATTTCAAAAACCGGCTCAGTTTCACGAAATCTTTTGCAGGCGTGAAAATGTTACATCTTTAGACAGACATGTGCCATCCTGGTAATGTTAAATCGTAAACTATTCTTCATACGATTTTAACAATCTTAACGATTTTAACAAAACTTATTTAAAAAAACTGCCTACACCGAGAGCTGTATATTCTTATTTGCATATAAAAACAGTGTTTGACCAATTTTACATTGTTAATATATACATAATAGGAAAAATATTAACAGAAAATTAGTGCAAAAAATATACATATTTTATTATTTGTTTGCTACAACTAAGATTTTTTTGTTACAAGTACAAATAGTTGACCAGGAAAAAAAAAACATTTTCATTAGAACTTTACCATTATCCCTTTATCACATTTTGGAACAAACGAAATATTTTTCTTTTATCTATGAATTTTGTTCAATTTTAAATCAAAATGTTTACAAATGATGCATAATAAAAATAATATTAAAGAGCAATTTTCTGATAGAATAGTTGAATTTTGTAACTAAAAAAATATATAATATAAAACCTGTAATTTGAAGCGACACTATTTATCAAGTAATTTCTTTATAATAGCCAGGTGTCTCTCCATAATACATGAATCTCTAAAAAACTTCCGTATCGATAAATCAGTGCCAAAGAATTAGTTGCAATATATCATCTAGTATATCTGAAAGAGAAAATAGGAGCTCATGAAGTAATTTATCAAAAGTGAGAGATATTTAAAACTTTGGATCTATAGTGCATTCTTAGTTTAATGCATTTAAACAAATAACTATCGATACAATATATACAAGTTATGCTATGTTCGGAAAAGATCTGTTTGCAAAAAATGGAATTATTATATTATTTAAATAGTATTGATGCACAGTAACGTCAAACAAAATAATTTTCCTTATTCTTCCACCAATATTTTTCTTTTGGAATTTTCAGAAGTAAGTTTGCACAATTAATTTACTAATAAATTAATGCTATATACTGGTGTAAGAATTAGAGATAAAAGGCGTAACTTTCGCCACCATGTGACGTTATTTGAAATAGAATTTTTGCCACAAAATATTGATATAGCGTTCTAAAATAAATTTAAATAAGTTTAAATTTAAGTTAGACAGTCAAATTTAATATAATTATGTATTGTGTTTTAAACATTTGTTATTGGTGCCAAATTATAATAGTGGAATTGTTATTGGTAGCAAAAAATAGTTATTATTAAGAATGTTTTCATTAAATATAATATATATATATACATACATAGTAATATTTATAATTTATTCCGGAGTGCTATTAGCCCCGCCCTTTCCTCATACCAGTATCATTTTAGAGAAAATTTCTTCAAGATGTAATTAAGATGATATAAGAAGATTTTTTTTTTTTTTTTTTTTTTTTATCATACTGGTGTAGAAAAAAGGATGGAGCTAGCAGCACTCCAGATTAAATTATAAATAACAGGTATGTGTATATATATAATTTTAAAACATAATTCTTTTATGATTCTCATTACTATTAAATATTATATCTTTTCTTTTATAGAAAAATATGCAAATTTAAATATTCAATAATAATTTGCACACAAAAAAATATAATTGTATATATATATATATATAAAGCAATATCCATTTTTCAATAAATAAATAAATAAAATATTACACATTTGTAATAGTATATTTTATAATAGTTTAAGAATACTTTACAGAATATTTTACAGAATAAGAATATAATATACATGATGTTATTTAAACCGATATTATTCCTAATTTATTCTTCATTTGTTTATGACTTTGACAATGCTTAACGGCTTCTTACTGCATTATAATCTGTAACAAAATGCTATGAAGCATCAAAATAACAGAGTTTTAGTCTATTTATTATGTAAAAAATTCAGTTCAGAAAGTCGCATTTTGCTCACCATAATTGCTCGTTTTATTGTAGTGTTTTAAACATAAAATATCAAAATAACTCTATGACATATCTATGATAATATTTCCTTTAATAGATATCGTTGCATATTCGAGGTTCATGAATTGTCTCTGAGTGAATGTTGCAGAGGCTCAAAAGTTTATTCACAGAAAATTCTACAATATTACAGGTGTATAAACCAACGATCAACTTCAGTATCAGCAGAAAACACAGCTTAAATAACAACTGACAGCATCACATTCACAGCACTAACTGTAGCATAACATTAACGCGCAGAAAAAGCTGTGATATAAATAAGCTCAGTGCTCTTTAAGCATTTATCAATGTCTGGGCAAAACTCTCCGAATTGGTGCGAATCAATTCCTTAAGTACCCACGTAGAAAATGGAGTAAGTTACAGAAACTTCCCAGCCAATCAAGTTAGAGCTTGCATATTTTATAAATCAATAATAAGGATTTTTTCGCGAAGGTCGCCAAACAAGTCGCCAAATTTGGCACCAAAGCCATTACCCGCCCTGGTGAACCTTTTTAATGGAAAATGAGCTAATTTAACGCAAAAACAAGCTAGAAATGGTGAAAGTAACATTGTATAACCTTACTAAGCCTCTTTGAATGAAATTACATAAAATAACTATTTTTTTTTTACAGATTCGTGACACTGACCCCTTCCAAAGAAACGCATGTTCCGGGCTGTAGAACCCTTGCTCAGGAAGCGAAAACTGAACAAACTAAACCATCAGTAATCAGGGCCTGATTAAGGGGGAAGCTCACTCTTCACACATTATTTATACTTACACCGTTATTTTTTAACAAATACTTTCCTCCTATAATAAACAGAAAATTTTCATTAAAAATTATTTTAAAAGAATTCTGGTGTCTAATAACGGTGAGTAAATTGGATTGTTTTACACCGTTCATTTTTTATAAAAAATATTTCCTCGTCAAAGCGTGGAATTTCTATGACATGAAGTAAAAAATAATTGTAAAAATATTCCGGTATGAGCGAGCTTCCCCCTTAATCAGGCCCTGTCAGTAATACAAAAACTAAGTTGCATATGACAATGAAATAAAAATATTAATGAAATTAAAAATTGAAATATTTAAAAAAATTACAAATAAGTACAATTATGTATATACAAATATTTATATTTCAATATACAAATTTAAAACTAATGTTACCCGTGGTCTGTGGCTATACAGTCATAATGTACCACCTTCGGTTTTGATGAAGGTGTTTTAATAATTCTAACCACGATATCATTCAGTTTTTTGAGGACTGTATAGGGACCGTCTCAGTTGCACTGTTGCTTAGGAGAGAATCGTTTGCGTCGAGCAGGGTTCCACAACCAAACATTGTCTCCTTCCTTGAATTCATGTTAGGTAGCCTTTATGTCATAACTTGCTTTCATTCTCTCCGTCATCGTGTGCATCCGCTCCCGAGCAAGGTTATGTACGTCTTCAAAACGGGCAGGAGATCTCGGATGTACTCCTCTTGCGATAAAGACGCATCTGTTGGACAGCCAGACAGAAGATCATGTGGAAGACGAAGCTCACGTTTGAACACCATCTGAGCTTGTGTACAGCCGAAAGTGTCGCGAACGGCACTTCGATAAACCAACAGGAACAACGACAATTTCAAGTCCCAATCATAATGGTTCCTTGATGCTAGAAGAGATAGGTTATTTAGGAAGGCAGGTTTAAACCTCTCACCCATTCCGTCCCATTGGGATGCAAGGGCGTTGTCTGAGTTTTGTGTATGCTAAGTAGCTGACACAGTCCTTTGAATACTGCAGAGAGTTCGCGCCTTCATCGGTATGAAGCTGTAGGGGGTTTGCCATATCTTGACGCCCATTGCTGCACTATAACCTCAGAAATTGTGCATACCTCTTGATCGGAAATGGGATACGCCTCAGGCCACTTGGTGAAATAGTCAATCACGATGAAGATGTACTTATTGCTACTGGAGGTTCGTGGTAAATGTCCTAATATGTCAAGTGCGATCCACTCAAATGGTGATTCCACATTATACCGATGTAATCTTTGCCGGCTTCGTTTCTTCGGGTCTTTACGAGCCGCACTAGCAGCACAAGTTTGCACATTTCTGCACGTCCTTCCTAGCCCTGCACCAATAAAAGTGTTCTCGAACTTTCTGCAGAGTCTTTATCACTCCTAAACGGCATCCTTTAGGGCTACTATGCAGCTGCTCTAGAATGTCTGGTACCTTCGATCTTGGTAGTAAAATCTGCCATCGGAAATTCTGTTCATCGTCAGATTCCCAGATTCTGTATAGCACGCCGTTTCTAACATGAAGTGAATCGCCGAGTGCCCAGTAACTTTTCGTGATGGGGCAAAAAGTGGAAATGTCCTGCCAGACAGATCTGTTGCTGGTGTTCTCCTTTAATCGTAATATTGGCTTTATGTAAGGATTTTCTAACTGAGCTTATCTAACTTCCTGATCATTCCACGGGTATGGATTCGATGGCGCTGCAACTGTGGCTTGTCAAGCAACTGGAGTTATCAGCTGGTACTTTCCTTCGGTTCTAGAGCAGTACTTGAAAATTTCCGAGCAAGGCCTCTGTAACAAAGCATCTGCATTCCATTGTAGAATTCCTTTACGATGGCGTATTTCGAAGTCGTACTCCTGGAGGCGTTGTATGCACGTGGCAGTCTGGCGTTCCGGATTCTTGAAATCAAGCAACGACGTTAAAGATGTGTGGTGAGTCCGGAGTAGGAATCTTCTGCCATAAAGGTAATGACGGAAATGTTCTATGGTCGTTACGATGGCGAGTAATTCTTTTATCGAGGTACAGTAGTTTCGCTCCGGCTTAAACAAGCATATACTCTAGTAGGAAACAACGCGCTCTTACACATCAATTTCCTGTAACAGAACAGCACCGACACTTTGATGGCTTGCATCAATGTCTAATGTGAATTTTTTTGTGAGGCTGCGGATACGTCAGAATAGGCGTAGCTGTTAAAGCCTCTTTAAGTGTCTTGAATGCTTTTTCACATTCTTCTGTCCAAAGGAACTTCTTTGATCAACTTGTGCAGAGGTCTTGGAATACTTAAACAACCCATCACAAACTTCCTGTAGTATGTACATAAGCCAACGAAGCTTCGTAATTGATGGACGTTTTTAGGGTGACTCCAGTTATAACTCACTCCTCGATGGAACAAGTTGCACTTGCTGGAATTCAATTTGAGGTTAGCCATTCTGAGTTTTTTCAGCACCTTACGGATGGTTTTAAATGATCTTCAAAAGTACGACCCGCAATGATAATATCGTTAAGGTATACAAGACAGGCTTCATAGGAAAGTCATTTTACCCATAGCCTACTAAATTAGATGCCTGTCGCGTGACTCGGAAACTTGGCAACAGTTGAAGAGGTAGACAGCGCCACTTGGTACAAATTGCGCGACTTTTTTATTCAACAGCCACCAAAAATTTTTAAAATGGGAATATGATATACATAAAAGGCGAATAGAATCGAAGAAACGTCGATTATATATATCATTCATTACTTCTCAAAAGTATTGCTGAAATTGAATAAAAAAGTCGCGCAATCTGTACCAGGTAGCACTGACTACCGCTTCAACTGTTGTCAAGTTTCTGAGCCACGTGACAGGCATCTAGTTTAGGAAGCTATGTTTTAACACTGTCTCCTTCAGGAGCTCGAAGATTGCCGGTGCGTTACATAATCCAAATAGCATAAATATGAATTGCCACAATCCTTGTCCTCTTGTTATGAATGCAGTCTTCTCATGGTCTTGAAAACATTTCAATGAGAGATAATTTTTTAATTTGAAAAAAACTGACCGTTTGCAAATCTTGCTAAACTTTTGAGCAGGAGTGTGTGTATATATATATATATATAACTGAATTAAAAAAACATATAATTCATGTAAGAGAATTTAGTTCATAAATGTGGCAAAATTATAACTGGTGCATTTCAGGGCATATATGAAAAAATATTTCCTAGTCGTTTGAGTTTCAGACATTAGGAAAACTAATCTCCCGTTTTTCAGCTTTATTTGTCTGGAAAATTGACCATAGGATAGTTTTATACGCTTTATAAACTAATTGGTAACGTTTCCAATGTTTCTGAAAGACTATACAAGGATTTTTGTTTTTTTTTCTTTATTATTATCATTTTTAATAAACATATTTCTCTCTTAATTAAAATATGAGATTTAAATTAAAAATAATGGTAATAAGTCTTATTTGGAGAAAGTAAATTTATGCAGCTGTGTTATAATGTGTTTTACTCAATTCACAACCAATACATTTGATAATAATACATGTCTAACAGCTATATCTTAATACCTCAAAAGTTTTTGAAAGTCTTTGAAAAAATATTCTTTTTAGAATATCCGAAATCTTATCGAATCTTATCTACAGACATATGCTGTCAATACCGGAATAAAATTAGAAATAAGAAAGAGATTCTAATACTTTCAGTCTAAAGATTCAAAAATCAAATAAAATAAATAATTCAAAGTTCAAACGAAAGAAATAAGATGTACAATAGTGAAAAGAAATTTTATCGAAAAATTCTATAAATAGTTATTAACACTTTTAAAAGTCTGACACCTTAGAAATAAACTGTATAAAATACTTTAAAGAAGTTTAAAGTAAAAAAGAAACAAATAAGAATGGTTGCTGCAAATACCTTTTAAAATTACAATATTCTACTTGAAATCCTTCTTTTTACATTTAGAAATGTTTTTTTTTTTTTTTTTTTAAACGAAAGAAATGTTTTTTGTGCTGATATTTATTTATGTCGAAAAAATGCTTAGTAAGAAATTTACTTATAAATGAATATGTATGTATATATATATATATATATATATATATATATATATGGCATGACATTTTATATTATTTAGAGATAACAATTGTTTAGAAGAAATAATTACGTGTAGCTACAACTAAACTTATGCTATAAAGTCTATCTTGTATCTAAAACTAGAGTGCAGATTATCACGGTGTTTCAGTATGTGAACAATTTATTAGATATATTAAAAGAATATGATGTACTTCCGTTCAGAAATTGTCCAATGAGTAGTGCTTTGCATGAAAAAACTCTAGTATAAAATTGAATGAGCTAGTGGGTCCAGAAACCAATCATAAATTTTAAATTTATTTATTATTTCCGCATTAATAACTCATTTTGTCTTATTTTTCATTTTTAACACGCTTTTATTAGCTTCACCTGTATGTTTATTTGTATGTATAGCGTATGTCTATAACTGCTCCGGAAGCAAAAAAAAAAAAAAAAAAAAAAAAATTATATTGTAAAAAAAGACTTTCCATACGTGAACGCTGTGGCTGTGAGGCAAAGCTCCGCGTTACGAACCTAAAGGTCTAGCGTTCGAGCCCAGTCAGGGGAGATTTTTAAAAATGGTTTTTGTTTAATTCCAAATTATTTTAATTAAATATTTAAATGTATGCAAATTTTATGGTGTGTCACTCACACGATTTTCTCTTACCCTGCATTTTAATACTAAGATAGATATTTTGTGCTTTTTAGTTCACATTTCTATAAAAGCGTGTTCTTTAATTTTTTAAAACTATAAAATTATTCATGCAAAGCACCACCGAAAAAACATTTTATAACCAAATCTATAAATTAGGTGCACCGAAAAATTGTCGTTTTAATTTAAAATCTTGACACTGAAAATTTTTCATGGACAAAAACCTATAATCTTGAAGGTGATATTTTGTAAAGTATCATATAATCATAGCTGTCAACATTTTATTTTTTTTCCAGAGAATTTTTATTTCACACCACTTTATTTACAGACTTTTTTTTCCAATATTTAACTATGATAACATAAGGCAAAATATTTTGAAAATAAAAGTGGTGCGAAATAAAAGCGGGGCTAAAAAGACTCCTAAATAAATTAAAATATTGGCAGCTATGATCAGTGCTGCCAGATTTAAGGGAAATTTTTATTCAATAGCCACCGTTAAATTTTATTAGTAATGGTTACATAATCACATCGAAAATTTCTTTAACCCTTTGCCGCTCAGTGTTCCACTACATGGAACACCTAACTTCACTAGCGTCTGCAACCGTTAAATTCAATTGCAAATTCATAAAAATAGGTTTATTTTTTACTTTGAACTTTCCTTTTCATCCTTAGATGGCACCAGTATACAAGGCAATCCATGATATTTAGCTGGAACGAGTTATTTTAAACCCTCGTATTTACAAGAAATTTTGTATATTTTTTTTGTGATACAAAAAAGATTGCTTGAAAAAAGATTTCTATGTTATATCGTTGGCTGTACTCTAAATTATTTATTCTATATTAATTTTAATATTTTATACAGGAAACGTACGAGGAATCGCTGAATAAAATAAGGTGTTCCATCTACTGGAACACTGCGACACTAGCGCATTTCATATTATGCAACCGAAAACAATGATGAGAGAAGACAGCTGTCTTTACGTGTTCTGTTTTCCTTTGTTTGGAGGGAATGACGTCAAGCTATAAGATGCTGCGAAGAAGGGTTGGTTGTCTATTAAAAAAAAAAAAAAAAAAAAAAAAAAAACGCACAAAACTAGTTTCATGTGCAAAACTTACAATGTTGGTTTGTGCTTGTACCAAAAGAGTGTGACGTGATTCCAAAAATTTTATGAAGCTAAAAAATAGACTAATTGTAAATAATTTTGTACACAGAACCTGTATGTATGTATACTAACTGTAAATATAAAATTATTTCATAAAAAGTCATATAAACAAGATTTTTTTTGGGGGGGGGGCGGGGAAGTGGGGAATGGGGTGTAGAGTAGCAGGCCTCCCGTGATGCACCATGGGTCATGCTAAATCTACTACTAAGGTATAATACAGTGTTTTTTAATTCAAATGCAAAATCTTCTACATATTTACGCGCTTTACTGCGATGCTCTTAGAACTTTTCAGAGCTCTAGTGGCGCAGTGTTCCAGCTGATGGAACACCCACAGATTCAAAACGGTAAGTACTATCTTTACAAAATTATACATGTGTACTCCTTTAGACCTAAGTAGATAGCCTACAACTTTTTTTTGTTGAAATTCCAACTTTAAAGGGTAGTGAGCCGTAAAGGGTTAAAAGATGTTTCGAAATGATTAAGAAACCGTTTCAATAAAAATTTAGTGATGGCTGTTAAATAAAAATTTCCCTCAATCTGTCAGCACTGGCTATGATATAAGTACACTTAAAAAATCTCTGGTGCCATTTTATTACGTTAATACAACAGGACTCTCCGGTCCAACAAATACTTAAAGACATTTTCCTTAACGTATGTCATGACTCTTCTGTATACGGCATTTCAGGCAATTCAGTAGATTGCCAGGAAATTCCACCACTGAAGTTCATATCGGAAACTTATTTATATCCACAATGTTTTTTAACCATAGATTTTCACCTAGGAAATATAGTGACATCCACCATAACAATTTAGGCTGATCAAAAATTATTTTCAGTATCTTTCTATGAACGGCGGACTATTAGTCTCAATCTACGGATTTTTACGATGCCAGTTTTACGATAGTTGTACATTTATCGAAATCGAAAATATAATTGAATAATTTGAAAAGGATGCTATAATTAAAAAAAAAAAAAAAAACTAATAGTCTTCCGTACTAAACTAAATTCTGCTTTTTCTAGAATTTCATCAAAATGATTTTTTCTTTTTCTTTCTTTTCTTAGAAAGAAAAAGAAAAGAAAAGAAAATTAATAATAATCAATATCAAGACGAACTGTATCTTTTTTTTTTTTTTTTTCTCTTTTAAAATTATATATACCTCATATTTTTAAAAAATTACCAAAATAATAGTCATCGCAATTTGAATTTCAAAATATAACTGAGCATTTAAAAATAAACCACATAAACAGAATATATAAGGAAATAGTATGTTGTAGCCATCACATGTGTAGGAACTTAACTACAAATAATTAATTTTCGACGGACCATCTTCGTTGGTTTAATATTTTTAATTTGTACGATCACATACATCAAGTATTTACACTATATACAACGAAGAAATAATAGGTAGCACATAAAATAATAATTGTGGGCGTCAATAAATTTAAAGTTCTGTTGCCCACGTCCATTGTGCTTGGCTTCTCATAGCCTTCTGCCCGGTGATCCGCGACGGGGTGGCGCGCATGCGTCAACATCCCGCCCGGCCTTGCTATGTTGTCATGCAAGAACTTACAATATTTTTTTTTTTTGCAAAACTTTAAATTTACAATTTCACATAACATAAATAGATAAAATAATAACAAATAAATGAATGTAACATAATATCAATATTTCGCACAACACAT
Source organism: Salticus scenicus (assembly GCA_963930645.1). Classification (NCBI taxonomy): domain Eukaryota; kingdom Metazoa; phylum Arthropoda; class Arachnida; order Araneae; family Salticidae; genus Salticus; species Salticus scenicus. The sequence continues at coordinate 212,641,596 of OZ005659.1, forward strand.
AGAATTAGAAAAAAGATTAACTGATTATAATAAACAGAAATTTTCATAATTAACTAACAAATTTAGAGTAATATATATAATACAGTAAATTAATATAATAAATGTTCATATTCATTTTTTTTTTTTTTTTTTACTCCTCGATAGGCAGCACGCACAATCTGGAGATGGATCTTTTGTAAATCCCTTTGGTAGTTTTTATATCTACCAATCTAACTTTATTATCCTGACCAGGATATAGCTTTATTACACGCCCTAAAAACCACTTGCATGGTGGAAGATTTTCTTCCCTGACTAAAACCATTTCTCCGATTTTTAAATTTTCTTTATCAATTATCCATTTTCTGCGCTGTTGTAAGTTATTCAAGTAAGAAAGACTCCATCTTTTCCAGATTGCCTGAACTGACTTCGTAATATTTTGCCAAGCACTTAGGCGATTTTTCTCAACATTAGTTAAAGAAGGTTCAACATCAGCCGTTATTGGCCTTCCAATAAGAAAATGGGCTGGAGTTAAAACCTCTAAATCTTCAATACTTGAAGTTAGCGGAGTCAGTGATCTCGAGTTCAAGATCGCTTCCACTTGAGTAACAAGTGTAAGCATTTCTTCAAATGTAAATTTTGAATTACCCGCTATGTGTTTAAAATGGTATTTAAACGCTTTGATATTTGCTTCCCATAGTCCACCCCAATTTGGACTCCTTGGAGGAATAAAAACCCATTCTATTTTTTCCTCTGCAAAAAATTTGAATAAGGATTCTTCCTCATCTCTTACCAGTTTATACAAGGCATTTAGTTCCCTGTTGGCGCCTACCATATTGGTCCCATTATCCGAAAATATTTTATGACACTTGCCCCTTCTCGAAATAAATCTTTTTAACGCAGCTATCAGAGCTTGTGAAGTTAAATCACTAATAAGTTCAAGATGTATAGCCTTTGTTACTAGACAAATGAAAATACAAACATAAATTTTGATTTCTGGACCTTTCCTTCCATATTTATTTTTGATTAAAAAGGGTCCAGACAAATCTACTCCAGTTGAATTAAATGTTTTATCTGGCGTTATTCTTTGTTTTGGCAAGTTTCCCATTTTTTGTACACATACTTTCGGATTTGCTTTAAAACAGACTAAACATCTGTGCACAATTTTTTTACAAAGATTTCTCCCATGAATGGGCCAATATTTTTGCCTAACCTGAAACAGAAGATGTTGGGGACCAATATGAAAATATTTTTCATGATAATATTTTACAATTAATTCCGTTAATTTACTTTTTGAAGGAAGTACATAAGGATGCTTAATCGAATAAGATAACTGCGAATTTTGCAGTCTCCCCCCTACCCTTATTAAACCATTGTCATCCAAAAATGGGGATAAATTAAAAATTTTACTCTTATGCGATACATTACCGCCACTTTTCAAGGCAGCTATTTCCGTAGGAAATTCTTCCTCCTGCAGCTGTTTCAGTAGGAAGTCTTCTGCCTTTGTCAGCTCTTCAGGCATCAGCGGTCCTTTCTTCTTTTCTAAAGGATTTCTTAGATTGTGAAGAAACCTGAAAAGAAAACTACATATACGTAATATTTTTAAAAATCTATTACTACGATTAATCAGATAGTTCAAAATGTTAAAGTCCTTTTTCAAATTTAGAGTCACTGCATTTTCAGATTTTAATTCAGGAGTGTAGTCTTCCTCATTTAGTTCTGAAAAGTCAATAAAAGATTGTTTGTTTTTCGGAAATTCAGGATCTTTCAGAAATTCAGCACCTGTCCACCATGTGGCGCTGGTTGTTAGGCTTTCAGCAGTCATCCCTCGAGACAACAGGTCAGCAGGATTTTCTTTACTTGCACAATGGAACCAAGAGTTAGGGTTTGTCAGGCTGGCAATTTCTTGAACACGGTTGGCGACAAACTGCTTCCATCGGGTTTTAGTACCCTTTATCCAGAAAAGCACTATCTGCGAATCAGTCCAGTGATATTCAACAGAAGGTCTTTTAAGGTTTACAGTATTTTTCACTTTGGTGATCAGACGAGCTGCGACCAGGACACCCAATAATTCAAGGCGAGGTAGTGTAACACCGCTGAGGGGAGCTACACGGCTCTTGGAAGTCAAAAGTTTTACTGAAATACCATTTTTTGATTTTGTTCGTACATAAATGGCAGCGCCATATGCTTTTTTGCTAGCATCGCAAAAACTATGTAATTCAACTACATCTTCTGGGGAAGTGGCATCAAGGACGAATCTAGGGACTTCAAGCTCTTTTAACAAGGGTAATTCCGAACACCATTTCATCCACTCTTTTTCGATATTTGGTGATAATGATTCATCCCATTTGGTTTTAGTTGTCCAGATATCTTGAATGATAATTTTTGCCCTGACAGTGAATGGAGAAATTAACCCTAAGGGGTCGAAAATTCTCCCTACGGCTTGAAGAATGGTACGTTTTGTAATTTTATTTATGGATATAAAGTTCAACAAACTCTTGATATCTACAATCAAATTATCTTTATTAGTATCCCAAGATAGTCCCAAGATCTTTGTCTGATTTATACCTAAGCTGATGGTAGATTCTACAGGGTATGTATCAATTTTTTCGCTTTTCCACTGCTCTGTTAATTCGGTATCGTTACTTATCCATTTTCTAAGGGACATTCCTGCGGCTTCCATAATATATTTTGCACTTCGTGATAATTCAAGTGCTTTGTTAAAATCATTACCTCCAGAAATTAAGTCGTCTACGTAAAAACATTTATCTAAAAGTCGAACAGTAGCGGGAAATTCTTCTCTATACTTCTCAATGTGATGTCTAATAGTAGCAGCGAGTAAGAATGGACTTGAACACACCCCAAAATTAACTCGATTGAAACGATAAATCTGTAATTTGGGTTTTTTATGCGCATGCGGTTCTTCATCACTCCAGAAAAAACGAACAGCGTCTTTATGTTCATCAGCGAGACAGATTTGTAGAAAGGCTTGTTTAATATCAGAACAAAATGCTATTTTGTTTAATCTAAAATTAATTAAAACATCCAAAAGATTCGGATTTAAATTTATCCCCTGCCATAGGCAATCATTCAGTGACAGCTGATTATTTTGATGACTCCCTGCATCAAATACGATTCTTGTTTTGGATGTTAAGCGACCTTCCTTTCTTACTGCCTGATGTGGCAAATAATAAATAGGTTTGTTTAAATTATTTTCTGCTGTACTGGGTTCAACTATTTCTATTATTTTTTGATTTACGTAATCACGAATAATCTCTCTATACTGTTCATATAATTCTCTATCATATTTAAAACGTCTCCATAAACTTAAAAATCGTTGTTTCGCTAACGTGTAATTATCGGAAAGTTCATTATAGGGTCTTCTAAAGGGCAAGTGTACAACGTAGCGTTTGTTTTTAAACTGAATCGTTTCATTAAAAATTTCTATAGCTTTATCACTTTCTTTTTGAATTGGATCGTCTCTTATTCCAATGCTCTCTAGATCGAAAAAGAGTTTAAGAGTGCTACTAAGGGAATCGTCTGACAAAACGAAACACTGTTTCGAATTATTCAGTTCTGTTTCTTCAACCTTTCCACACGCTAGCCATCCAAATTCGGTTTCCTTAAAAAACAAATCGTCATTTATTTTATAAGTATTATCCTTTAAAACTTTGAATAATATATCTGCACTGATTAACGCTTCTATTTCATTCGGTTCAAAAAATGTCTCGTCACTCAATTTCAAAAATTCTGGAATTTTTATGTCTGAAATGTTTAATTTATTGCATGGTGTAAGCCCAGTTATTTTATCTACAATCAAAAATTCTACTGGTTCACTAAAAGAACAATCTTCATTTGAAATAAAGGTATCTAATTTCCACTTAATATTTTGGGTCAATCCATTCAAACCTGAAACTGGAGTTTTTATTTTTTCTCTTCCCTAACAGCACAGTTAGGCTTAACTTATCCACAGTACATCTTAAGGATGTTTCTGGGATGTCTTTTCATCCAGAAGACATCTTGAAGATATCCTGGGGAGGTGATGTGCTGTCTGGGTTTTAATTCCTAAACATTCACTCATCTTTTCAGTTAATACGCACACATTTGAAGCGGAATCCAGAACGCATCTTATTTTTATTCTTTTTTTGTTTTCGCATTGAACATAAATATAAGCTGTGGAAAATAGAATACTTTTTCTATTTTCTTTTAAATATCTGCTATTATTACTCAAAACGGAAGCATTTAATTGCGCAACCCGTTTGTCTATATCTGGTAATTTGGATGAATTTATTTCATCTGAGTCTGGAACCGGGGTTTTGGCGCCAGAAGAAAAACATATTAATCTGTTGTGCTTCATTCCGCAGGTGCATTTGAATTTCGATAAGCAATCATTTTTTTTATGGTTTTGCCTAAAACAAACCTCACAAAGCTTGTGAAGGCGTATTATACTTAATCTTTCGTTAATGTTTAATTTCAAAAATGCATCACATTTATAAATAGGGTGATAAGTATTTTTACAAACGACACAATTTTTGTTTTTATTTTCATGCATTAAAAGAGTTTTAGATTTGTTAATAGCCGGAAAGTTTTTGTTAGTATTTTTATTTCCGCTAGTCATATTCGTTCTATTAATAGATAATAAAACTGATTCTCGTTGTTCCAAAAATTTGATAAATTCTTCAAAGGTGGGAACATTTTTGGATTTATGGGACAACTCAAAATTCTTCCTAGATTCTCTGTCTAACTTTGCTACGAGAATATTTATAATGAAAACATCTGATAATTTATTCTGTACATATTTAAGAACTTTCAAGGCACGCAGATTTTTCTGAATACAATCAATCATGTTTCTTATCTCTTTGGGATTTTCAGTTTGAATTTTCTCAAAATTCAGAATATTTTGTACATGAATATCAACAATTAATCGCTCGTTATCATAGCGATTTTCTAATGCATTATATAATGATTCAAATGTATCAAAATTACTAACTAGATTTTTAGCATCATATTTGAGACAAGATCTAAGATAATATAATTTCTGCGACTGATTAATGTGAACATTATTGGTTATTAAATCATCAAATTGTTCTTTAAAAGAACTGAATTCCTCATATTTTCCTGAAAATTCAGGTAATACTAAAGGAGGAATTTGAGTTTTTATTTCAACGGCATCTTGAGATGCATTTTCAGTCGCATTTATTTTTTTATGAGAATCAAATTTCCTACAAGAATTAATAAGAGTATTAATTCTTACCTCTAATTTTTCCAGACGTTCTTCGCATGAGTCAAGATCGTCATCTATGGTTGCTTGTTCAGCATCTTTCAAGTCTTGAATTTCGTAGTATTTTTGTCGTAATTCATCGATTTTTGTTTGTAGTAGTTCGACGTTCTTTAATTTCACTTTCATTTCTACTACATCTATCTCGTAATTTTCGGCATTTGTGCCTTCTACATAGTTTTCAATTCTAGTTATCTTCCCTTTCAAGGAAGATTTCAATTTATTATTTTTATCCATAAGTCGCTGATTACAAGCTCCTTTCTCGACGGAGCCACTTTTTGTAGGAACTTAACTACAAATAATTAATTTTCGACGGACCATCTTCGTTGTTTTAATATTTTTAATTTGTACGATCACATACATCAAGTATTTACACTATATACAACGAAGAAATAATAGGTAGCACATAAAATAATAATTGTGGGCGTCAATAAATTTAAAGTTCTGTTGCCCACGTCCATTGTGCTTGGCTTCTCATAGCCTTCTGCCCGGTGATCCGCGACGGGGTGGCGCGCATGCGTCAACAACATGATTTTCTTCTATGTATTCTTATGCAAATTCACGTAGTACAAATTATTTATTTATTTATTTGTTTATTTTTTATCATAAAATAAATCAAAGGCATTCTAAACATGTCTAACAAACTATCCTTGATTATCCTTGTAACATTATGATGAAAATCTTAAATTCCACAAAGCTTTAGGGATATAAAAATGATACTATTTATTAACTGAAATTTTTATAAAATATCAATACTTCTGTAATACTCGTGTTTACATGAGCCGTACTCGCGCCCATTTTTCAGGACAATCTTAAGAATGAGAAATTTTCAAACTTATAGCTAACACTATTTTTATACGATAATCTCTTCCTTAAATAATCATGGCACATTACTTTAAATATATGCAGAAGTACTTCTGCATGAAATTAGTGGTGGCAATAAAAGCGGAAATTCCTCATCTCTGAGAGTGTCCTAAAAAAAGGGCGAAGAGTACGACCCCTGAGTTTAATAGTGAAGACCATTACATCACTATTAATCAACGATAAATATGATTATACATATATATATTGAGAAAATATTTATTTTTAGCACATCCCTTGCATGTAACGTAAACAAATGTATATTTATGAAGAAAATCGGGCCCCGCATTTAAACGTTTTTCTAAAACTATATTTTACATTAAAAAGGGGGTTTGCGTATCCGGGATAAACACTTTATGTGCCGTACGCTCAAATATTTGCCAGAGGCATTGACCGCATTGATTTCTGAGTATAAAATATATTTCATATAATCAGAAGTACGCAAAATCTTACTTTGTAAATAATGTTGCGTTTTATAGAAAAACACAAGGAGATTTTCTCTACACTGTCAAAAATTTCAGTTCAAGATTAAACCAAATATTGGTGCTACCATAGCCTCCTTAACTAGATGCCTGTCGCGTTGCTCGGAAACTAGGCAGCAGTTGATGCGGTAGACAGAGCCACCTGGTACAGATTGCGCGACTTTTTTATTCAACAGCCACCAAAATTTTTTAAAAATGGGTTATGATAATGGGGAATAAAATCGAATAGACGTCGATTATACATATCATGTATCACTTCTTTAATTTATTGGTGACAGTTGAATAGAAAAGTGCCATAATCTGTACTAGGTGGCGCTGTCTACCGCTTCAACTGTTGCCTGGTTTCCGAGCTACGCGACAGGCATCTAGTTAAGGAGGCTACAGTAGCTTCTACTACAGTAGCTTCAATTTGTTGCAAATAAGCGATGGTGAAACCTGCCATTCTTTGGTACTTGTTGTTGAGAAAAAAGCAACGAATTATGGTAAAGTATTTTTCCACCATATGGATATAGATATTTCAGTACTAAGCCTTGGATTAACGAACACAAATAATGCTGGACGGTTTCACCATTGCATGATTGTAGCTACGGTGTACCATGTTTTGGTTCAAACTAGGGCAATTTTTTTTTAAGTGCACTGTTCAAAATAAGACTTCTATATGATAAGAGCTGGCGCAGTGTCTGCTATTTTCTAGCCCGTCTGAGTAAGTGGGGGTGGTAGAAAAAGCTAGGTTTCCTGATTAGCGTTGTTATCGCTTTGAAACTTCTATACAGATCAAGTGAGCTAGAACTTCTTATCACGAAACAAACAACTGGCAATTTTAAGAACATCGCCATGATTCTCAAAACTGCAACACTTCATGTTAAAAGAAATGTAATTTTAAAGTTAATTTTAAAAGAACTTAAAAACAATAACTTGAAAAAAAAAAACAGTACATTCATATTAAATTTGTCGAACAATTTTAAAAATAAAATAAAATAAGTTAAAAATATGGGAAATCTTACGCTATAAAGTTGTGTTACTGCTCCAGGTATCCACGAGTTACATCTGCAATTTATAATTCACTCATTCCTTCTTTCTGTATTTGAAGAAATTATATACAGGTGGTGCCCTTTTATGGAGTTATTCGAACAATTTATTGCCGAAAAACCACCAATAATAAATCGTCAACCGGTCTTGTGGGCTAGAAAATGGCGGATGCTTCAGCCCATCAATGTAGGAGTTCTAGTTCAAAATAACAAAGTACCTCGGCGTAAAAGTGTTAATGGTGAAATAATGTTTAGAAGTATAATTTTTTTTTTTTTTTTTTTTTTTTTAGGATGAAAATTTTTGACATAAGTTTATTCTGGATTCGTACATATTGCTACACTAGATAGGATATGTCTAATAAAACGAGTGCAAAGGACCGACATTTTGTAAGTCTACTCCACTACTTTTTTTTTTTTTTTTTACAATAGAATAAGAGAAATAGATTAGCATTCTATATAAAGGTGCTTATAAAGAACTCTGCGACCATTTATGATTTTGGGAGTGAAATGTCGATTAAAATCCGATATTTCAGAAAATAAAACAGTATACATCTTGCCGCTCCAGATACTTTTATATGGATTTAGAAAATTTCAACTAGATGAATGAATTAGATCAAAGGTTAAATTATTTGCAAGATTAACTAATTTCTATAGATTTCATTTTATTCGGTTTGAAATATTTTTTTGTGGTTCCAGAATATAACTCATTTTTATGAAAACAAATTTTAAGAAATATATAAAAATTCAAAATTTTGTTATGAATATTTTGAAAGCGAACATTTCTCAAATTAACATTAGCGCCCCTCCCCCTCTCCCTTTTTTTCAAATAATGATAATAATAATAATATACGTTTAGTTTATATTTTAGTAAAATCAATTTTTAAGCTTTTGTATACTAGGAAAATTTAGTATTATACAGATGTCCCTGATTTCATGGGTAAAACTTTAAAGGGAGAAAGGGCACACCATAAGGAACCCATGACCGGAAACGTGATCTTGACCCTTTAAAAAAACAGATTTTTTTTTTTTTTTTTTTTTTTTTTAAGATATGTGGGCGTGGCTTTTGAATGTTGATTTTTTTTAACAAATATTTTTTCTTACTTGCAAATTTTCACATAAAAGGTATACATAGTAATAATGTTGTTTCTAAGCGATGTATTTAAATGCCCTGACTGTATTAATCCGATTACTGTACAGTCGGGGAAAAAAAAAAAATCGCAGCACTCGCTGTAATTTCATTATTAATTGACGCAGAAAAATTTAATAGACACCATTCAACAGGAAATCAATTGCACTTTTCAAAAATGCTGTCAAATTTTGAATTAGGGGTTATCTACATATTGAAATGAGCGCCAACTTTGATTTTTTCAATAGCAACACCCAATTTTGACTTCATATTCGATTTTCTAAGAGTCTGGCAGTGCGGAAAAGTATACTGTTTATATACTTTATCTTTAGCATTTATAGAGTTATAATAAAAAATGTGTTAGGGGGTTATCTGTAAATGAAGAAAAATAAAATTAAGATCCTATAAGAAATAGACAAGATTTTAATGTTTTACACCGGAAATCTTTCAGAAAAAAAAAAAAGAATTATAAAAATTAATAAAAAAAATATTGACTTTTAACAGTTCCTTAGTTATCTTGAATGTGAATCCACTTTCTTAGATTTGTATATACTTCAGTACTTTTTTAAATAATTTTAGGTCTATTTAAATACATTACACTTGCGATTTTGTCCAGACTGTACTCTTTAAAAAAATTGCAATAGTTTTCAATTAAATGTGTCTATTATGTCTGTAGGGATCACCGATAAAGCTTAAATTTTCTTTCGTAGGTGTAACATAAAATACGAAATGAAATAATATAGATATATATATACAACAACGCATAAACTAAACCTTTTCGGATAAATTCTTGTAAGGGTTCATGAAGTAAATATTAAACAATTTTAATCGCAATTACCAGTTCTGGGTCAGTTGAACTCTTTGGAACTGTACGATTTGCTTTATAATTTCTATAAAAATATAATTTTTTAAATAACCCTTTCGCGACTGCTGACGTAGATTCACGTCATTTGAAAATCTGTAACTCTCTTAGTGGGCGTTTCTTTCGTAATTTGTGTGTTCCTTATTTCTTAAGTGTGTACCCATTGTTCATATTTTTGCAATAAAATATACTATGGATAGAAATATATTGATTAGAAAGAATATAGTTATACTGTATATCCATTTGTAATATAATTGTGAATACAGAAAATTTGCTCTGAAATACTTTATTTTGAGAGAATATGCGGATCTTACTGTAAAAATTTCAAAATCCTGCGGTCGCAAAAAGTGTTAAAATATATTTATAAAAGTCAAATTATATTTTTAAATATATATATAAAGTTAAAATATATTATTAAAATTTTAAAGACTGAAGTATCCTTAAAATAATAATCCTCCCCCCTACAAAATAAATAAATAAAAATAAAGCAATATATGAAGCAAAAGATTCAGCCTTTCACTATAACGGTAACTAAGAAACAATTTTACAAATCTGTCTTGTATTCCAATTCCATTCGTTTTTTTAATAGACAATTTTTACACTTACAATTTTTTCTACTTAAAACAGTAAACCCCGCCTATTTAGTTATTTTTTTTCTTCTAGTGTTCGTTTAAAAGATTCGAAATTTATCACCAGTAATCGATGAAGTAAATACCACTTCTGCATATTTTTGTCAACATAAAATAAGGGGTTTAACACGAATACTCAATGTCACATTTACTTTTCTTTTCTGTATTGAAGAACGATGAAGGCGGGGCTTGTCGTCTTTAGAAAACAGAAATTCTTGATGCTAACACTAATATCTAAAAATCATCATTTTTGTTTCATTTCTTTGCGTTTGACGTTGTTGTTATATAATTTGTCCCGTAAATAAAACATAAAAATATTTTGATTAATTTTCTTTGTTATTTTTAAAGATTTGATTCGGTATCCCATGCAAAACTTTATAAAAGACGGCCCCGTAAACCACTCCAAAAGAAAGATTTATTTATATCTCGAAAACTAATAACTGGAATGAGCTGCAAATTTGCACACCGATATTTTCCAGCATTAAGATTCACGTTATGTAAAAATTAATATAGGTCATAATTCATAATTTTTATGAATATGAATTTATTAATATTTTTCAAAATTAAAAATATCTTTCAGAATCAAAAGTAATGATGGATTATCTTTGGGTTTCTTCACTGTATTTCGTAAAAAAAAAATTATATCGATCAAGTTATTTTTTCTGAAGATATTAATAAAAGTTTGAAATATGAATTTAACATTAGCACCTTCAAACTTTGAACGCTTACAACTATGTGGAAAAATAAGTAAAATATACAACCAATATACTTTTTCGCGTTGTCGCGATACCAGGAATTCAAATATAAAATAAAAATGGGGCATTACCATTGAAAAAATCAAAATTGGTGTGCGTTTTAATATGTAGACGACCCCCAATTCAAATTTTCAGTTCATTTTCTGAAACTACTCACAGTTCCCCGTCGAATGATACCTATTACATTTTTCTACATCTATTAGCAACGAAGTTACGTCGAGTGCTGCGTTTTTTTTTTTTTTTTTTTTTTTTTTTTTTTTTTCCCCGACTGTACATATTTGATCATAATAAATATAATATTAGGTAAATACAGAGTCTATTTTCACTTCCTCAGCATTTCTTGTTTCTCCACCTACACTTTTGATCTCCGACCCCATATTTCCATACAGAAAACGTTTCTTTATATGTATTTTACCTACTTTTAAAGTTTGGCTCGTGAATTCAGGGACACCCTATATATATATATATATATATATATATATATATATCGGTAACAGTTTTCAGTAATAAAATAAAACATATGTTAAAGTTAAGTTTTCCCGTATTCTAAAAGAGTAAAAGTTGGCATATATAACATTAGATAACATATGAACACTGCAGTTATATTCTCTATTTGTTGCAACAATTCAAAAAAGTGTCCTTTTATTTATTATTATTATTATTATTATCATTATTTACTGTGATAAATGTAGAGATTTTGACCTGCAGTTTACTAAGGAATCGTAGTAAAAATATTCTTAAAGTGTTATTTATTTTTTATTTATTATTTTATTATAATGCTGGTAATACAAATTGAAAAATCGAAATAAAAAATATGAAACGATAACAGCTTATGCACACAACTTGTTATCTAATTGTTACCGCAATACTGTAATATTTTAACAAAAATTAATAATAATAATAATAATAATAATAATAATAATAAATAAATAAATAAATAAATAAATAAAAACTATAGATGATTTTTTTTTTAATTACAAGAGAATCAAATAATACGAAAAATAAAATAAAAATAATAATAAAACAAACAAAATTGTTATCCCAGCAACAAATTAAAATATTTCGAATAGCTATACTATTGTGTTGTTATTCAAAAATTATATCTCCTTTCTAACATATTCATAAGTGCGAAATACTCAACTATGCATTTAGTTTTCAAGTGCTAATGATGAATTGAAATGGTTTTGTTTTCAAATTAATTGCGCCTGTTAAACGATCTAAATTTTTATGTAACATTTAACAAAATGACATTGTTTGAGTTAAAGTGAAACTGGAGGCAAACATTTAAATTTAAGTGAAACATTTAAACAATTTGTCATTTCATACTTACATGAATGCAACATAATTTCTATCTTTAAAAATTGATGATTCTTTTACAAAGTCTTTAGTATTTTGATTAAATTGTATAATTTCGTAAATATTTGAATTTGTTTTTCTAATGTACTCGTACCTGCCAGAGGCTGAGCGATTCTGCGCTCAAAGCTAATAAATGGAAAGTGCCGGGCTCGATCGCAGGTTGTGCTGAGTGACCAAGCTATTCGGAGTTTTCCGTGGTTTTCTCAGAAACTCGTGTAAATACGGGCAAGAACCCCTTAGAAAGACCCCCATGGATGGCAGTCCACCTATAGAACTAGGATCCTAGCGTAGTCAGTCGGCTTTGATCACCAAAACCAACCGCTCTAAGGTATTCGTATTTAAATTTTATATACGATTAATATAAGTCTAACAAAATTCAAATAAAAACAACAATAAATACATTAATTATAAATAAATATATTAATTATATTATGACGAATATATATATATATATATATATATACTTATTTTAAAATTACACTGAACGACAAAATAATTTAGAACAATTTATGTAAGAATTCTATATTTATTTTTTACTCTGAATTTCTTAATCAGTATAATGGATAAGCATAGTTAAACCATTTTGTTAAATCAATACTTCATTATTTATTCAAATAGTCTGTCGGGTATCAATGCAACTTTTCCAAAATTTACCTAAACATTTGAAAAAAAAAAAAGAAATCAATTAAAAAAAAAATTCATTTAAAGTAATTGTTTTCAGTATATATAGATTAACTTGTGTACTTAAAAAAGAAATAAAACCCTAACATTTTTATTAATTGTTATTGATTAATACAATTTTATTCATGATGTTTAAATATTTTTTATTAAAAATATGGTCCAAACTAATCTACTATTCGAAAAAAATGGTAAGAAACGTGGTAGTCTCGTCGGGAATACTAATGAAGTGTGTCCTCCTGATACTATGAACAAGAGCTACCTAATGCACTTGAAACGGTGTAATTTTAACAACACTAGTTAAAACTGCTTACATATATGTCAACATATTAATTTATAACGGAGTATTTTTAGTGCCGCCTTTTTTTTTTTTTTTTTTTTTTTTCATACCAATTAATTTTTTAAGATAAATTTTCCTTTTTTATCGAGGTTACATACTGGAGTAAATTTTTCTATAAATAACATAGTACGAAATCAATGGCGGGCTAAAAATACTCCGGATTTAATTAATATTGGCATCTATGCTTCTAATTTATTCTTTAGCATTGTTAATATACCATAGCTTCCAACATTTTAATTTATTCTGGAGTTCTTTTAGCCCCGCCTTTATTTCGCACCACTTTTATTTATAAAATAATTCTCTCGAATATATAACTACGATAAAATAAGAAAAGACAATATTCTTAAAATAAAAGTTGTATGAAATAAAGGCAGGGGTACACAACCGTAACGAATTAAATTTTTGGCAGCTATGGTACACGCCTTTTTTTTCACCACATATGTTGCAGCGTACTTTCCTCCAATCTGTAATTATGATTATGTAGCAAGAAAATGACTCTTTCGAAACAGTGGTGTAAATATATTATATCTTGTCCTATTACTAATTTTTACTTTACTGTTAATGTATTTATTAAAGTATTATTAAAATCAGTTTATATATATATATATATATATATATATATATATATATATATTCACAATCAATAACCAATATAAAGAATTAATTGTAAAATAATTCGGTACAATACAATTAATTATAAAGATTAATTTAGTTTTAATATTTATTTTGTACCTTTTACAATTTTCTTGCCTTAACATCGTTCACTTTAAAATTAGTATAGAATCTTTTTAAAGAAATTCGATTGATGATGTAAGTATTTAAAGAAGCCATTAATCATTTATATTGGAAATTAAAGAGACTTTTAAAGACATAACATTGACAACAATAACGGTTTTCTATGAAATACTTTTCGCTTGAAGCATTAGCTCTTTGATGAACGGCTTTCTTAGGATTTTTTCTTTACAATAAAATAAAATAGTTATAACTGAAAGTAGCTAAGAATTTATTGGTGTAAAAAATAAATTGAAAAAAGGCACATGTTGTATTCTATATTTAAAATTTGTCCTTGGAAGGTTTTATTATATACGTATATATAGTATAATTTCGGTAAAACGCTTTTATATTATTTTTTTTAGTCACAGATTGCCACTATTTTTTTTCTGATCGATGGATTCAGTTAGACCTATGTATAATTATGGCAGATGTAAAAAGCAATACATAGAAAATCAAGACTTGTGGCTACCACACGGCTTTCTTCTATATTTTCCTCTACAAATTCACTCAGTAAAAATAATTTATTAAAATTATTTTTTATTAAAATTATCTAACATGATGAATGCAGGCGATTTTCAACTTAGAGAAAACTAACCCTAATACTCAAAGAATAATAGTTTTATTCTCTATAATTAATATCTCCAAAAATGCATTTTCATAAAGGTTATCTCTATTTCAAGTTTCGTACAGTTATATACCATAAAAGTTGAGATATTATCTTCTCGTTCTCGGAGAATATTTCCGTATAGCAGCTCCGCCTATTCGTCGATATGTATCCGAATTGAATTAGCACAATGTGTCATAATGGTTTTTTAATATACCAAGTTTTGTTTGATTATACGCAATAGAACCTGAGATAAAACTTTCCCTTAATTTGCGGAAGTCGCTGAGTAGCAGCGCCACCTGTTGAGAGATTGACACTAAAAGTTTACATGCAATAATTTATGTTAAGGTCAATCTACATATAATTGTATATGAAATTCTGTGCACTAGATGCTGAGATAGAGCCTTCCGACACAGCCACTTACATCTATAAGACAACTATAAACACGTATAAAAGTTTTAAAATGATCCATTAAACGTCTATTAATATCCTACTGATATCTAATTGCACGACAAATGTCACTCTTTTTTACATCCATCAGACGTTTGTTACATATCCGATAAATCTCCAAATATCCAATAATTGGACTTGTTAGATTTTGAATATATATAAATCTTGTTTTGATCTAACGTGTTACATGTATTAGACATAGAAAAAGGCACGTCTAAATTTCGTCTATATTTAAACATCTAATAGATATCTATAATTAGTGCAGGATATCCAGTACTTTTAATGGACATAGTTTAGATATTTTGTACATTTTATGGAACATTTAGATGTAATTTAAATGTCTAATGGATATCAGTGACTGTATGGGTTCCTGTAAATTATATAAACCGCTATATAGCAGCGCAACCTTTTGAGAAATCAATACAAAACTTATACGCACTTACTCAGCTCAAGGTGCATCTGCATATAAATTTATATGCAAATTTATGCAGTAAGCCTTACTTGAAACTGTAGAAATCCCTGTATTTTAGTGCCACTTTTTGAGCTGTTGACACCAAAAGTTGATAATCACTGATTTAGGACAAGGTGCATCTATATATAATATTATGTACAATTCTGAGCAGTAGTTCCGGAGATACAGCCGCCACAAAATTTTTGTCAAAGACACACACAGACAGTCAGGCATTTTCTAAAAATGATCAAATCGTGTTCTGGAACTTTCAAAACGTGCAAATCCGTCAAAAACCGGAAATTGAAATTTCTTACGAATCCAATCCTTTCTTCTATTGAATATAGAAGAATGTAAAAATACATATTGCTTTATTTTATTTAAATAATAAAATGATATATATAACAATGACATTGTAGAAAATTCTCACTATAAGTACATATTTTCATATGCATTGAAATGCATAGAAGCACTGTTAATGAATGATATTAAAAAAGGGCATCGTATAAAATTCTCAATTTAAGTGCATATTTTCATATGCATTGAAATGCATAGAAGTGCTGTTAATAAATGATAATCAAAAAAGAAAAGAAAAACAAATAGAAAGAAGCGCAGAAATTTGCAGCATTGTTACTCATGAAAAAAGAGTAAAATACGCTACATTTTGAATGTTCTGTTAAAATACATTTCAGCTTTCTTGCTGTACTCGCGCCTACTTTTCGCATTTGAAAACTCTTTTTTTTTAAAATTAGTACTCAAATTCATAACTGCCAGTCGTTCCAAATCTTGGTTAATGGTATTCTTTTTAAGAAATGCTCACCTTAATTAATAATAGAAAACTTTTACAAAAGTTCATAATAAATGTTTTATAAATTATAATACTATGCTTTCAATAATTCATTTTATTTTAGTTTAATCAAAATGTCATACCACGTTATTTTATGTTAGATAAATGTCTAAATTTTAAACAGATATTAATGATATGGGACCTTTTGAAAAACATTATCTTAGATGTATTATGCTTTATTGTACCTATTTAATTATTATTATAGCTGTATTCTCAATTTAAATGTATAATTGCATAGGTACCAACTTGTACGTTTGTTCGTTACCAGAAATTATTTAGCAGATTTTTAGCAGTTTTCTGTGATTAAACTGTACTTGAAGTGAAATTCAATATATGTTTTGAATAAAGATTTCGCAAGGAAACAAAATAAAGCATAGACATCACGAAATCTTTGTTGGTGAAAATAGTTAAGCTCGGGCGTTAACACTTTCAGGCGCAGAGAATTTAAGTTCATTTAAAATCAAATGACACCAATGTGTGAGAACAACATTAAAAGAAAAGTAATAAACGAATCTTTTCGGATAAGGTAAAAGACTAAAGTTTTATAAAAAAAAAAAAATTCTGGGATGACTTTTTGCGGTTGGGAACTGAAGTTAGGTGGTAGAAAATATATACCACCTCCCCTGAACGGGTTAATGAGTGCTATATGAATGTCTATTTACTTTTTTATTCTGCATTCATGTCTAATCTTTTAAACTGAAATTTGGATACGTTTGATCATTCCGACAAGAAACAATAGTTGTAATATTTTGCAGTTTATGGTACATGCGTGTAAAGATTAATATCCATGTGTTTGTTTAGGCTTAATTAAAGTTATGTTTCCGAGACTGCATAATAAGAATTGAAAATAATTAAAGTATACAAATACTTTAACTAATATTTCAAATATTCTGATAATTATTCGTGGCTAGAAAAACCCAAATTTACCCTTGAAATTGCTTAACCTAGTTAATAAAAATTTAAACAAATGTATTTTTGTCAGAAACCCATTTCCCGTGTTCAACATATATATATATATGTGTGTGTGTGTGTAGGCATTGTCTCATTAAAATCTAAAATAAGTTGTGGATTAGAGATTCCAAATGAAACACCTTTTTTTTTTTTTTTTCTTTGTACATGTTTAATTTAATTTAATTTAATATATATATATATATATATATATATATATATATATATAAACTCGACATGTTTTCGTACAATAATAAGAAAAAAGTATTTTCAAAAACATAATAATTCACATTTTCTGATCTTGACAGGAATTTTTGTTTATTATTATTTATATTTTTTTAACACTTTCGCGACGGCATACTATTTTCATTTTGACAGTAAAACCAGCTTGGGGGCGTTATTCTCCTAAATTACAACAATTCAGGACAAAATTACCTGTATTCACATTTATATTACTAATAGATATGCATTATAATTTTTCTAATCAAAGTATTTGTATCCATAGTATATTAATTGTACAAATATAAATATTGGGTATATTATTAAGTAATAAATAGCACACAATTTGCGAAAGAAACTCCCACTGGCGGAGTTACAGATTTTCAAATGTCGTTGAATGTATGCCAGCGACCGCGAAAGTGTTAAGTACAATTTTTTTTTTTCGCTGTATCAAGATGAAACAATTTGTCATGATAAGAATTTCATGAAGTATATTTCAATAAAGTTTAGCTAAAAGGAAACTGTGTTTTGTGATTTACAAATGTCAAAATAAATTATGCATTTTTTTTTTTTTTTTTTTTTTTTTGTAATTATTGAAAATAGATTAATATGGATTTATTTTTCCTGGATGAATGATCATTATGTAAAGGAAGTTTACGTTCAGTACGTTTTTCCATCACCTCCTATTCTCCGTTCTGATATTGAATTAAGTTATTTAAATCAAGGTTAAAAATAAATAAATAAATAAATAAATATGTAAATAAAAAACTTTCTCTTACAAAGTCAAGTTTTAGAATTTAATTTTAAGCTGAAATATTTTAGAAATGTTATATCACGTTTTACATTAAAATGATTAAACTAATAAATCCCATTGAGTAAAATTAATAAAAACTAATTTATATACACACATATATATATATATATATATATATATATATATATATATACAAAAAAATGCATATATTTAAAACTATTTCTCGAAAATTCTTTAGTAAATGATTTTCATAATGCTTATTTTTTTGTAAAGTTTTTAGAATAAAAGTGTTTTTTAAATTAAAAATTTTCTAGTGATATATGTATGATATACATAATTGACTTTCAATTTAATATCATCCTTTTATATAATGAAGTAAGAAAATATCGGGAAATGTTTAGATAATTAAAATTTTCATAAATCATAAAAAAAAAGGAAAAATAAAAGAAAAGAAAAAGAATAAATACATCTGGATACTATTTTAATATTTCCTTTTTTGAAAATATTTTTGTGTTTTTCTCACCTTCGTGCTTCTAACGTACCAAAATCATATTTCATACGTGTATTTAGAAAAAGCTTTGCTTTTCTCAAAAATATGAAAATTGCTATTCAGCAGATTTACAAATCTTTTAGCATTGTATAAGAAATTTATATTCGCGTCACGCTGTCATATTTGACAACTATCCATTATACTGACGCATAAAATTTAAAGTCAGATTATATTTTTATGAAATAAAAATGCCAAAAATATGTAAATATGTAACAGTTTAATTCGTTTGTATTAATTTATGAAATATTAAGCCAGAAACAGTTTATAATTTGGAGTATGTCTTATTCAAATAAATGCTTGTAAAGTTATCTTCTGGCGAAAATTATTTTATTGTGAATAATACATTTTGCACATAGTACTCGAAAGGATGAATTCTTAAATTAAAAATAATATGTTAAATAATCAAAATAAATATATATTAGTTATCGATCTACGTCAAGAGCATTTACAAATGGCATAGGTTAAACATACATTTTATTATTATTATTATTTTTTTTTTTTTTAGAGGAAACATAATATCATAAAAAGAAATGTTCATAAATTTTGCATAGACATAAAAAAAATACATTGAAATTTAAACTTTACATGTGGACAATATATCTTTTACACATATCATTTTAAAATATCCTACTTCTCTTTTAAAGCATATTCATAGCTGCCAATATTTTAATTTATTCCGAAGTATTTTTAGCCCCGCCTTTATTTCGTGCCACTTATTTTTTTAAAGTAATTTTGTATTATTTTTTCAAAGTTATATATTGGAGAAATTTTTTCTATAAATAAAGTGGTGCGAAGTAAAGGCGGGGCTAAAAGGACTGCGGAAAAAATTAAAATATTAGCAGCTATGCGTATTACTATAGGTGTGTGGGATGTACATAAAATTCTCTGGTATACTTCTTTTTCTTTTTATTTTAGTAAACCTGTCTCGTCGAACGAAATAATTGAGTTTTCTCCATTAAATATATATATATATATATATACATATGTATATAATTTCCTATACAATTACCATTGTTTCTAATATTAGCGCATTTCAGCTACCGGGTAATTTCTGATTTTTTATTTATTTTATTTATTTTTTTATGTAATCAGTGAAAACTGTTTCAAATATATATATATACAGAGAGAGAGAGAGAGTATTTCAAAATTTCCGAGAAAATTTAAGGGCAGACATAAACAGATTAAAAAAAAAAAAAAAAAAAGAATTTAAATAAATATAAATATATCTATTTTCTTTATTTTTAAAGCTATACTTCAGAATATTTAACTGCAGACAGGTAAACAGTAAAGACACGCGATTATCAATTTCTGTTTAAACCAGTTTAAAATTCAAATACTGTTTTCTTTATTTCCAATACCTTGTCAGGTGGTCGAGAAGCAATTAATTCCGACCAGAAGAATACTCAGCCAGTATCTCTGGCACTGAAGAATTGATAAATGAAATAATGAAATGTTTCCATCTAAATTTCATACTTTAGTTAATTAAACAAAAAATCCATTGAAATGCTGCTTACGCTCCTGGATAAAGAAAAATCACCCCTTTCATTTGGTACCGAATTTGAAACGATTGGATAACGATATTTCTAATTATATTTAGCTATTTAATGCTCCTTAAATGCATCTTAAGCTCAAAATTCACTGGTTTATTAATGGCATAGATTGACGTTTTAATTAATAATATCATCATAACTAATAATTATTATTATTTTTATTATTATTATTTTTTTCCGTATCCCCTCGGGAAGGCTTCTGAGCACCTGTATGTCAATTTTTGTACGTCTACATTCATTAGGGGCTGAATGTAACAGATACTTAGACAGACAGAAAAAGACAGGGAGATAGACATCTTCTTTAATTATTATAAATATACATCTTACTAGATTTAGTAAATAGTTTTATGTATAAAAGTAAAAAAATTATCGCGGTAATTCTATTCTCTCGTCTCACATTTTTATAATATTACTATGAATCAATAATATTTTCAGATTTTAGTACAAAGCATTTTTATTTATTTTCCTTCACAGAGATTTTTTTTACAGGATTGGTGAAATATCTTAAAGGTAAACTTGAAAATATATTTAAAATAAAAAGTTCCCTTTTATTTGATTAATTATATTTATGCTCGATTGCGTATTATTGCAAAGGATTTTTTTTTTATTACTAATAAGAAAAATTAAAATTCTTGTACCATTATGGAAAACAAATGATTATAATGTATACCATAGTATACATAAATTGTATAAATAAAACAATTATGGTTAATTCTTGAACAAATAATTTTGAAAGAATTGACAAAGAACTCATATACTAAACAAAAAGAAAAGAAAAGAAAAGAAAAATAAAAGAAATTGTTGTGAAAATGCATTAAAAATTTCAAATCAGCAGATATGGCTAATATATCACACCTGACAACATTTAATTAATATTCTGCAGCATTGTTATTAACCTATCCTTTTCCGAACCACTTATTTTATAGAATAATATTCTCCAAAGTAAAGTTGCTAACTTAGCATCTTTAGGCTATCGAGAAATATTATATATATATATATATATATATATATATATATATATATATATTAACGAAATTTAACCAAACTTGGTATTTAGTTGGTACCTGACATAAACTGGTGCTGAATACATTTGGGGATCAATCGCTCAACAGGTGGCGCTGTGATCGTATTTTTTCTAAATTTTTCACATGGCAGTATAGGACAAAATTTCGTATAAATGTACATCATGAGAGTTATTTTAAATTCGTGATTGTTAAATTAATATGAATTATTGATAATAATAGTAGTTAACTAGGGAAAATTTTTTGTAAATCTGTGATAATTTATAACGAAGTTATCGATTTTTTTTTTATTTTTTTTTACTTTTAACAAAAAAAATCTTTTTTTTTTTTTTTTTTTTTTTTAAATATTGTTGCTGAGTGAATTTGTATAAGAAAACATAGAAGAAAGTCTTGTGGTGGCAACAACATACTATTTTTTTATATTTTTGATGTAAAATTACATTTATCTATGTTTATCTGCATCATCGGATTTACTTAGAAGTAAATTAAATAAACATAATAAAATCGTTCTTTTTTACTTTTAATAACGGAAATAACGGAAAGAAAAAAAAAAAAGAAAGAACGGAAAAACTATTTTCATAAATTCTATAGAGAAACTTATTTTTCTATTTTATAATAATTAGAAACAGCAGGCTGAGCACTCGTGGCCTAATGGATAAGGCGTCGGCCTCCGGAGCCGAAGATTGTGGGTTCGAGTCCCATCGTGTGCGGCTTACGTAATTTTTAGTTCGTTTGTTATTTTATATAGAATGATCATGTACGATAGTTATCAGAATCGAATAAAAAGAAACTTTTTTCCCCATTTTATATATATTGTTTCAATGTACTATTTTACTGCAAAGAAAATATATTTAATGTTACATTTGTTTCAGAAATACGAAATTTCAAACTCTTGTCCCTTAATGGAAAATAAAACTTCGTAAAATATAACACAGAATATATTAAATAACAGGTAATTTATTTTTATCAAATGGATTAAATACGAATTAGAGAAATAACTAAAATTCAATTAATTCTATTTCTCTCTTTTTTTTTTTTTTTTTTTTTTAATTTACACGATATTTTCTTAGGGTTTTCATATAAGTTCCTCAATGCTTTTGGCTATTAAATTCTGTAATGAAATTTTTAAAAATCTAGTGCATGCGTATTTAAAAATTATTTAATATAAATGCTCATATATCGTAACATTTTTGCATTCAGATTGCAATATGCTGTATCTA